>CM026391.1:72088720-72265370 GCA_014843695.1 Archivesica marissinica
AAACGTCACCTCCCCAAACGTCACCTCCCCAAACGTCACCTCCCCAAACGTCACCTCCCCAAACATCACCTCCCCAAACGTCACCTCCCCAATCGTCACCTCCCCAAACGTCACCTCCCATGAGCGCTCTTTGCAGCGTCACCTTTATTCCCACCCGTTAAGTGTATGAGCCATCATAACTGATTAAACGGACTATTCCCGCATTTCCAAACTTCAAAAAGTTGAACCTCCCTAGAACAACAACCTCTCTACAACAACCAATCTTGGGTGTATTTTTCCCCCGTTTTTTTTCTATTGTTGTGTCAGTATATTTGAAATTGTGCAAGAACTTTTAAATAAATGCAGCTGTGAAAAACACATATTTTCGCCTATCTTTAACCCATTTGATTCTGGATTTTGTTCAAACAGTATTTGCAATGAACATAAGAGCCAGATGTTGTTTGCAAAAGCCTATAAATGTATCCAGAATGAAATGGGTTAATAAATCTTTTTTTCCCCCCTTGTAATACATGTTTGGGCAACAACAAATAAAAGTCTATGAATAGACTGGGGCTTCATGAAAATAATAAGGATGTTTGGTGTTCAAGGCAAACACATCAGGTTGATGATGGACCTCTGGCACCCAGACACTTATTTCTGGAATTGCCATTAACAGCCCAGTGAATGTATGCTTGATGTATTCCCGTGCACTCGCAAGAATTTTAAACGAAAGTTGTGGAATGGCATTAATTAAGACCCAAGTAGAAGTGAATTTTGATCTATATGATTATGCGTGCGAACATTTATTGTTATTTTTGTATTATAGAAATAATAAAAATGATATAAAAATTTATCAAACTACTTCAATTAATTCTGGAAATATTTAATGGCTTTTGCAAACAACATAGATCCAGATCAGCCGCAGCGTCTGATCTGGATCTATGTTGTTTGCTACATAGCCAAGTGTCTTAGCAAGATGATCTGAATAGCAAACAGCATAGAGCCTGATCAGACGGAATGTTCCGTGGAGGTTGATGTGGCTCTATGTTCATTGCAAATACTGTTAGAATGGCATCCAGAATGAAATGGATTAAGTGTAGTATCGAACAGAAGCTGCCATTCAGATTGCAAAACTGCACCCTAGAGGGTGAAAATAACTATCTAATATGTCATGAAATTCCATGACATATTTCCAGTGTTCAGTTAGTGCATTAATGCTTTATCGGTTTTTGCTATAATTATTTGAACTATTTATAGTCATTACTTTACCCAGCATGCATAGAGTTAACACCCACCCAATCTCGCACCAAATTGTTGTACTTGAAACATATCATGTAAATCACTCTTTGCTACTTGTCAAACAATTCAGTAGCTATTAGTTCTTAGCATATTCTAATTAAGGAGGGGGTGATTAGAAACGTGAATGCACTCTTTTATCTGTCCATTTTATTTCATTATTATAATATATTCAAGATTTTATGGAGATCTGACGATTTGCCAAACAAATGAACTGCATATGTGAAATTAATACCAGCACTTTTAAATTACCTTGGGTGTTTTACATTTATTTATCGTCGCTACCGGTTGCCCATATGAGCAACGCCTCCTAGAAGAGATTAGTCATTTTAGATTTTTGGAGGATAGTGCAATGATACAGACAGAGACCCATTCCAGAATCTCCTCTGGTTCTTTTACGTGCATGGTGAACAGCACCGACACGAGACCTCGGTTTAAAGTCCCACTTGAAGGACTGTTAATTTTATTAGGGTCTACTGGACTACAGAACCGTCTGTTTTAAATTACCTTCATTTATTTTGGACCGTCTGTTTTAAATTACCTTCATTTATGGATATTATGTACAAAATTATTAATAACTTGGTTTGGGATCTCGTATGCAGCGTCAGGTTGTAACTGTCGTTGAAATCCAATCACTTGTGCCTCGCCGCTGAAAGTTTGAATCCCGATGAGGGTGTAAAATTGCTTCTATCACTGCTTGGAGCAGCACCCGGCGCTCTTCCATCACAACTAGTAGCTAGAGAGTCGCCATATTCAGCTGTCTGTGCGTCTTCTAACCCAACCAATCATGCATGCTGGTTTGTTGCCTAGGATAAATATGATAAATTTGCATATGAATTGTTGTGTTATTGTCCATTTTGAAATAAGTAAGTGAATATATATATACTGTCTCCGTGGCCTAGTGGTTAAGGCGTCCATCTACGGAGCCAGAGGTCGATGGTTCGATTCTCGTCGGGAGTTCATTCTGATATGGCCGGTTGGTGAGCCGCCAGCTAGTTAAATAATGATTACCGATTGCCTACCAGCCTGACTCATGGCCTACAAGCATATGATTCGAGAAGTACTGATGTTCATAAAAAAGAGGTGCCTCATAAGTCAGAAATGGCTGGCTATTTAAATATGGGTGACACTATAATAAACAAACACTTTTACTTTACCTTTATAAAGATACTTTAATAAATGGTTATATTAATTCCTATCTATGGAGTAACTAGTTCAGTGGAAATAAATACCCAATGTCTGGTATAATACTTTACTGATCTATATTTAGACACATATGTCAAATGTTTTACTGATCTATATTTAGACACATATGTCAAATGTTTTGCTGATCTATATTTAGACACATTTGTCAAATGGTATTCATTTTCAATGCACTGTTTACACAAATCACACTAATGATGCAGTCTCAGTTAATCATCTATAGAGAAGTTAAAATAGTTCAGTTTTCCAGAACAAAAAGCAAAAAAGCTATTTTTGTTTGCCATGTCATTCTTCTGGGATTTGAGAAAAAGGCATCTACTATTAACAGCGCTTTGATATATTTTCTCAGAAAATGAAACATTGTTTTGGTGGGTTTAATCCAAATTCCATATGTTATGGAGGGTATTTTGAGTTATGATCTGTCTAATTAAGACCATTATAAGTACAAGTAGATAAGATAAAATTCTGTTGGGGGGAAATAAAAGGAAACGAGAGACTGAAACGTTGTAGCATATTTGTTTTTATAAAGAATGAATCACTTGTTTATGATTTAATGGTTATATTTATTTGAATCTCTCTATCAAAGAATTACAAATGTCAATGACTTAACCCATTCCTTCATAGATATTTAGGTTAATAATGTCGATGACTTAACCAGTTCCTTCATAGATATTTAGGTTAATAATGTCAATGACTTAACCCATTCCTTCATAGATATTTAGAGGTTAATAATGTCAATGACTTAACCCGTTCCTTCATAGATATTTAGAGGTTAATAATGCCAATGACTTAACCCATTCCTTCATAGATATTTAGGTTAATAATGTCAATGACTTAACCCTTTCCTTCATAGATATTTAGAGGTTAATAATGTCAATGACGTAACCCATTCCTTGTAAGCACAGAACGTTCCGTCTGATCAGGCTCTATGCTGTTTGCTATTCAGATAGTAGAGCTAAAGCATGTATCTGAATAGCAAACAAATAGCTGATCTGGATCTATGTTGTTTGCACTTCTGTCTAATTTATTCAGCAGGTTAAGGGTTAATAATTATCTCTAAAATAACTCCTGCAGTGTATTTTTATCTTCAATGTTCTACACCTACAGTTTAAGCTATTGGAAACAGACAGTTGATAATAATATCATAGATATGTGTATCTGGGCAGAGTGATTCAGATATATCTAGTATATCTGGGCAGAGTGATTCAGATATATCTGGGCAGAGTGATTCAGATATATCTGGGCAGAGTGATTCAGATATATCTAGTGTATCTGGGCAGAGTGATTCAGATATATCTAGTGTATCTGGGCAGAGTGATTCAGATATATCTAGTGTATCTGGGCAGAGTGATTCAGATATATCTGGGCAGAGTGATTCAGATATATCTGGGCAGAGTGATTCAGATATATCTAGTGTATCTGGGCAGAGTGATTCAGATATATCTGGGCAGAGTGATTCAGATATATCTGGGCAGAGTGATTCAGATATATCTGGGCAGAGTGATTCAGATATATCTAGTATATCTGGACAATACAGATATATCTAGTGTATCTGGACAGAGTTCTTCAGATATATCTAGTATATCTGGACAGAGTTCTTCAGATATATCTAGTATATCTGGACAGAGTTCTTCAGATATATCTAGTATATCTGGACAGAGTTCTTCTAGTATTTCCAGCCTATGTTATTATGTAACAACTTAGCTATGAAAGTTGATGATGCATGCATCATCTCAAGTGTTGTTGTGCCCAATTATTACGTTTGATTCAGCAGTTGTTACTAATAAAAGCTGCTGCTGTTGATGATGTTTCTGCTGCTGCTGATGATGATGACAATATTATATGGGTGGGTCCAGGTGGGGCATATTTATGTGCACAACTATTTCAGTGGACTGGCTCCCCGCTGTGAACCAGAATCACATACTATAGTAAATACAATAACTTTGATCTATTTGACACTCTATGAACAATAAATTAATATTCTGTAAATTAAGTTAATGGTTTATCTACAGGAAGGCACTGCCGAGATAAAATTAATTCTAATAAATTTGTTTCAGAATTGGAAGTCTTTGATATTCTATCTGGGTTATTATTCTCCCAGGGATGAAGATTTATATGTTTGTTTTATACACACTTCCAATCAATTAGGATAAGCAGACTGGGCATGTAGGAAAGGAGGAGACTAAAGTGATTACTACCACCAACAGAGACCCAGTCTGGGGATATTTTGTTCATTGATTCAGTAATAATTTTGCTTCTTTTGAAGGGGGGGGGGGGATATGGCAGTATATTGTAGGCATTGAATATGCTAATATTCATTTATTTGAAATGTCTTGTTGTGTTCAGCAGAAACAGAAAATGTCTTCATCAATTTGTCAGTCCGACCATATTATACAAGCGTCGGTAGCTACGAGTCTGTAACCCTGGAATAGTCGAGGATTGGGGTGAGGGGATTAAAGTGATTTTACGGAAAACATTTCTAAGCAATCAAGTAATTTAAAGTACATACAAGAAACAACAGCATACACATACTTATCCCGGCCCATACGTTATCCCCGGCTCAAACCTTATCCCGGCTCATACGTTATACCGGCTCATACATTATCCTGTCTCATACTTATCCTGGCTCATACTTATCACGGCTCATACTTATCCTGGCTCATACTTATCCCGGCTCATACCGTATCCTGGTTCATACCTTATCCCAGATCATACCTTATCCTGGCTCATACCGGCTCATACTGTATCCCAGCTCATACGTTATCCTGGCTTATACATTATCCAGGCTCATACATTATCCTGGCTCATACCGGCTCATACCATATCCTGGCTCATACGTTATCCCGGCTCATACCGTATCCCGGCTCATACCGTATCCTGGCTCATACCATATCCCGGATCATACCGTATCCCGGCTCATACCATATCCCGGATCATACCGTATCCTGGCTCATACCGTATCCTGGCTCATACCGTATCTCATCTAATACCTTCCCATGTGGTAATTGTGTTTCATAACTTGCATGAAATCTATCTTATCATCTCTTATTATCACTGTGTTGTGTAAGTTATGTAATAAGTTAATTATAAACCACTTTCATGAAGGGCTTAACCACTGAGGATTCTTGAAGTACTACAGATAGTTCACACTGCTATTGAAGCACCTGACTGTCCGATTAGCACAGTTAGCATGTTCGCTTTTCACCCAACGCAACCCTGGTTCGATCCTCAGATCGGAAAGTATGTGAGATGGTACTTACGGTGGTCAGCAGATCGGACAGGGTACTCTGGTTTTCTCCCACACGGATGGCCACATATATGTGTATACATCAGCTAAGTTTCTCAATCGTTGTATAAATAAATACAATGTAAAATGTATACTTTTGGAGTACCCTTAAAATTGTGCACTCTATTTTGAATCATTTGGCGTGACTGAGTTCCCTATCTCTCCCTTGTGATATACATCCCCAGTAAGCAACTTGCACGGGACCAGTACACAGGCATTTATGATGATAATGTCGATAATATATCTGCTCCCATGATTTCATGATGTGCTTTTTCCCCTTTGTCAAGATAAGAATGATATTGAGCTGCATAGAGGGAGCAGTTTCCACTTCAGCATAGTTTGACATTGTCTGCTAGATCTACCAGATAACTTTCATGTATAGCCAGATAGGATTTCCAGGTAGGATTTCCAGAAAGAGACATCTGCCAGAAGAATGTGTGATAAGCTATGAAATGCAATGATTACAATGTTGAATTTTTAAAAATAATTTTTTTAAATGTTGATGCCCCTTTTGAGTCGCCCCGTTTATTTATTTTTTCTGTACATACATACAAAGCAATGCATTTAATTAAACAATGACATTTTATATTATTAATATTAAAAAACATATATATAAATATTGCATTCCATGTATATACAAAGCTGGTTTGTGGAGTGTTTTCCCCAGTTTGAGAAATAGAAGGGAGGAAAAAAAGAATAAACAAAAAAAGAATTAAAAAAAAAAGTAAAAAAAGGTCTATAGTCACAACATTGGATTAATCTGCTCTCCTGACCTCCGCAAGGGAGAAGGAAGGGAGATCTCCGCAAGGGAGAAGGAAGAAGCAATGTGGACATAAAGAGTCTTGTCTATTATGCAAGAACTTGTTGCGCAATCAATCTAAAATAAATTGGTATAAATAGTATTTAGTATGTCCCATGAACATGTAAATATAACTGTATAACTTTCTGTCAGTCTGAGCCCTCGGAATTAGTATCCACATTATGCTGCCCATCATGATTTGATAGTAAACTCTAGTGATAAACCTTATAAAAATGTGGAATCGACTATAATCGACGACTCTTACTTTTATGTTTGTTTATAGTTATAATAAATAAAAATAAAACAATTTACTATTGGCTGTATTTTATTAGCATTGCACGTTTGCTACAAACAATCCTAACTAACATCTAGTGCTAGACTTTAATTAGTACGTCACTATGCTTTCTGTCCTCTATTGACTTAAAAACCAATTTTATAACAGGTGGCAGTCTACTAACTTAAAGTCTAGTACTTAGATATACAGTCTACATTCGTTATGTCGAATTCCGTCGGACCGAACAAAACACTTCGACATAACCGAAGTTTGACGTAGCGAAATTCGATATACATGTAAACGGAGCCCGTTATATGTACAATGATAGTGTCTGAAACGGGACTTTGAGCCGACTAAATAGATATTTAAACTCTCAAAGTGGATTGATTTTGATTTCTAAACATATCTATTGCCCGATTAATAATCAGTTATGAAATCGGTTTACCCATCCGATTATTCCGATTAATCGGTTATGGATTTTGAAACCGATGCACATCACTAGTAAACACTTCTAATTGCCTCTGCAATTAACCTTGATTTATGAGTATAATAATTATTCGGAAGAATATAGTTTGGCATGATTTCATAATTACATAATAGCTGTGCACCAATGTCAGAGCCAAGTTGGCTGTTTACGTTTTGGGTGATGCAGGAATCTTGATTGGCAAATGTTTTTGTTTGCAGAAATAATTATGCCTTCCAGCCATCAGCATCTCTGTCATAATTGCTACTGTTTCTGTAGATGTTTCATGTTTGAGTCACTAAGTCCACAGTCACTAGGTCCACATTCACTAGGTGCACAGACAGGTCCACGGCCACTAGTAGGTCTACAGTCAGGTCCACAGTCACTAGGTCCACATTCACTAGGTCCACAGACAGGTCCACGGCCACTAGTAGGTCTACAGTCAGGTCCACAGTCACTAGGTCCACAGTCACTAGGTCCACTGTTGGGTCCACAGTCACTAGGTCCACAGTCACTAGGTCCACTGTCAGGTCCACAGTCACTAAGCCCACAGTCACTAGGTCCACAGTCAGGTCCACAGCCACTAGTAGGTCTACAGTCAGGTCCACAGTCACTAGGTCGTCCTAGGTCGTCCACAGTCACTAGGTCGTCCACAGTCACTAGGTTGTCCACAGTCACCAGGTCTTCCACAGTCACCAGGTCATCCAGTCACCAGGTCATCCACAGTCACCAGGTCATCCACAGTCACCAGGTCATCCACAGTCACCCGTTCCACTGCAGAGTCAGTATGGAGTGTAAGGAGCACAACTTTAATGTTGGTGATCGGGAAGGCAGTTGAAACCAACAACCTAAATGATGTTGCCTTATTTTTAAAAATAAAATCCAAGCAAACCAAAGAAACATCTAAAGACGAATACACAGAACCAGTAAGTGCACTGGGCCTATCGATAGGGCCTATTAGATGGAGAAACCTCTTGTACAACAGGCACTTAGAGAGAACAAAGAGGGAAAAATCACTGATCTCAAATTTAAGGGAGGCATTTTGAATTTTGGTGAAAACATAGCTAATGTTAATGAAATTTCAACTATCAAGAAAGACATTCTCCCCTACAGAGGGGTTGGTGGATACTTCACACGTGTACATACCAGTGTAGCAAACACTGAACATTTTTGAATGGTGTCCTTACTTTTACATTATTCCAATCTAGCCTAGTACAATTTCCAGTACAGTTCAGGACAGCGTCCATGGTCGAGTTGTTACGGTCGCTGACTTGTATATCACTGTAACCTATCATCACTGCTGGACACTGGTTCAAGCCCCGCTCAGTCCATGTCTGTTTATATGAAAAGTTGGCAGTTTCTTACGGAAGTTGTTGGTGCACCAAGTACTGGAACTTACCCAGTCCAATTCCATAAAATGTGTTTGCACTACATCATGTTTATGAGCCTAATCAATCACTGTGCCTACATGGGGTCTGGTAATGACAGCTTCTACTGTGTTGCCATTGCACCTAGCTGTCTAATCTAAAGTTGATTTCATAAGCCGGGGAAAACTCCATGCCACTCTAGCCATTACATCATATTAATATAGATATAGACTGGCATTTATATGTACAACAATCTTTTTATTTTAATTTTTTAAATTTATTTTTACGTTTATTTATCGTCGCTACCGGTTGCCCATATGAGCGACGTCTTCTGAAGAGATTAGTCATTTTAGATGTTTGGAGGATAGTGCAATGATACAGACAGAGACCCATTCCAGAGTCTCCTCTGCTTCTTTTACCTGCACAGTACGTGTAAAGCACCGACACGAGACCTCGGTTTAACATCCCATCTGAAAGACTGTTAATTTTATTAGGGTCAGACGGGGGATCGAACCTGCGATCCCTGGATTACCAGTCCAGCGTGTTACCACTGGGCTATAGATCCGTCTGTTTATGAAATCTGAAGGATCTTATATAGACTGGCATTTATATGTACAACATTCTGTTTATTATTCAAAGAGACTAACCACTGGCTTCCAAAGAAAGTGTGTGCCTCAAATTACATTCTGTTTCATTAACTAAGAGCAACAGACGGATCTGTAGTCCAGTCGTTAACACACTGGACTGGAAATCCAGGGATTGCAGGTTCCTAATAAAATGAACAGACTTTCAGATGAGACTTTAAACCAAGGTCTCGTGTCGGTGCTTTACACCGTGCACGTAAAAGAACCAGAGGAGACTCTGGAATGGGTCTCTGTCTGTATCATTGCACTATCCTCCAATAATCTAAAATGACTAATCTCTTCAGGAGGCGTCGCTCATATGGGCAACCGGTAGCGACGATAAATAAACGTAAAACACACATAACTAAGAGCAATGTGCACATAATTATGTTTGGCACACTACTCTTAATTCAACAGCCCTCTTTGTGCAGACTTGTTCCAGGGACAAAAGGGGCTGTTGCCCTATATTGATTTTGCATCCCATTGTATGACACAGTACTGCATGTGCGATGAAAGCCACTTATACAACATTGCAGGCATATGTGATGCAACAGTTCTTTTAAGTCTAATGATCCACCTCTTAGTTACACCCTCTTAAATGATCTAAATTAAATCATGACAGCCGGGCTACAGTGTAAATCAGTCTACAGTGTAAATCGCCTGTAAAGTAGTCCTAGGAAATTGCAGCTGATTTAAATCTCATTATGCAAATTAGAGAGAGTGTGGAGAAAATTAAATTTCTTATTATAACTTTTCAGGCTCACTGCTCCCTGTCAGTTATCAATAACCAAGTGCCAACAGGCAAACACTGGTGGTGTTTTTGTTGAAATTTGTAGGTATGGAGCTAACACATGCTGTCATGTTGTATGGCTCATTTCATAGGAGAGCTGTAGCCCAGCTTGCTGTGGAAAAATAGAAGTGCATGTTTGGCACCATCGTGCAAGCAAATGGACCGAGAAAAGAAAACAGGAGTGAAAGAATGACTGGCATGGTCAGTGTTAATGAAAACAAACTGATAAATGAGCCGTGGTAATTAGTCGTCGTAAATCATATTTTTTGGCGGCTTTTAGACAGGTGCCACACATACTGATCAGCACATTATTGTGAAAATGTATGAAAGTATTTCTGATGAAACTAAGAAACATGGAGCATCCGTGGACGGTGTACCTGCCAACATGAATTACCTGTTCTTCAACTTGGAGTGTTTTAAATATGTGACTAATATTTTTGAAGAATTTAATGTTCCTATCTTTAATCCAACATAGTCTTAGATGCTGAGTTTCCTAATTCTTTTCTCATTTACACCCTTGTTTGGCACCGAGTCCAACATACTTCAAGGAAAAAACCTGGCCCCGAGGGAATAGCACTTTTCTCAGATCTCAAACTCAAGCTCAAGTGATCTGATTGGTTGATTCTATCAGCTGAACCAATCAAACAATTAACCCTTTCAACACCACAGACCTCTAAATAGGCTTACAAAAAGTGTAGATCCAGATGAGCCGGCTCGTGACAAGCCGTCTCATCAGGATCTGCACTTTTTGCCAGTGATATGACTATTTTTAGACATAATTACCTATTTTGATAAATGAACTGATCCAAATGTGATTTTCTGATTCATTTATTGGTTTATGAATATCATGGACCAGTCCATGTGAGTTACTTGGTGTTGAATGGGTTAAGACTGAGTTTTGAGATTGGAGAAAAGTTTTATAACCTCCAGGCCTTGTCTTGCAAATGTTATAATCCTGTACGTGACCAATAGCTTTATATCTAAGAAAATAATAATTAAACTGTTACCAGACTTTGAGGTGTTCCAATTTGACTCCAAGGATATGACCAATAGCCTATGCTTAATTTGTTTCATTCGTCAGACTTTGAGGTGTTCAAATGTGGCTCCAAGTGTGTCAGATGTTGCAGCAACAAATTCTCCATTGTGATCTACAATTCGCCGTGTGGGGGTGGGGGTGACGATATATAGTCGCCTAAAGAAAAATTGAAAATGATTGTAGGTTCGATCCCCCGTCTGACCCTATTAAAATTAACAGTCTTTCAGGTGGGACTTTAAACCAAGGTCTTGTGTCGGTGCTATACACCGTGTACGTAAAAGAACCAGAGGAGACTCGGGAATGGGTCTCTGTCTGTATCATTGCACTATCCTAAAAATATCTAAAATGACTAATCTCTTGAGGAGGCGTCGCTCATATGGGCAACCGGTAGCGACGATAAATAAACGTAAAACAACAAAATTGAAAAGGATTATGATGTACGTCAAAGACTGCTGTTGTGCTGTGTAAATTCATCTTGACACAATTGTGCTTTACAGCAGATTTAGGAATATATACGTTTGTCACTTTTGAAAACCTTTTGCATTATGACTGCTTATAATCATTTTACCAATGCGACGCGGGTTCGATCCTCAGAACGGGAAGTATGTGAAATGGTACGGTGGTCGCCATATCAGACAGGTGGGTTTTCTCCGGGTACTCCGGTTTCCTCCCTCATGAATTACCCATTGACGCTTCCATCCGTGCCAACGAGTGATTAATATAAGTTGTTAAAGCTTGTTTCGCAATCGTTAAATAAATCAAATAGATAAAATTTAAACTAATAATTTTACCTAAATTCATGTTACTGTTCATTATGTTGAAATTGCAGGTTGTGCACATGCTTCGGTGTTCATTTTCTTTATGACAGCAATTTTAATAAAACCTGCCCGTTTCTTTCAGCACTTATGATTTACTGAAATATTTGGGTAATTGTGGTTTAATGTTTTAGCCATGCAGTACAATAACATGATTTTGCACAACTTTACTAGAAATTGTGACGAATCATTTTGACCAGGAATATGTCACTTTGACCCTTTGCACGCTAGCTGCAGGTCCGCCTCTGTGGTCGAGTGGTTACGGTCGCTGAGTTGTATACCACTGTAGCCTATCATCACTGATGGTCACGGGTTCGAGCCCCGCTCAGGCCGTGTCTCATTTATATGAAAATGTTGGCAGTTTCTTACGGAGGTTGGTGTACCCAAGTACTGGTTAACCGCTGGAGCCTGCCCAGTAAAGGTGTTGTTAAGTAAACTGCCCGTCGGCGATATAGCCCGAAATAGTGCTGATGCAGGCGTAAAACCCGAAATATAACATATAACGCTAGCTGCAGATAAAAATCACTTGTGCAAACAGCATAGAGCCAGATCAGACGGCACAGTTAAGTTTGCTATTCATCCAAGTGTTTTAGCTCCACTATCCGAATAACAAACAGCATAGAGCCTGATCAGACGGCACAGTTAAGTTTGCTATTCATCCAAGTGTTTTAGCTCCACTATCCGAATAGCAAACAGCATAGAGCCTGATCAGACGGCACGGTTAAGTTTGCTATTCATCCAAGTGTTTAAGCTCCACTATCCGAATAGCAAATGGCATAGAGCCTGATCAGACGGAACGTTCTTCAGGGTCTATGCTGTTTGCTATTCGGGTGAAGGTGCCATCTGATCAGACTCTATGCTATTTGCTATTTGGATAGAGGAGCTAAATAACTATAATAGCAATCAACATAGATCCTGATCAGACGCGGCTGATTTGGATCTATGTTGTTTGCAAATGTGATTTTATCTATTCAGCAGGCAAAGGGTTAAGAAATGTTATCTGTATAAAGATACATGTATTCATAAACATCAATCTCATTTAAAGTCTTAGTCCATAGACTATGACTTCGACCCATGATACATTGTCCCGTTCAAGACATCACAAAGTCATGATATATTTATATATTATTGGAAACATTCTTGCATGAGAAAAACTTATGTCGCTGCGTCCGAAATAGATCAATAATGCCTACTCAATATTGCAAGTATTAATTGTCTGGACATGGGCAATCCATCCATCCACCTAGTGTCTTATTTATAATACAGAGAGATAATCCAATGTTGCAGCTTCAACATGCTTAACTTGAAAACCGGTTATTTGTTTACATAAAGAAAGCGGTTATTGGTTTACATAAAGAAAGTGGTTATTGGTTTACATATAGAAAGTGGTTATTGGTTTACATATAGAAAGCGGTTATTGGTTTATATAAAGAAAGTGGTTATTGGTTTACATAAGAAAGTGGTGTTTACATATAGAAAGTGGTTATTTGTTTACATATAGAAAGTGGTTATTGGTTTACATAAAGAAAGTGGTTATTGGTTTACATATAGAAAGTGGTTATTGGTTTACATATAGAAAGTGGTTATTGGTTTACATAAAGAAAGTGGTTATTGGTTTACATAAAGAAAGTGGTTATTGGTTTACATAAAGAAAGTGGTTATTGGTTTACATAAAGAAAGTGGTTATTGGTTTACATAAAGAAAGTGGTTATTGGTTTACATAAGAAAGTGGTTATTGGTTTACATAAGAAAGTGGTTATTGGTTTACATAAAGAAAGCGGTTATTTGTTCACATAAGAAAGCGGTTATTTGTTCACATAACAAAGCGGTTATTTGTTCACATAAGAAAGCGGATATTGGTTTACATAAGAAAATGGTTATTTGTTCACATAAGAAAGTGGTTATTTGTTCATATAAGAAAGCGGTTATTTGTTCACATAAGAAAGCGGTTATTGGTTCACATAAGAAAGTGGTTATTTGTTCACATAAGAAAGCGGTTATTTGTTCACATAAGAAAGTGGTTATTTGTTCACATAAGAAAGTGGTTATTTGTTCACATAAGAAAGCAGTTATTTGTTCATATAAGAAAGTGGTTATTCGTTTACATAAGAAAACTGTTATTTGTTCACATAAGAAAGCGGTTATTTGTTCACATAAGAAAATGGTTATTTGTTCACATAAGAAAGTGGTTATTTGTTCACATAAGAAAGTGGTTATTTGTTCACATAAGAAAGTGGTTATTTGTTCACATAAGAAAGTGGTTATTTGTTCACATAAGAAACAGGTTATTTGTTCACATAAGAAAGTGGTTATTTGTTCACATAAGAAAGTGGTTATTTGTTCACATAAGAAACAGGTTATTTGTTCACATAAGAACGTGATTATTTGTTCACATAAGAAAGTGGTTATTTGTTCACATAAGAAACAGGTTATTTGTTCACACAAGAAAGTGGTTATTTGTTCACATAAGAAACAGGTTATTTGTTCACATGTAAGATCATACATAATGTATTAGTGCTAACTGACTGGTCTAGATACTTTTGCAAAGTTTATAATCTTGTACAATACTCATAACTTATACTTTGCAAGACTCTGAGGTGTTAAAAAAGGTGGCTCCAAAGTTCATCAAATGTTTGAAGAAACTGTCTACGTTATCTACATTTCTGTGTGTGGAGGTATTACTCCACCCTGTAGGTGGTTGATCGGCTGTGTTGTATCTCTCAGCCCATATATTGTTTCTGACATGTTTCTAGCTGTGGTTTAATGCTTGCTCGGTTATCTAGCCATCTCTATCCTGCCCTCTGTCTCTGTCTATTCCCGTCTAATACCCTATATTATTGTTTTTGACATGCCCTCTAACAGTGCCATGATAGTGTGGTGTTTGATAACACTTGATGTATAGCTTGGTGATTTCTGTTATTGTCTACTTCTTGACTCAACCCTGTGTTCATGATTTTAATACTTCCTCCTATATCTCTGGACCACCAAAGCAGCCGTGTGATAATTATGTGTGCTTCTTTTGTTTTCAAATAATTTATTTAAGTTGGCAGATGTATTAAATTTATTATCTGAACATTCTATTCCACAATTAATTGTATGCATGACCTAATTTAAGAAACATAAAATTTAGTCTTCATACCAGTACATATTTCTGTGGCTCGCGGAATGCCGGTGGTTCCACCTGAGGATCCCTGGCCATGCCTGAGAGCAGCCCGGGGTCTCGTTCTCCATCAATATGTCTCCATATGACCAAATCTGTCGGAGCGACTTTAAACCCAACAAACAAACAACACCATTCCATGTTCAGTGTCGGTCTGTCATAGTTTGATTGCATAAATCTGAATTTGATTTTATTATGCCACTAAAATGTTGTCTGAAATTATCAACTTTTGTCCTTATTGGTGCCAGTCTGGAATCCTATGAATCTCGAGACACTATAGATGTGTTTTATGATTGCATTAAACATGGCCAATTAGTAAACAGTTATTGCAATAGAGATTATAAGACACGTTTTATTCTCTGTTAAACGAGGTAATTAAATGTTACAATAATACATGCCCATTTCCCCATCGATTGTACACTTTTTATTACGTTGTTGGAGTAACTACTGGTTTCCAATTGAATGTGCTTATAATATTGATTGCGACTTGGAAACGGCATCAGTTAATCACCGCTATCAGCCTAGCTGTGTCGCCTTTGAAATGTTCAAACGATCAACGAAAACTAGAACCAAAGGAGATCTTTTGATTACACGTGATTTGCAGGATATTTGTCTGCACCATTATGCTTCAATATGCTTTTTTTTACATTTCTGTGAAAAGCAAATTTCCATATTCATTGATGAAATCAATGACTACATTAAAGCGACACTACATAATGACTACATTAAAGCGACACTACACAATGACTACATTAAAGCGACACTACACAATGACTACATTAAAGCGACACTACACAATGATACATTAAAGCGACACTACACAATGACTACATTAAAGCGACACTACACAACGACTACATTAAAGCGACACTACACAATGACTACATTAAAGCGACACTACATCAGTGAAAACGCAAATTTATACAATTTTACAATTTATACGCAAAATTATATTCCTATTATATGGTATTATTATTTCCCAAATATTTGCCTCAAAAACTGAGTATTTCAACTAATAACAAGCGTCATATACGCGGTTTGTTGACATAACAAAATAATGTAAACAGAGTCGACTCGACATACATGCGTAATACAACCTGTGTATCCCAAATAACGTGATTTATGGTACAGATTTACCGTTAATCTCATATTTGTGCCTATGCATATTTATTTGTAGATTAATCTTATTTAAATTTATTATCTCTTAAGTGACAGTATCAAGCATTTAGTATTGACTACAATGACAAAGAAATGTCAATTCAGGAGTGTAGATGACCGGTATATGAAATCATCACTTTTGAAAGTTTGTAGACCACAAACACACTATTTATTGATTCAATATTTGTGTTCGAATGTATTCGGAAGAATTTGTAGTAGCAATGCATTTATACGTGAACAATGCATTGTTTTGGCTTTTTGCGATGTAATGTCGCTTTAAACAGTTGCACATTATATTATGCAGAATTATACAAATTTCCATTGCAAGCATTTCAAACATTATTCGTCCCCAAAGAGGTCAGAACAGGAGCGGATAGATAGGTTTTTCTTTAGGTTTTCCAATGAATGATTGAGTTTTCTCAGTGAAAGAAAACTACATCTTACACCACTTTGAAACAGTGAAAGATGGTATTTTCTTATTCACCGGTTTTGTATTCCTGTGCACAGTTAGATGTACTTTTGTATTTGAGCTATTTTCTGACTATCATGAACAGTTAATTATTAAGTAATTATACAGGAACTATTTCTTATTACGGACGTTCACAATAAAAAGGAGTGGTTGTGCGGTTGTGTCATGTAGTGCAATGAGGCTCCAGACAGGGCAGTTAAAATGAATAAAATTTGAAAACAAAAATTATATTAGCCAAAGTCATTGGAAATCATAACAGAAAATATTAACGCCACTCGTGGAAATACAAATGTCTGTGATCACTCAATGAAATATTTACACTAATAAACACAAATATCCTATTTTACACTAATAAACACAAATATCCTATTTTACACTAATAAACACAAATATCCTATTTTACACTAATAAACACAAATATCATATTTACACTAATAAACACAAATATCATATTTTACACTAATAAACACAAATATCCTATTTTACACTAATAAACACAAATATCCAAATATCCTATTTTACACTAATAAACACAAATATCCTATTTTACACTAATAAACACAAATATCCTATTTTACACTAATAAACACAAATATCCTATTTCACACTAATAAACACAAATATCCTATTTCACACTAATAAACACAAATATCCTATTGTACACTAATAAACACAAATATCCTATTTTACAACTAATAAACACAAATATCCTATTTTACACTAATAAACACAAATATCCTATTGTACACTAATACACACAAATATCCTCAATATCAGTCTATACAAATTTATTTTAGTTCGATTGCGAAACAAGTTATTTCAATATATATTAATCACTCTCGAGACCTCATTCCTGATGAAATCCATCGCCACGAGGGAGAGAGAAGAGGCAACGTGGAATTTAAATGTCTTGCCTAAGGGCACAATCGTAACTGCTCCAGCAGGGCTCAAACTCGGGACCTTTCGCACCTGAAGCGAATGCTCATCCACTGCGCTATCACGACTTAGTTGTGTATCAGTTGCTCCATCAGCTACACTCATTTTGTGTCCTAACAATAACTTAATTTTGTGACATATCATGGGTTTTTGAAATAACTTGACACAATTGTTCAACTATAATTGGCGAATGTGCCATGCGCAAGACCCCGGTTCATTGCTCAAAGGTCAATGTCACAATTGGAGGCCAAAGGAATCAAAATACCTTTTTTGAGAGCATATTAATGAATGGTACTATATGGTCATGCATGGATGGTGACATGGTGTCCCTACTGCTAACTTCTTGTTTGTCGCGGGTACACATGGTACACATGGTACGCAATAGGACCAATTGCTGTACATTTGCTATGGTTAACTTTAAAGCGACACTACATCATTGAAAACGCAAATTTATACAGAATGTAATTTCTTATTAAATGGTATAATTTTTCCTCCAAATATTTACCTCAAAAACCGAGTTATTTCAACTAATAAAGAAATGTTGTATACGCGGTTTGTTGACATAACAAAATAATGTGAATAGTGTCAACATCCATGCGCTAGGCAACACGTGTATCTTGAATAATTTGACTTACCGATATATCTGACATGTGTGCCTATGCATATTTATTTGTAGATTCAATTCTGGAGAATGGATGACAGTTATATGAAATCCTACTTTCACTTTTGAAAGTTTGTAGACCACAAAAGCAGTGTTTATTGATTCAATATTCAGTCTTTCAGATGGGACGTTAAACCGAGGTCTCGTGTCGGTGCTTTACACCGTGCACGTAAAACATTTTACCAGAGGAGATTCTGGAATGGGTCTCTGTCTGTATCATGCACTATCCTCCAAAATCTAAAATAACTAATCTCTTTAGGAGGCGTCGCTCATATGGGCAACTGGTAGCGACGATAAATAAACGTAAAAAAAAACAACAAAAAATTGATTCAATATTAGTGTTCAAATGTATTCGGTAGTAACAATGCATTTATACGTGAACAAATTCATTTTTTGGGTTTTTTTGCGATGTAATATCACTGCTTTAAGTAGAGTTTACTCCATAGCACATTTATAATGGTAAATTTAGTTGTCTATAGGACATTAGTCTTGTTTCGTTATTGGGGATTATTTCCAACATTATTATCAGTGAAGATAACACTATATAGATTTGTCTGTGTGAAATATTGACTGCTCTGTGTGGATTTGGATGCCTCTGGTTCTCTTCCATGTCTGTTTAAATAAATTGCAAGATCAGAGTCAATAGTCTCATCTTCTAGAACATGTTCTGGAATATGGACCAAATTGAACTGAAAATATTTGAAAATATGCCAATATAATAATAATCACTGCACTGTTCTTTGGCTGCCGGAAAAACAGGTTTATGATAATTTAGTGAAATTGTTGCCACATTTTGATCCTTTTGGAAAATTAGCTGTGGGATCAGCCAATATTTTAAGTGTTTCTAGCAATGAAAGATGGCATTTAACTCTTGACAGTGTGTTCCAATTATTGAATTTTAGTGCCACTTTTTGCAATAATTGCACATTTTGTGATAAGTGATTCTGCTTTTAATTAGGTTTTGTTGTGTTTTGATGGGAAAGAGGCTTTTTTTGTGATTTCAATTATACAACAGTACTTGTCATGATAATTTACGACACTTGCTGTCCTGTAATAATAGCATATATTGGTAATGGCTAGATGTTTTATCTGTAGTGGTTTGTACAATAATATATAGCTGTTCCAGGCTGGTTTCATTATGTTTTTTATTAATGATATGAAGAACTATGAAGAACGCTGATTATGAAGAACACTATTGTGATGAGAGGGCGGGTTTGGTATTCTACTTTATAAGTGTTGTACTACAGCTCAGTACCATGTTGGCTGTCAGATTAGCGCAGTGGTTAGCGCGCTCGCTTCTCACCAATGTAATCTGGGTTCGATCCTCGGACCGGGAGGTATGTGAGATGGTACGGTGGTCGCCAGATTGGACAGGTGGGTATTTCCTAGGGTACTCCGGTTTCCTCCCACACCAATGACCATATTTATAAGTTGTTAAAACTTGCTTCGCAATCGTTGTAAAATAAATAAAGTTTAAGCTAAGTACCATGTTGTGCGCTAATGTTAAAACTTGCTTCAGTTACGGTACATTAATTTATTGGCTGCAAATAAAACATGGTTTGGAGTTCTGATGGATAGGAATTAACCGTATGCATAATAAGACATTTTTACAACATACATTACAATAGTCAACACGAACCCATTCAACCCCGAGTAACTGACATGGACTGGTGCACCCATTCAACCCCGAGTAACTGACATGGACTGGTGCACCCATTCAACCCCGAGTAACTGACATGGACTGGTACACCCATTCAACCCCGAGTAACTGACATGGACTGGTGCACCCATTCAACCCAGAGTAACTGACATGGACTGGTGCGTGATATTTAACCCATTCAACCCCGAGTAACTGACATGGACTGGTGCGTGATATTTAACCCATTCAACCCCGAGTAACTGACATGGACTGGTGCGTGATATTTAACCCATTCAACCCCGAGTAACTGACATGGACTGGTGCTTACACCCATTCAACCCGCGTAACTAACATGGACTGGTGCGTGATATTTAACCCATTCAACCCCGAGTAACTGACATGGACTGGTACACCCATTCAACCGAGTATAACATGGACTGGTGCGTGATATTTAACCCATTCAACCCCGAGTAACTGACATGGACTGGTGCGTGATATTTAACCCATTCAACCCCGAGTAACTGACATGGACTGGTGCGTGATATTTAACCCATTCAACCCCGAGTAACTGACATGGACTGGTGCATGATATTTAACCCATTCAACCCCGAGTAACTGACATGGACTGGTGCGTGATATTTAACCCATTCAACCCCGAGTAACTGACATGGACTGGTGCGTGATATTTAACCCATTCAACCCCAAGTAACTGACATGGACTGGTGCGTGATATTTTCAGACCAATAAATTAATAAGAAAATTACCTTTCGTTCATTTATCAAAATGGGTAATTTTATCTAAAAATAGTAATAATTATTACTGGCAAAAAAGTGCAGATCCTGATGAGACGGCTCGTCACGAGCCGGCTCATCTGGATCTACACTTTTCATAAGCCTATTTAGAGGCCTGTGGGGTTGAAAGGGTTAAGGACAACAATTTGGTAGGAATAAAAAATAATAATAAAAATAAAACAATGTAAAATGTTTATCAAAAATACTAAGAAAAGTACATAAAAGAATAAAGGTTTAGAATTAAAATGCAAAATGCTATAGGTACATTGTTAGATGGAACACACCAAACTAACATCTACTTCCAAGAGTGTAGCCGGTCCAGTTATTGGGTCCTTGGTTCTTAGAGTGCTAAGCGAGGGCGCTTTGTTGGCCCTCGTGACGCGCTCTGAAGGGGAGTTTGACTGGGTGTGAGCTCAGCGAGGACGGAAACCTCGCATAGAACAAAAGGGCAAATGCCCACTTGATTTTGACAACAAATGTTGTGTATTATGATTTTTGTCTACTCATTTTTAGGGGAAAATATTTGGAAAAAAATTAAACCATATAATAGGAAATTACATTCTGTAGAAATTTATAGTTTGTTGTTTTATTTTTTTAATTCACTGCTACTGTTTAATTGATATTGACTATTAGTTTCACAAATTCTCAGAAATGCTCACTCCTCATGGCTCATAAGAATCCCCCCAAACTATGCCCAAATTATATTTAGGGACTTTAATACGATTTTCGTACCAAAATGTGTGTACGCGGTAGACATGATAGCGCGCTATACATAGCAAATTACGGCATATATATTATAGGGTCGAAATATTCGCTCAATTATGGACAATTTTGTCTGAAAATAAATGTCATGATGGCTGTACCCGTGTATACTGCATGCACTGCGCACTAGACAAATTCTACATCATGTTTAGTAATAAATGTGCGTGGTTTACATAGCAAATGACGGTACAGGCTTTGTCTACAAGCCCATAAAGCCTAGGTCCATAAATCTTACAAGTTTCACATTGTACCAAAACTATTCATTGAAGATTGCAGAACTAGTTTAATTAACTGTCAACAACCCTCACACACCTTCAGTTATTTTTAAATCATTAATAAATTTAACTAGTGTGAAAGGTCTATTCACCAAACATACTCAGCAATTATATGATAATGAATTTGAGTATATTTTAACAACCTTTAATTGATCTACAGAGCAATAAAATGCTTAATTGGCATTAAACCTCACATGTGAAGTTGAATAAAAATGTGGGTCTGTAAATGCTTCCTGTGCCACCAAGTGAGATGATGGTCTGATATGAACACTATCATCCAATTTTATGGTACCAGTAGATTTTTAAGATCTGGAATGATTTTTAAAGGGTTGTAAATATGTGAAATAGCTGTTTTCTTGTTTAATTGCTAGTATTATGAGGTTTGATTGGTTCCCCCCAATTGCTCAAGAACTGTTCTTTATCTGTTCTGAAGCAGATCTGGTTCTTCAGTGATAAATGCAGCAGATATTTATAATCATAGAACTTTGTTTTAGAATACAGTATACGCCTTTCCATGAGCTCTGGGGTCAATTCGCCTTTCCAAGGGCCCTATCTCCATTCGCCTTTCCAAGGGTCCCAGCTCCATTCGCCTTTCCAAGGGCCCTATCTCCATTCGCCTTTCCAAGGGTCCCAGCTCCATTCTCCTTTCCAAGGGCCCTATCTCCATTCGCCTTTCCTTTCCAAGGGCCCTATCTCCATTCGCCTTTCCAAGGGTCCCAGCTCCTTTCCAAGGGCCCTAGCTCCATTGTCCTTTCCAAGGGCCCTAGCTCCATTCTCCTTTCCAAGGGTCCCAGCTCCATTCGCCTTTCCAAGGGCCCTAGCTCCATTGTCCTTTCCAAGGGCCCTAGCTCCATTGTCCTTTCCAAGGGCCCTAGCTCCATTGTCCTTTCAAGGGCCCTAGCTCCATTCTCCTTTCCAAGGGTCCCAGCTCCATTCTCCTTTCCAAGGGCCCTAGCTCCATTGTCCTTTCCAAGGGCCCTAGCTCAATTGTTCTTTCCAAGGGCCCTAGCTACATTCTCCTTTCCAAGGGTCCCAGCTCCATTGTCCTTTCCAAGGGCCCTTGCTCCATTCTCCTTTCCAAGGGCCCTAGCTCCATCTCCTTCCAGGGCCCTAGCTCCATTCTCCTTTCCAAGGGCCCTAGCTCCATTGTCCTTTCCAAGGGCCCTAGCTCCTTTCTCCTTCCAAGGCCTAGCTCCATTCGCCTTCCAAGGGCCCCAGCTCCATTCGCCTTTCCAAGGGCCCTAGCTCCATTCGCCTTTCCAAGGGCCCTAGCTCCATTCGCCTTTCCAAGGGCCCTAGCTCCATTCGCCTTTCCAGGGGCCCTAGCTCCATTCGCCTTTCCAAGGGCCCTAGCTCCATTGTCCTTTCCAAGGGCCCTAGCTCCATTCTCGTTTCCAAGGGCCCTAGCTCCATTCTCGTTTCCAAAGGCCCTAGCTCCAGTCGCCTTTCCAAGGGCCCTAGCTCCATTCTCATTTCCAAGAGTCCTGGCTCTATATTTACCTTTCCATTGACCTCAGCATCAGTTGCCTTTCCAATAGCCCCAGCTTAATTTCTCTTTCCAAGTCCCCCCACCCCGACTTCTTTCCCATCCCAAGGGCCCAGCTTGATTCTCCTTTCCAATGTCCCCGACTTCATTCCCCTGTGGCTGAGTGTGCCATAAACTTCAAAAATGTGTTGAATAAAGAAAACAGTACAGTTTGTCAAACACTCTCAATAGTTAAAACCGCTTATGTTGGAAATTAACCACTTTGTCAAATTAACCACACATTGGAGTTTCAGACTTCGTTTTCAGTCTTCCAAAAACAATGAATTTAATTTACTGACAATAACCAAATGTCCACAGGGGTTGCATGAGTAAGTGGGTTTGAACCCTGTAGTACCAGGGAAGAATGTAGGATTCAAGTTAAATATCAAGTGCTTGTTGGGTTTAAGAACAAAGAATTGGAAAATGAATTGGAAGAAAGTGTCGAAGTGACAGCGCAGAAAGGAATACAATACATGATTTGCTAAGAGCACTAGCTGATATTCTCATTCAAAATAAGCATCTAGGGAATATGTGATCAAGATTCTCCAACATCTGAAAGTGAATCATGTCTGAAGGTAATAAAATTGCTCAAACTTGCTCACATTTTTCGGATTGGTTGATCCGGAGTGCAAATCTTGGATTTAACAAATCGTATTTTTAACCAATCATAATCACCCGAGTTTAAGCTTAGATTTAATAGATTTAATTTTATTGCCCGCGAATCCTGGTGATATTGCAGCAAAACTCCATCCTCGTAATTAATTTTTATTTATGTGCAAACAAAACAGTCTGAACCATTATTTATGGATACTTCATTTCGAAAATCGAAAATTTTATATACAGATAAATCGTTTTTTAAATCTAAACAACATCTCACCACAATCTGTAATGTACCTACCTACATACACCCAGACTTCTATGATGTGTTTGAGGGATTTGAGTATAGACAGTATAATATTATGTTCATCTAATCTGAAGACATTTATGTGTGTTTTGATAGCTCTTACATGATGAACTTCAACAATCAGTTGATTGTATTCTCAGTCTGCTCATCAGGAGGATTAATGGTTGGAAAGTGCACACTTATATCTTCTTTATATATCAGAATGGGATTACCACTGATTTTATGGTGGTAATGTTTCTGATCTTTCCACCAAGACCATTACATAAATATTTGAAATTACATTTTTGTACAGTCTGATTATTTAGGGCAGTCACTTGTATGCATAACATTCGAAAACCAAAACAATCATTGTTGAACCATCAATCCTAAAAATATTTTTCTGTAAGCCTACAGCTTTGACCACTTGGCCATCGATCCTGCCATGTGTGATAATTCGATATAGTTTATATTATTCAATCAGTGTTTTAACTAGCCAATGTTTATATACATCAGCATGTTTGTACACAAGTGACTGACCTGATTAGTCCGGACTGTAGGAGTTTTGTTTTTTATTGTGTTTAGGTTATGTTATGAAACTCATTGTATCACTATCACTGTCCGTACTCGACAATAAGGCGATCTCGCCTATAAGACGACCCCCCTACCCCCTTCCTTGGTCCTGAAATCTGTGTGTTTTGGCATGCACTCACATATATGATGGGTTGATAAAATGGACACCAGACACAAGTATACGTTGTATGTTTTGCCAGTTCAAGTTGGAAAAATGTTTAAGTGTCAGGGCGAGTACTTTTCTAATACGTATAATTATGGCTACCATTTAACATATTTTGAAATTTTTGTTTTTTAAATCTTGTGTGTGTTTTACGTTTATTTATCGTCGCTACCGGTTGCCCATATGAGCAACGCCTCCTGAAGAGATTAGTCATTTTAGATTTTGGAGGATAGTGCAATGATGCAGACAGAGACCCATTCCAGTGTCTCCTCTGGTTCTTTTACGTGCACAGTGTAAAGCATCTTGGTTTAAAGTCCCATCTGAAAGACTGTTAATTATATTAGGGTCAGACGGGGGATCGAACCTGCGATCCCTGCATTACCAGACCAACGTGTTAACCACTGGACTACATATCCGTCTGTAAATTATAGGTGATCATGCATGGTTACAAGCTTCGTACAAATAGTAACTAGACAAAAACTAGTCAAATTTTTAAATCTTTTTATATATAGACGATACTCACAGTAATATCAAATACAAATTTTGCAATTTATTGTATACAAAATTATAAATATTTAAATGATTTATTTTTCCAATTATTGGAATTTTAATTTTGAAAAAATGTGCAAGAATATTTTGCATTTGACAGAATTGTGTTATATTTCTTATATAATAAAATACACTAATCTTATATAATAAAATACAATAATCTAATATAATACACTAATCTTATATAATAAAATACACTAATCTTATATAATAAAATACAATAATCTTATATAATAAAATACAATAATCTTATATAATAAAATACAATAATCTTATATAATAAAATACAATAATCTAATATAATAAAATACACTAATCTTATATAATAAAATACACTAATCTTATATAATAAAATACAATAATCTTATATAATAAAATACACTAATCTTATATAATAAAATACACTAATCTAATATAATAAAATACAATAATCCTTATATAATAAAATATGAAATTACAGAAAGTTTACATAATAAATTATACAAAATCTTGGATAATAAATTACAGTATGTTTAAATAATTTAAATTGCAAAATTTGTATATAATAAATTTGGAAATAGATGATGTAATGGACATTATGAAAATTGCAAATTAATTTGTTGAGGGCTTCGTGGTAGATTCACTTAATTGTTCAAATTAGTTCTCTCGTTAAATAAAGTCTTTATTATTATTATTATTATTATTATTATTATTATAGTCTATAGTATGTTTTATATAGGTGTAATATATTTTTGATATTTTGATATTTTATTTCTGAATTTCAATAGGCTCAAAAGCCCATGAGGACATATACATGCATACTTGATGGCAAACAGTGATAATAGTATAACTTATATAAATACTTGTACAATGTACATAGATATCAAACATAAAGAAATATATAGTTGTTCAAATTTGGAGAAGGTTATACGTATTCATGATCATATTTTACATATAGTATATGCATAAATTTACAGTAATTATTCACATTTAAAATATTGCTATATTGCTATATTGTAGCAGTTACTATAATATTATAATATTCCAGGTTATTTTATATTGCTTATCTGTTCATTCGCTATTTAAATTTTCTCTCTAAGGCCATAATAAAATATTTCCTAGATTTTCATCCCCGCCCGCCCCCGTTTTTAGGGCCCGCCCCGATTTTTTTTATTACTATTTGAAAAAAAAAAAAAAAAAAAACTGTCAAAACACCATTTTATCAGCATAAATATCGATATCCTGAAAATATAAAATAAAAAATAAAATTTCACCCCCTCCCCCATTTTCAAAAAAATTTGGATGAAAATCTAGGATTTATTTTATTATGGCCTAACTAATAATAAATTTTAAAATGGATCAGGATCTATGTTGTTTGCTTTTCAGCCAAGTGTTTATATCCACTATTGGAATAGCAAACAACATAGAGCCTGATCTGGTTCTACTGTTTGCCAAAGTGATGTTATCTGCCGCTAGCGTGCAAAGGGTTAACCTAGGTTAGCCAATCACAGTCGCTTTTGCTGGATTGCTATTCAGATAGTGGAGCTATAACGCTAGGCTGAATAGCAAGCAACATAGTTTATACAAATTTATTTTAGCTCGATTGCGAAACAAGTTATTTCAACTTATATAAATCACTCTCGAGACCTCATTCCTGATGGAATCCATCGCCACGAGGGAGAGAGAAGAGGCAACATGGAATTTAAATGCCTTGACTAAGGGCACACTCGTAACGGCTCCAGTGGGGCTCGAACTCTGGACCTTTCGCACCTGAAGCGAACGCGCATCCACTGCGCTATCACGACTTCCACTGGCTGATCTGGATCTATGTTGTTTGCACATTCTGTCCAATTTATTCAGCACGTTAAGGGTTAAAGAAAGTTTGTAATCTCTTACAGCTACACCATAACATATCTGTGTTTATGTTCATGATTTTGTATATTTCATTGTATGTTTTCACACACACTTGACATGTAGAACAGAAGTTGAGGTGTTGAAAGTGTTCATTAACAACCCCCCCCCCCCCTTCAAACACTGATGTAGAGAAACTGCACACACCTGGGGGTCCACACATTTTGTGCATATTTGATTATATTTGTATGTGTGGAGTTCACTTCATGTTTGCATTAGCTGTAATCATGTTTATAGTACCAATTACAGCTACCATGTTGTGGCTCATGGGATGGGATATGTAACATTTGTTGTCTCAAATGTGATTCATGTATGTTATATAACTTCCACATTTATAATAGTTTCTTAAATACACTCAAAATACAACATATGTGTACAAACTAATATATTTTTTTTGATTGTGGTAGTCAAGATAGCTGTGTGGTAGCGTGTTTGCTTCAATTGCGAAAGGCCCTGTGTTTGAGCCCCGCTGGAGCTGTTACGATTGTGCCCTTAGGCAAGGCATTTAAATTCCAAGTTGCTTCTTCTCTCCCTCATGGCGATAGTTTCTATCTCCCTCATGGTGATGGTTTCTCTCTCCCTCATGGCGATGGCTTCCCTCTCCCTCATGGCGATGGCTTCTCTCTCTCTCATGGCGATGGCTTCTCTCTCACTCGTGGCAACTGCTTCCACCAGGAATGAGGTCTCAAGAGCGATTAAGACAAGTTGTAAGAACTTTTTTCGTAATCGGGGTAAAATAAATTTGTATAAACTAATTGATTTGTGGTCTTCATAAAGATGTTTTCTTTCGGTTTAGTGTCTCATAAAGTCAGTTCTGGGCCTGGTTGGGACTGGAATGAGACTGGAATGAGAGAGTAAAATAGTAACAAAGGAGCATTATTTTGTCATAAAGAGCAGAATATATTCTTACTAATATCCGCTGTGGAATCTATGAAAACATTTCATCTTATTTTGAAGTAAAAATTGGGTTATTTATATTAATGTCGTAGCCATAAAACAATTTGTTCTTGGCTTCATTATAGACTGTATTGCAATGCAAAGCATGGTCGTTTTGCTTGTTACATCTTATTTGAAAAATATGAAAATTCCAACAGGCCCGGCCGCGGAAGGTCGGTGGTTCTACAATAGTGTCCTCCCTCCCGTGCGTGAAATACTGTTCGGCGGAGTATGTGGGGATCTTCCTCCACCACTAACAGCCTCCACATGACTACTAGCTGTCGGCGACTTTATTAGACCAAGGAATTAATATGATAGTCTTATATTTCCAGTTTTCAATAAATAAATTATTCACAGTTTTGAGTAATGGGTTGAAGATCTGGCCATGAATAACACTGGTGTGTGTTATTACATTTATTATATGACCGTCACTACCTGAAGAGATTAGTCATTTTAGATTTTGGAGGATAGTGTGCAATGATACCGTTAGAGACCCATTCCAGAGTCTCCTCTGGTTCTTTTACGTACACGGTGTAAAGCACCGACTCAAGACCTCGGTTTAATGTCCCATCTATTAAGTTCTTTAACGTGCCCTGTGTAAGGCACCTGCACGAGACCTCGGTTTTATCATCTTATTAGGGTCGACTGGAGACCGAACCTGCAATACCTGGATTCAAAGTCCAACGTTGTTAACAACTGGACTACTATTCCAGCTGATGAATCTAGTTTTTGTCTAGTTACTATTTGTAAGAAATTTCTTAAGCTACCTTGCATGATCATCTATAATTTACACACGGATCTGTAGTCCAGTGGTTAACACGTTGGACTGGTAATGCAGGGATCGCATGTTCGATCCCCTTGTCTGACCCTAATAACATTAACAATCTTTCAGATGGGACATTTGCTTTACACCGTGCACATAAAAGAACCAGAGGAGACTCTGGTATGGGTCTCTGTCTGTATCATTGCACTGTCCTCCAAAAATCTAAAATGACTTAATCTCTTCAGGAGGCGTCGCTCATATGGGCAACCGGTAGCAACGATAAATAAACATAAAACACACACACACACACACACACATATGACTTGTTCTCAATGTACGTGTATTGTAATTCACAAAAGGTAACAGTAGGAGAAATTATAATAATATGTTTGCCTACATATTTATCTTAGCTCCATTGTGAAATAAGTTCTTACAACTTATATTAATCATTCTCGAGACCTCATTCCTGATGGAATCCATCGCCTCGAGGGAGAGAGAAGAGGCAACGTGGAATTTAAAATTCCTTGCCTAAGGGCACAATCGTAACGGCTCCTGTGGGGTTTCAACTCTGGGCCTATAGTTTATCAGTCAGGTTGAAGAAAAAAACATCTGCATGAAAACACCTCTAAATGGCAGTTAACCAGAAAGAAACCTGTTTTTTTATCTCAAAAAAATTACTCCCAACTGTTTGATTTTAAAGGTTTATAATTTTCACCAGCTGGGTTCAAATAGTTTTGCAATTATTTATCAAATGTATCAGATAGATTTATGATTATTTATTTATGTAAATAATTTGGCCACAGCTGTTGTGTGAAGTGAGCTCTTACCAGGTGGCGTAGTGTTAACACTTTGACACCAGGTCAATCCTGTGTGTCTGATAAGCCATCCTGGCTGTAGCAGACTTGCTTTACAATCTCTGGCACACTATTTATCAGTGCAACATGCCTACCTATATCTGTATGAAGATAAGTGAGTTGCATGGATTATTTATAATTCTAACAAGACCCAGCTAATAACATACATACTTGTAGAGTAAAATCTACCCCGGGTTATTCTGCGATATACCTACCTTGAACTATGCTGCGCGCACACCGTGTTTTGGCTATTCCATTTATACAATGCGTGTAAAGTTTTATGAATGAAAGTCATGTGATGTTTGTAAAAAATACCGTGGGAATTCACGGAAGTGAGTTATTTTTAGAATCAGATAATCTCTTGTCTGTCTTGTTTTTCTGTTAACCCATTCAACACCAAGTAACTCACATGGACTGGTCCATGATATTCATAAACCAATAAATGAATCAGAAAATCACATTTGAACAAGTTCATTTATCAAAATGGGTAATTATGTCTAAAAATAGTCATATCACTGGCAAAAAGTGCAGATCCTGATGAGACGGCTCGTCACGAGCCGGCTCATCTGGATCTACACTTTTTGTAAGCCTATTTAGAGGTCTGTGGTGTTGAAAGGGTAAGTAATGTTTCAGTTACTATTCTGTACAGTTTTATTTGACAAAATAAATAAAATTATTGATCAGTTACAACTTTTGTTCATTTATGCACTAGATTGATATTTTCCATAAAAAATAACGTCATCACCCCTTTACACGGGAGGAAATTTCGAAAGCCAAACCCTTGTTTGTCGTTCTTATGCGTAGAAATATATATATTATTTCTTAAATATTTTAATGACTATTTATTGCTTTTATAGATATTTAACGTTTCTATAAATCAATAGATACAAACTGATATCCAAATGTCTTGTAGTTATTTAAAAGTTATATAAATCAATAGATACAAGGGGATATCCAAATGTCTTGTAGTTATTTAAAAGTTATATAAATCAATAGATACACACTGATATCCAAATGTCTTGTACATGATAAATTAATACATGCAGTGCCAATAATTGTTCAATACAGTTTATACAGTGTGTGCATAAATGTACATAGAACATCATTGAAGTTGGCGCAACATTTCAAACGTTCTTTCATAAACATCTGTCTATGTGTGTCACTAAACAAGTCACATATTCATAACATATTGAATTGATATTTTCTGGATTTTTTATATTGGAGACATTGTGGTATATAGATATGATCAATTATATCCACGTCCATTTTTTCGTGTGACGCAGGCCATATATCCTATCCCTTAGGTTAGACTGCCGTATTGTATGGTAAAATCATTTTGACTCCATTATGAACAATTTTTTAATTAATATAAATAAATAACTCTTTCAACACTACATACCTAAATAGGCTTACAAAAAGTGTAGATCCTGATGAGACGGCTCATGACGAGCACTTTTTGCAATTAATATTACTATTTTTAGACCAATTTCTTTTTTCATTTTTGGGTTTTTAGACAAAATTACCCATTTTAATAAATGAACTGGTCCAAATGTAATTTTCTTATCAATTTATTGATCTAAAAATATCAGGCACCAGTCTATGTCGGTTACTTGGTGTTGAATGGGTTAACAGATTGCCGACGGGCACTGTTGTTAGCTTATACTTCTTTGATACCAGAGTTTAATGCTGGTTGTATGAATCATATAGCTTTTTCGGTTTGTCAGGTTGAGGAAGGCAATGCAGTGTTCTATGATATAAGGCAGATTACAACATGTGTGTCTTGGCACTGCTTGTATATTATGCATATTGAGAACATGTCAACATGAGTTAATTAAAACTGACTGATACTTCCCTGTTGCTCATGGAGAAAGAAAGGGGGGGGGGTAATTGAGGGAGGAGATGTGTTTTATAAACTGTCCCTGTTGAGAATAACGTCAACATGAATTAAACATTTTGGGTACACTTCCCATTGGAGAAAGATGGAGAGGGAGGGGAAGGGAGACGGTTAAGGAGGAAGGGGATGAGTAAGTTTGATTCCAGTTAACGCTTGAAGCAGTGCACAAAACAAAATGACTGAAACTATCAGTCTAATAACAAAGGATGGCAAAGAGTACTCGAGTACTTGGAAAAACGTCTTACGTATGACTATAAGTGTTTGTTTATTATAGTGTCACGGCTATTTAAAAGGCGTGGAAGTCGTGATAGCATCAGGTGCGAAAGGCGCGGAATGTGAACAGATATGAGGAACAACAATGCATTGCAATCAGACAATAATATTATTATTGTACATCAGCTTCATTATATCACCATTAAGCTGCCACCCTATTACAATGATAACAAAACTATAGTAGATATCTCTGTATAATGGAGTCATGAGTCCCCTATGAATGGCAGACTGCCCCTGAATACTCCCTAAAAGTAGGTAGGTCCTATTAACTCATTCAACACCAAGTAATTGACATGGACTGGTGTATGATATTTTCAGACCAATAAATTAATAAGAAAATTACATTTGGACCAGTTCATTTATCAAAATGGGTAATCTTTGTTTAAAAATAGTAATATTACTGGCAAAAAGTGCAGATCCTGATGAGACACTTTTTGTAAGCCTATTGAGAGGCCTGTGGTGTTGAAAGGGTTAAGTGTTTTCCTCTGTTTTTATCATTGTTTCCTTTGCACAATATGCTAGCAATTTGTATTCCACTATTGCTTTATATGGTTATTAAATTACTATATCTCAACAGATCTCCTACAGGGTATGTATGTATGCAATGGGTACTTATTTGTAAAACAATGCTATCAGTTAATTAACACGATTTTGATAAAATCACAATTATCATACCACAACATCTGGTTAGGGAACAACAGTAAAAACAAAGGATTCTAACTAAAAGGACCTATTCACATTTTGGAATAAATCAGACTTTATCTGCCAAGGGAGGTAATAGAAAATTAGTGATGTCTCTCATTACCTGATCCTAAAGTATAGAGTCCTTGATATGCATTGTATCAGACTCCATACCTGACATTCTGAAGAGATGTGTTAGTGACTTATGATGGCTACTTTGATGTTCGGTGGCACCCCCTGGTATCTCACGCCCACCCTCACTGCTGGAGTCTGCCATTGTGCCTTTCCCATAGCCAGCGTGAGACCTTTATGTGGCATAGCTTTACAGCCAGCAACCACTTTATTCATGCGCAAACTCTTTGATGATATTGTTTGTAGTATGAAATGTATGACAAGTTGTCATAAATAATTACCTGTTTAGTAGATTACTTATAAATTATATTTAGATTTTCATGTAGCTTAAAAATAAGAAATAATTTATGAAGTACAGTGCTCATGGAAAATATTTTTAACAGACAGGCCCAAGGCTCTGAAAATGGACAGGAACCAATTTAAAATGGACACGTTCTGATTTAAAGTGGACAGGCCCTGATTAAAAGTTGACAGGACCATTCATTATATGCACGTTATATCAATATGGGTGACTTTCTAGTATAAAATAAAGTCTGTGAATTTATATCATCTTCCTGATGAGTGGCACAAGCTTTGTGTGAGCTGTTTGCCTGGTGTGCCCTTATTGGATATAACCGGAACTGATCCCTACCTGTAGTAAACACATTCTTGTCTGCCAGAATAGGAAATTGCCAGAATAGGAAATCGCTCACAGTAGATGCAAAAAACCATTAACCATAGAGGTAGTAAAGAAATATACAATTAGCAGGAATCTTGGGACAATTGACAGATTTTTTTAGACACAGGCCTGCATGCTTGTCAGATTTAAAGAGAGACAGGCCTGACTTAGATTTTGAGGGGCCTCGGGCATCGAGCTGTCCTATTTTTCGAGCACTGAAGTAAGAGCATCTTACCGTATTTGCCCATTTTAGTTCCCCGGGCACTAATAGAGAGTATCTTTATGCATTTCATTCTTCCAACAAAAATCCAAAACTATAATATTTATATAATAATTAAATGCATAATTTTTTATATGCAAATTTATTCTATTATTAACTTACGTAAACCAGCATTTACAAAGGTATATGTGATTTTGTAAATAAATATAAAAAAGGGAGGTAATTTCTAATTTTTACAAAAATAGGTTCATTTAATTAAAGCATTATATGTTTATTCAAGATATTTAACTTATTTGAACAATTATAATCACATGCATAAATACAGACGGATCTGTAGTCCAGTGGTTAACACGTTGGACTGGGAATCCAGGGATCCCCCGTCTGACCCTAATAAAATTAACAGTCTTTCAGATCAGACTTTAAACCGAGGTCTCGTGTTGGTGCTTTAATACACCATGCACGTAAAAGAACCAGAGGAGGCTCTGGAATGGGTCTCTGTCTGTATCAAAGCACTATCCTCCAAAAATCTAAAATGACTAATCGCTCATATGGACAAACGGTAGCGACGATAAATAAACGTAAAACACACCCAATATTGAAAAATAATATAGTAAGCACTTTTCCTTATTAGAATATCTCTGGATTTATCATTATTCTAAGTAAACATATAATAGGGCCTTTGGAAAATACTCCAAAAAGGGCAGTACCCAATATTAGAATCATGCATATATCGATGCACATTAGAAACCCTGCCATGAGGTAGGGTAATTAGATTATAACTGGCTTAACGGTTGGTGCTAGTATGCAGGAATAAGGTACTCATTAAACCTAATACTCTGTGTACCAATCTGTCTCTGGCAGACATTCCTGGAACAGTGGAGGGCTGGATGGCAAGTTACCATCTGTTGTTCCACCAGTGTATCCAATTTCATAAATATTCATGGCATAAATATTATATAATGTTGGGGGTGGGTGGGGGGTATGTGGGTGATACCAATGCAATAATAGTTTCGTTATTATTTTTATTCGGCATTATTTTCTGGTTAGTGCTGCGTTGATGTAATATCTCGTATAAAGTTGTATTATGTTTACAATGATTGTGAAACAAGCATTTACAACTTGTATTATGTATAAATCTCCCATGTTGGCGCAGATGAAAGCGTATAAATATGTGGTCCTTGTTATTTGATCTCAAACATAATGAAGAATGGATGGAACAAAATCTAGCATGACAGACCAGAGGTTACGGTTAACCCGTTACACGCTAGCAGCAGATCAGACGGCACAATGTGCAAACAGCATAGAGCCAGATCAGACGGCACAGAATGTGCAAACAGCATAGAGCCAGATCAGACGGCACAGAACGTGCAAACAGCATAGAGCCAGATCAGACGGCACAGAACGTGCAAACGGCATAGAGCCAGATCAGACGGCACAGAATGTGCAAACAGCCTAGAGCCAGATCAGACGGCACAGAACGTGCAAACGGCATAGAGCCAGATCAGACGGCACAGAACGTGCAAACAGCATAGAGCCAGATCAGACGGCACAGAATGTGCAAACAGCATAGAGCCAGATCAGACGGCGCAGAATGTGCAAACAGCATAGAGCCAGATCAGAAGGCACAGAATGTGCAAACAGCATAGAGCCAGATCAGACGGCACAGAACGTGCAAACGGCATAGAGCCAGATCAGACGGCACAGAACGTGCAAACAACATAGAGCCAGATCAGACGGCACAGAATGTGCAAACGGCATAGAGCCAGATCAGACGGCACAGAACGTGCAAACAGCATAGAGCCAGATCAGACGGCACAGAATGTGCAAACAGCATAGAGCCAGATCAGACGGCACATAACGTGCAAACAGCATAGAGCCAGATCAGACGGCTCTGATCAGGCTCTATGCTGTTTGCCATTCGGATAGTGGAGCTAAAAAACACTTGGCTGAATAGCAAACAACATAGATCCTGATCAACATTTGGCCACGGCTGATCTGGATCTATGTTGTTTGCAAATGTGATTTTATTTACTCAGCAGGTATAACGTTAATTGCACATATAGGAGGTGTGAGTATGATCACACCACTATAATACCTATATTGCACTATAAGTCGACCTCCGTGGTCGTGTGGTTACGGTCGCTGACTCGTATACCACTGTAACCTATCATCACTGATGATCATGGGATCGAGCCCCGCTCAGGCCATGTCTATTTATATGAAAAAGTTGGCAGTTTCTTACGAAGGTTAATGCACTTCGTATTGGTTATCCGCTGTAGCCTGCCCAGGAAAGGTGTTGTTAGGTTAAACTGCCCACTGGCATTATAGCCCAAAATTGTTCTGATGAAAGCATAAAGCCTGAACATACAAACAAACGTGCACTATAATATTCACTAGAACATAAAATAGCTAGCATTGCTTGTGCAGTTGTCATCCATATATTGCGGGGCCGATGGTAAAAAAAAAAAAAAGCTTATTTTTTTTAAAGAAAATAAATACAATCAAACCTGTCTTAAGCATCCAGCCAAGGAAATCACAGAAAGTGGCTGCTTAGCACAGGTGGCTGCTTAATAGAGGTCAAATATATAACAATGTAACATTTTTGTAATCTGAAAACTGGCTGCTTAATGCAGGTTGGCTGCTTAATAGAGGTGACCACTGACACAGGTTCAGCTATAATAATTTAAGAATGAAAATAATAATTGTGTTTAATTTCTGAATTCATTATGGTATACATTAAACTGATAATGATACCAGTAACTCAGACATACAAAGCCAGAATGTGTGTTTCCTGCAAGTTTTTCCACTATCTGTCTTCATTAGACAGTAATTGTAGAAAAACTAAATATTTATGTCCAAATTACACAACTTGATTAGGATTCTGTTATCTTAGATCATAGTGAACTATGTGGAAAATAAATTTTATTGTTATATATTTTAATAACATTCTGGGACACAAAGACGGATCTGTAGTCCTGGACTGGTAATCCAGTGATCGCAGGTTCGATCCCCCGTCTGACCCTAATAAAATTAACAGTCTTTCAGATGGGACTTTAAAACCAAGGTCTCATGTCGGTGCTGTACACTGTGCACGTAAAAGAACCAGAGGAGATTCTGGAATAGGTCTCTGTCTGTATCATTGCACTATCCTCCAGAAATCTAAAATTACTAATCTCTTCAGGAGGCGTCGCTCATATGGGCAACCGGTAGTGACGATAAATAAATGTAAAACACACACACATTCTGGGACAGGGAAGTGGAGTGGATCGGATCGGATCGGATCAGCACATGCAGCTAGGTAGCAGGAGGAGGTTCAGTTTAAACATATTTATTTTCTGTCAATACATGATTATTTACAACAACTGATATAAGGAATTGGACAGAAAGCTGTATAGCAGGAGGAGGTTTAGAGATATTTGTGCAGTAAGATCATGATTGTAGATTCCAATAGCAATATATACCACTAAATGTTTATCTATGTGGTTCCTGGCCCGTCTAGGTAATTTAGAAATGCTTCCTCTGCTTCGCCATAATTCAGGAAAACAATATTAGAATTAAAATATTCACAATTTTACAGTCCACTTTTATAATTATGATAATTTAAACATTTACTAGTCTTTTTTACTTACGTAGCATATAAATGAAATAGTTATATCATTTAAAATTAATATAACAGCAGTGCTCAAGTTAGACCCAAATTTTTGGAAAAAGTGAGAAAGCGCGGGATTGCACATCTAATGGTATTATTTAACAAATTTCAACATAATAGGGTTTCGGTGTTTGATAATACTGACACTGTTTGATTAACTCATTCAATTATGTGTGCCAGGATGTTATTAGGAATTTTTGGGTTGTAAAGCAACAAATAAATTTGGTATTAAATACATAGTAAAAACATACAGTCTGTTCATTTCCAATCTTTCATTTCTTCTGATACCACATCCACTGTGAAGAGTTATTCAAATCAAACTGAAAAACAGGAAAAATATCACAAATGTAATGTTCAGCATTGACAGTGCTCATCTGTGAATAACTTCACTGTGTTTAAATATTACTGTGTACCCAACCTTCAGTTTGCAATGGCCTGACTTCTTATACCACATCTTTTCTACACATCAACTAGTTAGAAGTCTTCTGAAGTCACATCATAACTCAAAAAACACAAACTATACACTGCCTGTCATGAAAATGTATTTTTTACCAAAAAGAAAAATGAACTATATTAGTTATTAGGACTACATTCAAGAGGACCTCGGATGAACTTTCGCCTGTTTGCGTATATACAACCTTTATGCGTATATTTCTCGATGTAAAAATGGTTTAATAGTTTAAAATCATAGTTTAATTCTTGATATATTTTACGTATGCATGTGAAAACAAACATGACAATTTGAAGAAAAACAAACGGGTCGGGCCACAAGTTCTACCAACATTAGTTACGGCCATGGAGTTTTGGTGCATATTTTAGCTGATCTTCAACAATAGTACTTGTGGAATTGCTAATTATGTGTGCACATTAACTAAACATTGGAACTCCATTCCCTACACCAAAATGTTGGTGCATGTTATACATGATAGCGCGCTATACACTGATAAATACGGTAAGCGGTTGTAAAATGTGCATACAAGCATTATAACAGGTCAGTGACCTCAGACTCTCACATATATTATGTTTCATATGGGTTGCCATCAATATTGAGCCGGATGGGTTGTCATTAATATAGAGCCAGATGGGTTGTCATTAATATAGAGCCGGATGGGTTGTCATTAATATAGAGCCAGATGGGTTGTCATTAATATAGAGCCAGATGGGTTGTCATTAATATAGAGCCAGATGGGTTGTCATTAATAGAGAGCCGGATGGGTTGTCATTAATAGACAGCCAGATGTGTTGCCATTAATAGACAGCCAGATGTGTTGCCATTAATAGAGAGCCAGATGTGTTGCCATTAATAGACAGCCAGATGTGTTGCCATTAATAGACAGCCAGATGTGTTGCCATTAATAGAGAGCCGGATGGTTTGCCATTAATATAGAGCCAATTATTCGTGGGACTAAAAACATATGGAATGTTGGTTGATTTAGATTTATTGTATATTTGAATGTTGCTTCAGAGACTAATACGTTTAATTGAATCCAATATAGAGGGACATTAATTTAAAAACACTCGAATGCCAATTAAGCTGTTATTTTTGCCATAATCTGGTTTCAGATTTCACAGAACTAGTTCTAAGCATCAAATGATGATTTGTTTATTTTTCTGACATAAAATAAATATTTGTATCTTATATATCACACTAGAATCTTTGCAGTAACATATGGCAGATATTAGCAGTCAGAGAGACATGATAGCCAGAGTTTGAATTGTATTCTGTTGCTGCAAATAGAACAACATGCTTCCAAATGTATCCATCACAGGATGGTAGCTGTGTCTGGGTATCTAGTGTACCTTGATAATGATGATATTCATGTTATGTCATATCTTGCCTTGTGGTATTTTCCCAGAAACGGGTTTTGTCGGAATATGCAAAAAATGTATGCGAATGATATATATACTTCTGCACCAAGTAAAAAAAAAAAATTTGTTCACATAAATAGCATTTGCTATTTCAAATTCTCCTAAATAATTATTTTTTACTCACTAAATAGTGTTTTTTTGCAGTCTGTAAATTCGCAAAATTTAATGTAAAAGTGAAGTTCTGGAGAAAAAAAAGAAAGGCAATGCCCCTGAAATCACATTAAGATTTGTTGATTGTTGGATATTCTTCCATGGAGGTAATCAAGTTGTACTGTCATTTACCGAAAATTTATTTGGATTAGTCCAAAAGTAATGATGTGCAGGTGTCAAATACTGGTTATAGCAGTACATCTGTAGGTATAGTCGAGACTTGATATTCCGGGTAGTAATTTTCAGGTGTATTTTGTCTTTTTTTATTTTGAATTTTAAGCATATTTTTTATTGCTTTCAAATAACATACATAGACAGACTGCTCAATAATTGTTCAATAAATGAAATGTAACGAATATTATACGAGTGGTTTTTATATTCTTTCTATTTGAGTCTACTTGGAAGTCGTGACAGCACAGTGGATGCGCGTTCATCCACTGTTCATTCGCTTCAGGTACGAACGTCCAGAGTTTGAGCCCCGCCGGAGCCATTATGATTGTGCCCTTAGGCAAGGCATTTAAATTCCACGTTGCCTCTTCTCTCTCTCTCGTGGTGATGGTTTCTATCAGGAATGAGGTCTCGAGAGTGATTAATATAAGTTGAAAGAACTTGTTTTGCAATCAAGCTCAAATAAATTCTTATTCTTTCAGGTGGTAATTCCCTGGAGAACCAGCCCTTTCATCTAAACTGGGGCTGGATATCCTTCAAGCACAGCAGGCTTACCATCAACGAGACACAGGAAGTACTACAGATGACACTGTGCCGGCGTGGCTACCTTGCAGAGACCTCCTTTGTCAGTGAGTATTAACCATCATTAACCCATTCAACACCAAGTAACTGACTTGGACTGGTGCAAGATATTTGTAGACCAATAAATTAATAAGAAAATTACATTTAGACCAGTTTATTTATCAAAATGGGTAATTTTGTCTAAAAATAGTAATATTAATGGCAAATACATAGTGCAGATCCTGATGAGATGGCTCATCTGGATCTACACTTTTTGTAAGTCTATATAGAGTTCTGTAGTGTTGAAAGGGTTAAAGAGGTTTGCAGAGATATTTGCCAAGTCGGACTAGAGATCTGAAAAATCAACTAACAACTTAACAAGATATTTTGATTATATCCCTTAGTTGATTTCATATCGGTCGTAAGTATTGGCTATAAATCAATGAGAGTTACTGCCCCTGAATACTTCATAAAAGTAGTTAGGTCTTATTAAGTGTTTTCCTCTGTTTTTATCGTTTCCTTTGAACAACATGCTAGCGATTGTTTTCCACTATCGCTTCTTATGAGTATTAAATTACTATATCTCGACAGATCTCCTACAGTATATGCAATGGGTACTTATTTGTAAAAGAATGTTATCAGTTAATTAACACACTTTCGATAAAATCACATTTATCATACAGCAACATCTTGTTAGGGAACAACAGTAAAAACAAAGGATTCCAACTAAAAGGACCTATTCACATTTTGGAATAAATCTGCCAAGGGAGGTAATAGAAAATTAGAGATGTCTCTCATTGGAACATTAGACATGCCTCGAGGTTATAAAACTTTTCTCCAATCTCAAAACTCAGTCTCAAGCGTCTGATTGGTTCAGCTGACAGTAACACTCAGAATCAACCAATCAGCAGATCATTTGAGCTTGAGTTTGAGATTTGAGAAAAGTTTTATAACCTCAGGGCATGGTTTCTATAAACATACAAAATATGAAAACAGATGTAAAAATGTGTGACCAGAACAAATAGAGCCAAAAATACGACAATTTTAAGATCTGGCCGCCATTTTGAATATTTTAAATTGCTCAAAGGTGAGAGCCCCACACCCATCTCGATTTCATTATATATTTAAGGAATGAATCATGGGTTAATAGTTTCCATCAGGGTATGAACTATATTGGGCGTGATTAAAGTGTATGGAGGCCGAAGTCATCCACGCTAACTTTAAGCATACCCAATGTAGTTCATACCCCGATGGAAACTATTAACTCGCAATTCATTTCTTATATTTTCATTAATTATCCTTTTTAATGACACAAAGAAAATATAGCACACTTTTTAGTCCAGATTTTAAACTTACTGTGTGCCGGAACAGGTAAATAGACCATCGTTGAAGCAGCACAAACGGTAAGACACGCCTTTTCTCGCGACGAATGTGCAGGCCCATGAGGTCGAGTGCGCATGTCAGCTGCATATCATTAGTTGGGATACGAAAATGAATACAATCCGGGCAGATACGTTCATCGAAGGAAATGCAATAGCGATGTAAATATGCCATAATAGTAAATAATCAACTGAGAAAAAAACTATTTCAGAGAATTTTGTGTTAGGGTGAAAATCAGCAGTTGGCGACTAAAAAGAAACTTTTATATAAGAACTTCAAGTTGAGGGTAGAACTTTTATATAAGAACTTCAAGTTGAGGGTAGAACTTTTATATAAGAACTTCAAGTTGAGGGTAGAACTTTTATATAAGAACTTCAAGTTGAGGGTAGAACTTTTATATAAGAACTTCAAGTTGAGGGTAGAACTTTTATATAAGAACTTCAAGTTGAGGGTAGAACTTTTATATAATTGAATGTCAAATGCATACAGATGCGACAGTATCTCTAATGCCTCTGTATTTGATCATGATTGTTCGGAGAATTACATCCATTTTATTTTGTATTTTGCTATTCGTGTTCCTGTATTTTGCAGCAATCAATGTCATGGAGAGGACAGCAGACATTGGGAAGGACGTGCTGAGACAGTTTGCGGAGCAAGTACAGTTCAATCCTGGTACGTCTGAACAATTTTATCCGAGTTCAAGCTAGGCCCTAATGTTTCGGCGAAATCACTTCTCACTTTTCCGCAGCTGCAAATATTAGTTTAGTTTAAACCTTTTTTTATTTTACAACGATTGCGAAACAAGTTTCAACAACTTATATTCATTCGGGTGGGAGGAAACCAGAGTACCCGGAGAAAACCATCCTGTCCTATCTGGCGACCACCGTACCATCTCACATACTTCCCAGTCAAAGGATCGTACCCGGGTTGCCTTGGTGAGAAGCGAGCGCGCTAACCACTGTGCTAATCGGACAGCTGCAAATAATGAAACCGTATTTAGTGGGTATAGGAACTATTGCATTTAGAAAAGCTTGTATATAGGTAATGTTGCATTGGGTTTACATTTTCTATATGACGCAATGTTTTAACTCAAACTGCGACTGTTACAACATAATGTTATCACTTAGCAGACTCAAAAGTATACCAACATACTACATTCATTATCCTTTCATCAAAACACTGATTGTATAATTGGTATTAAGGTATAAACTTTATTTGCAAAACAAGCTTCAACAACATACATGTATTTTATCACTTCCACCGTTGGTGTGGATGAAAGCGTATAGTGTGATCATTCGTGTGTGACGAATTCGGAGTACCCAGAGAAAACCCGTCGGTTCGATCTGGCGACCACCGTACCATCTCGCATACTTCCATTTCTGTGAATCAAACCCGAGTTGCATTGTTGAGAAGTGAGCGTGCTAAACACTGTCTAATTGGATAGCCGAATAATTGCTATTAATCTTTTATCAAAGAGAATTGATAATTTGCATATGTTGTACTGCTAATTCTGTGGATAATGCTGTGCAATAGGATTATGTAAAGGTGTTTTACATCGCTGTCACTGATTGGCTATGCGGATTGCAAATTTTGATATTGGCAATTTCATTGGATCAAGTCAAATTTCGAGATGTCTCCTGAGTTTGGTTTATGTATGGCAGCATGTATTTGGAGATGTCTCCTGGTTTATGTATGGCAGCATGTATTTGGAGATGTCTCCTGGTTTATGTATGGCAGCATGTATTTGGAGATGTCTCCTGGTTTATGTATGGCAGCATGTATTTGGAGATGTCTCCTGGTTTATGTATGGCAGCATGTATTTGGAGATGTCTCCTGGTTTATGTATGGCAGCATGTATTTGGAGGCTGCCAATCAGTACAACAAACTGGATTACATTTAATTAGCAATTGTGGTCATCAGAAATACGGCGAAATTGATATCGCGTGTATTGATGGCGAACCTACAGAAATTGTTTTGTCCGAATGGACGTCTAGCTTGATTTGTGGCACTCAATTAAACTTGGTGGGTGTATTTGCAGGTCAGACAGTGAAGGAGTGGCGACTTCCTCTACGAGATGATGATATATACGAGGTAGAAGAAACCCTTATTATACAGATGACTGACCCAGTTTCTGCAGTCCTGGAATACCCGGATGTTGCCATGGTTACAATTATTGATCCCGAAGATGGTAAAGTTTAGATTACTGAGAATGAAAATCAAAGTACCAAGATTATTAATATACAGTCAAACCTGTCTTAAGCAGCCAGCCAACAAGGGAAGCACAGAAAGTGGCTGCTTAGCACAGGTGGCTGCTTAATAGTGGGCAAATGTATAATAAAACAACATATGGGGAATCTGGAACCTGGCTGCTTAATACAGATTGGCTGCTTAATAGAGGTGACCACTAACACAGGTTTGACTGTATATTGTCTTGGTAACTATTCTATAATATACGCATTTCTTTATTTTGTCCTTATATATCGGTATAGGCACATGCAGGACCGTTAATTATGGTCAATACTCATGTACATAGCCTGTGTGTATGCTCGTGTACATAACCTGTGTGTATACTGGTGTACATAGCCTGTGTGTATACTCGTGTACATAACCTGGGTGTATACTCATGTACATAACCTGTGTGTATACTCATGTACATAACCTGTGTGTATACTCATGTACATAACCTGTGTGTATACTCATGTACATAACCTGTGTGTATACTCATGTAGATAGCCTGTGTGTATACTCATGTATATAGCCTGTGTGTATACTCATGTACATAGCCTGTGTATATACTCATGTACATAAAATGTGTGTATACTCATGTACATAACCTGTTTGTATACTCATGTACATAACCTGTGTGTATACTCGTGTACATAGCCTGTGTGTATACTCATGTACATAACCTGTGTGTATACTCATGTACATAGCCTGTGTGTATACTCATGTACATAACCTGTGTGTATACCTGTGTACATAACCTGTGTGTATACTCATGTACATAACCTGTGTGTATACTTGTGTACATAACCTGTGTGTATACTCATGTACATAGCCTGTGTGTATACTCATGTACATAAACTGTGTGTATACTCATGTACATAACCTGTGTGTATACTCATGTAGATAGCCTGTGTGTATACTCATGTACATAACCTGTGTGTATACCTGTGTACATAACCTGTGTGTATACTCATGTACATAACCTGTGTGTATACTCATGTACATAGCCTGTGTGTATACTCATGTACATAACCTGTGTGTATACCTGTGTACATAACCTGTGTGTATACTCATGTACATAACCTGTGTGTATACTTGTGTACATAACCTGTGTGTATACTCATGTACATAGCCTGTGTGTATACTCATGTACATAAACTGTGTGTATACTCATGTACATAACCTGTGTGTATACTCATGTAGATAGCCTGTGTGTATACTCATGTACATAACCTGTGTGTATATACTCATGTACATAACCTGTGTGTATACTCATGTACATAACCTGTGTGTATACTCATGTACATAACCTGTGTGTATACTCGTGTACATAACCTGTGTGTATACTCGTGTACATAACCTGTGTGTATACTCATGTACATAACCTGTGTGTATACTCATGTACATAACCTGTGTGTATACTCATGTACATAACCTGTGTGTATACTCATGTACATAACCTGTGTGTATACTCATGTACATAACCTGTGTGTATACTCATGTACATAACCGGTGTATATACTCATGTACATAACCTGTGTGTATACGCATGTACATAACCTGTGTGTATACTCGTGTACATAACCTGTGTGTATACTCATGTACATAACCTGTGTGTATATACTCATGTACATAACCTGTGTGTATACTGGTGTACGTAACCTGTGTGTATACTCATGTACATAACCTGTGTGTATACTCGTGTACATAACCTGTGTGTATACTCGTGTACATAACATGTGTGTATACTGGTGTACATAACCTGTGTGTATACTCATGTACATAACCTGTGTGTATACTCATGTACATAACCTGTGTGTATACTCGTGTACATAACCTGTGTGTATACTCATGTACATAACCTGTGTGTATACTCATGTACATAACCTGTGTGTATACTCGTGTACATAACCTGTGTGTATACTCTTGTACATAACCTGTGTGTATACTTGTGTACATAACCTGTGTGTATACTCGTGTACATAACCTGTGTATATACTCATGTAGATAACCTGTGTGTATACTCATGTACATAACCTGTGTATATACTCATGTAGATAACCTGTGTGTATACTCGTGTACATAACCTGTGTATATACTCATGTAGATAACCTGTGTGTATACTCGTGTACATAGCCTGTGTGTATACTCGTGTACATAACCTGTGTGTATACTTGTGTACATGACCTGTGTGTATACTCGTGTACATAGCCTGTGTGTATACTCATGTACATAACCTGTGTGTATACTCGTGTACATAGCCTGTGTGTATACTCATGTACATAGCCTGTGTGTATACTCATGTATATAGCCTGTGTGTATACTCGTGTACATAACCTGTGTGTATACTCATGTACATAGCCTGTGTGTATACTCGTGTACATAACCTGTGTGTATACTCATGTACATAACCTGTGTGTATACTCGTGTACATAACCTGTGTGTATACTCATGTACATAGCCTGTGTGTATACTCATGTACATAGCCTGTGTGTATACTCATGTACATAACCTGTGTGTATACTCATGTACATAGCCTGTGTGTATACTCGTGTACATAACCTGTGTGTATACTCATGTACATAGCCTGTGTGTATACTCATGTAGATAGCCTGTGTGTATACTCATGTATATAGCCTGTGTGTATACTCCTGTACATAACCTGTGTGTATACTCATGTTCATAACCTGTGTGTATACTTGTGTACATAGCCTGTGTGTATACTCATGTAGATACCCTGTGTCTGCGTCCTCATTTCAGAATCAACTGTATTTTTCCCGGAGGTCTTGTACAGAGTAGAGGAGAAGATCGCTAAGTTGGAGATTCCTATTTACAGAAGCGGAGACCTGTCTGATGAACTCTTTGTCGTATGTTATACTGCTGAAGGTTAGTGTTTGTGTCACGGGCCTGCCTTAGTCGGTAGAGCCATTATGAGCCAGGCTTGTCTCGGCGTCCATGGCAACAAATATGTATAATGAGGGTCGAAGGTTCTAAATCATTGTGGATCAACAGACGAAAGTATGTGAGATGGTACGGTTGTCGCCAGATTGGACAGGTGGGTTTGCTCCGGGTACTCCGGTTTCCTCCCACACGAATGACCACATTTACGCTTTCACCCGCGCCAACGATAGTGATTAATATAAGTTGTTAGAACTTGCTTCGCAATCGTTGTAAAATAAATAACGTTTAAACTTTCCCCTGCTTTGATAATGGCGTCCCGACATTTCTGTTCCTAAAATATGAAATATATAGGAATTAAAACAAATTAATGCATTTGAACGCTAGCGGTGAAAATGACAATGAAAACAATTCTGATGAAATTCCAGGAAATATTTCAGTTACAAGTAAGAAAAACATATTAATGAATGGCCGTCTGCTACAATTATTTGAACTATTTATAGACTTATTTTTACCCAGCATTCAAAGAGTTAAAGAACTCTTATACGGACTCTTGCAAAATAATGAACATCCATGGTTAGATAAATATTTGATTCTATGACATTTGTGTTGTATATCGATGCTGAACATCCATGGTTAGATAAATATTCGACTCTACGACATTTGTGTTGTATATCGATGCTGAACATCCATGGTTAGATAAATATTCGACTCTACGACATTTGTGTTGTGTATCGATGCTGAACATCCATGGTTAGATAAATATTCGACTCTACGACATTTGTGTTGTATATCAATGATGAATATCCATGGTTAGATAAATATTCGACTCTACGACATTTGTGTTGTGTATCGATGCTGAATATCCATGGTTAGATAAATATTCGACTCTACGACATTTGTGTTGTGTATCGATGCTGAATATCCATGGTTAGATAAATATTCGACTCTACGACATTTGTGTTGTGTATCGATGCTGAACATCCATGGTTAGATAAATATTCGACTATGACATTTGTGTTGTGTATCGATGCTGAACATCCATGGTTAGATAAATATTCGACTATGACATTTGTGTTGTATATCGATGCTGAACATCCATGGTTAGATAAATATTCGACTCTACGACATTTGTGTTGTGTATCGATGCTGAATATCCATGGTTAGATAAATATTCGACTCTACGACATTTGTGTTGTGTATCGATGCTGAACATCCATGGTTAGATAAATATTCGACTATGACATTTGTGTTGTGTATCGATGCTGAACATCCATGGTTAGATAAATATTCGACTATGACATTTGTGTTGTATATCGATGCTGAACATCCATGGTTAGATAAATATTCGACTCTACGACATTTGTGTTGTATATCAATGATGAATATCCATGGTTAGATAAATATTCTACTCTACGACATCCATTACGGCAGCTCAGGAAATATAGATGCATTTTTATTGCCTCATTTAATGTTTATCATGTGTTTGTGAGTACCCCATGATGAGATATTCATGTGCGATCCCTGTGGGGATAAATCCCGTGCATTTAGACACAATTACATTTTCAACAATATAATGGTTTACATATTTAATTATGTTTTTACATCGGCAATTAATTGTGGAGGTTTTAATTGGAGATATAGCTGCAGATTGTGTGGGATTAGTTCACAGATGTTTAATCTTATGCATAATCTGCAACCATTGAGCAACATCTTTAGGCGAAATATCTGCGTATCTTTAAACTGCTTTTAAATTAATGGCAAGACTGGTTTTACTGTTTTATTACAATGTATTACATTAGAAATGTACATCAGATTCTCTATGAAATTTGGAGTTTTTTTTTTTTGGTTTATGCAAATATAAGTCCGCCTCTGTGGTCGAGTGGTTAAGGTCGCTGACTTGTATACCACTGTAACCTATCATCACTGATGGTCACGGGTTCGAGCCCCGCTCAGGCCGTGTCTCATTTATATGAAAATGTTCTTACGGAGGTTGGTGCGCCCAAGTACTGGTTAACCGCTGGAGCCTGCCCAGGAAAGGTGTTGTTAAGTAAACTGCCCGCCGGCGATATAGCCCGAAATGGTGCTGATGAGGCGTAAAACCCGAAATATAACATAAATATAACATTTATGCAAATATATTTTGGCTTGATTACTTACCATTGGAATCACTCTTGGGACCTCATTCCTCATGGAATCCATCGCCACGAGGGAAAGAGAAGATGGAATGTGGAATTTAAATGCCTTGCCTAAGGGCACAATGGTTTGTTTTTTAAAATACATAGTGAGTATTTGTTTGGGACGTGATCATATCCCGCACATGTCACCATTTCTCGGTAATCTTTCAGTGTCACTGACTGCATGTCACAAGTCATGATCAGTCGCAATCCCTCTCTCTAAAAAATGTAATGAAAGTATAACAATCACAGCTATTACCGGATCTGCTGTTTACTTATATATACTTGGGACAAACAAGGCTGGCTGAGTGGTTAATGTGTGTTCAATTCCTGGGCCGTAGTTTAACGAAATTCTGTCCAGTATTTCCCACCATTGGAAGTCTTTCGGAGGAGAGAGTAAACAGAGGGCCTGTATTATTGTGCTTTACACAGGCATGTTGAAGAACCTGGGCCTAGAACATGGGCCTAGTTGACAAGCAAAGTGTATTACACCCTGACTGACCACTCTGTCTCTCTTTTTTTATTTTTTTATTTTTTTTATTTATCGTCGCTACCGGTTGCCCATATGAGTGACGCCGTTTGAAGAGATTAGTCATTTAAGATATTTGGAGGATAGTGCAATGATACAGACAGAGACCCATTCCAAAGTCACCTCTGGTTCTTTTACGTGCACGGTGTACAGCATCGACACGAGACCTCGGTTTAACGTCCCATCTGAAAGACTGTTAATTTTGTTCCGGTCAGACGGGGGATCATACCTGCAATCCCTGGATTACCAGTCCAGAAATGTCACAAGCCCTTACTTTCTAAGAAAAATAAGAAAAATATTACACATTTTATATCTGCTCTTGTCACCTACAGCATGCTAAAGGTTACATGTATATCAAGGTGGGTTGCTGCATGACAGTATAATGCATGCAGGTGTTGGGAAGCAGTCTGTGTTGACAAGGATGCAGTGTAGATGCTGAGAAATGATAACAGTGTTATCTGTATCACATTTATGATACTTTATGGTGGATAAGAATTCACGGGTGGTACATAGAATTGATTACAAATTTCTTCCAAGTTTTGAATTCCGTGTTCAAGTTTCCCTGGCAGCTGATCCGAGTCTTAGTAACAGAGATTTATATTCACACTGGAAACTCTGTTGATAAATTGGTTTGGAGAATGGATTTATAACCTCCAAAATGAAACTACTGGTTAAGTTAAAGTTAAACTTTATTTGTTTTACAACGATTGCGAAGCAAGTTTTAACAACTTATATTAATCACTCTCGTTTGCTCGGATGAAAGCGTATATGTGGGAGGAAACCGGAGTACTCGGAGAAAAACCACCTGTCCGATCTTATGACCATCGTACCATCTCACATACTTCCTGCCGGTCCAAGGATCGAACCCAGGTCGCATTGGTGAGAAGCTAGCGTTCTAACCACTGCGATAATCGGACAGCCTGACAAACCATGTTCAAACCTAGTTTTACATTGGATTTGATGTATCTATCGGTAAACCATGTTCAAACCTAGTTCAAACATGTGGAAGTCGTGATAGCGCAGTGGATACGCGTTCGCTTCAGGTGCGAAAGGGCCAGAGTTCGAGCTCTGCTGGAGCCGTTACAATTGTACCCTTAAATTCCACATTGCCTCTTCTCTCTCCTTCATGGCGATGGATTCCATAAGGAATGAGGTCTCGAGAATGATTAATATAAGTTGGAAGAACTTGTTTTGCAATCGAGCTAAAATAAATTTGTATGAACTAAACCTAGTTTTACATTGGATTTGATGTATCTACCGGTAAACCATGTTCAAACCTAGTTTTATATTGGTTTTGATGTATCTACCGGTAAACCATGTTCAAACCTAGTTTTACATTGGTTTTGATGTATCTACCGGTAAACCATGTTCAAACCTAGTTTTGTGGTCTTCTTGTTCTTCAAAAAACATAAATCATGGAAGGCCAGTACTAACCAGCACTTGGTGCACCAACATCCGTAAGAAACTGCCAACTTTTTCATATAAAGAGACACGGTCTGAGCAGGGCTCGAACCTGTGACCATCAGTGATGATAGGTTACAGTGGTATACAAGTCAGCGACCATAGCCACTCAACCATGGAGGCAGACATAAAAAACACTTGGCTGTACTTGACTGTTTTATATGTTACAGAAACAGCCAGAGGAAGCCCACCAAACAAGGTGCTGTCATACTCGGACTATATCTCGAGGCCGGAGGACCACAACAGTATAGTCCGCTTTGATAAGGGACAGGACAAGCAGATGTGTACTGTCACCATCATTGATGACTCACTGTTTGAAGAGGAAGAAAGGTTCTCATTGGTCCTTGCTCAGCCAATGGGTGGTAGGATTGGAAAAGACAGAGAGACAGTGATTGTGATTGGACAAGACCCTGCAGATGGTATGATTTTTTTTAAAAACTAATTTAATTTGAGGGAAACATGTTATAATTTCAGAACAGTTCAGATACTAGGAATGAGACACATTATAGTTCCTAGCATTATTGTATAGTTCCTAGCATTATTGTATAGTTCCCAGCGTTATTGTATAGTTCCTAGCATTATTGTATAGTTCCTAGCATTATTGTATAGTTCCCAATGTTATTGTATAGTTCCCAGTATTATTGTATAGTTCCCAATGTTATTGTATAGTTCCCAGCATTATTGTATAGTTCCCTGCATTATTGTATAGTTCCCAGCATGTGTTCCCAGCATTATTGTATAGTTCCCTGCATTATTGTATAGTTCCCAATGTTATTGTATAGTTCCCAGCGTTATTGTATAGTTCCCTGCATTACTGTATAGTTCCCAATGTTATTGTATAGTTCCCAGCATTATTGTATAGTTCCCAGCATTATTGTATAGTTCCCAATGTTATTGTATAGTTCCCAGCATTATTGTATAGTTCCCAGCATTATTGTATAGTTCCCAGCATTATTGTATAGTTCCCAATGTTATTGTATAGTTCCCAGCGTTATTGTATAGTTCCCAGCATTATTGTATAGTTCCCTGCATTATTGTATAGTTCCCTATATTATTATATAGTTCCCTGCATTATTGTATAGTTCCCTGCATTATTATATAGTTCTCTGCATTATTATATAGTTCCCTGCATTATTATATAGTTCCCTGCATTATTATATAGTTCCCTGCATTATTGTATAGTTCCCTGCATTATTGTATAGTTCCCAGCATTATTATATAGTTCCCAGCATTATTGTGTAGTTCCCAATGTTATTGTATAGTTCCCAGCGTTATTGTATAGTTCCCAGCGTTATTGTATAGTTCCCTGCATTATTGTATAGTTCCCTATATTATTATATAGTTCCCTGCATTATTGTATAGTTCCCTGCATTATTATATAGTTCCCAGCATTATTATATAGTTCCCTGCATTATTATATAGTTCCCTGCATTATTATATAGTTCCCAGCATTATTGTATAGTTCCCTGCATTATTGTATAGTTCCCAGCATTATTGTATAGTTCTCTGCATTATTGTATAGTTCCCAGCATTATTGTATAGTTCCCTGCATTATTGTATAGTTCCCAGCATTATTGTATAGTTCCCAGCATTATTGTATAGTTCCCTGCATTATTGTATAGTTCCCTGCATTATTGTATAGTTCCCAGCATTATTGTATAGTTCCCTGCATTATTGTATAGTTCCCAGCATTATTGTATAGTTCCCAGCATTATTGTATAGTTCCCTGCATTATTGTATAGTTCCCAGCATTATTGTATAGTTCCCTGCATTATTGTATAGTTCCCAGCATTATTGTAGAGTTCCCTGCATTATTATATAGTTCCCTGCATTATTGTATAGTTCCCTGCATTATTGTATAGTTCCCTGCATTATTGTATAGTTCCCTGCATTATTGTATAGTTCCCTGCATTATTGTATAGTTCCCAGCATTATTGTATAGTTCCCTGCATTATTATATAGTTCCCAGCATTATTGTATAGTTCCCCTGCATTATTGTATAGTTCCCAGCATTATTATATAGTTCCCTGCATTATTGTATAGTTCCCAGCGTTATGAGTTTGTTTCCAAAGCTATGAATATTTTACAATTGAACAAGGTGCCATATCATCATAGTTTTGTAAATATCCAGGGAGAAGCCAAGTCCCTTTATAATGAGATACATTCTACAACAGTACATGTATCTACGTGTATCTACTACGTGCATTATCTATGTGTATCTACCTACGTGCATTATCTATGTGTATCTACCTACGTGCATTATCTATGTGTATCTATCTACGTGTATCTATCTACATGCATTATCTATGTGTATCTATCTACGTGCATTATCTATTTGTATCTATCTACATGTATCTATCTACGTACATTATCTATGTGTATCTATCTACATGTATCTATCTACGTGCATTATCTATGTGTATCTACCTACGTGCATTATCTATGTGTATCTACCTACGTGCATTATCTATGTGTATCTACCTACGTGCATTATCTATGTGTATCTACCTACGTGCATTATCTATGTGTATCTATCTACGTGTATCTATCTACATGCATTATCTATGTGTATCTATCTACGTGCATTATCTATTTGTATCTATCTACATGTATCTATCTACGTACATTATCTATGTGTATCTATCTACATGTATCTATCTACGTGCATTATCTATGTGTATCTACCTACGTGCATTATCTATGTGTATCTACCTACGTGCATTATCTATGTGTATCTACCTACGTGCATTATCTATGTGTATCTACCTACGTGCATTATCTATGTGTATCTATCTACGTGTATCTATCTACATGCATTATCTATGTGTATCTATCTACGTGTATCTATCTACGTACATTATCTATGTGTATCTATCTACATGTATCTATCTACATGCATTATCTACGTGTATCTATCTACATGTATCTATCTACGTACATTATCTATGTGTATCTATCTACGTGTATCTATCTACGTACATTATCTATGTGTATCTATCTACATGTATCTCTCTACGTACATTATCTATGTGTATCTATCTACGTGTATCTATCTACGTACATTATCTATGTGTATCTATCTACGTGTATCTATCTACGTATATTATCTATGTGTATCTATCTACGTGTATCTATCTACGTACATTATCTATGTGTATCTATCTACGTGTATCTATCTACGTGTATCTATCTATGTGTATCTATCTACGTACATTATCTATGTGTATCTATCTACGTGTATCTATCTACGTGTATCTATCTACGTACATTATCTATGTGTATCTATCTACGTGTATCTATCTACGTACATTATCTATGTGTATCTATCTACGTGTATCTATCTACATGTATCTATCTACGTGTATCTATCTACGTACATTATCTATGTGTATCTATCTACGTGTATCTATCTACGTGTATCTATCTACATGTATATATCTACGTGTATCTATCTACGTACATTATCTATGTGTATCTATCTACGTGTATCTATCTACGTACATTATCTATGTGTATCTATCTACGTGTATCTATCTACGTGTATCTATCTACGTACATTATCTATGTGTATCTATCTACGTGTATCTATCTACGTATATTATCTATGTGTATCTATCTACGTGTATCTATCTACGTACATTATCTATGTGTATCTATCTACGTGTATCTATCTACGTGTATCTATCTACGTGTATCTATCTACGTGTATCTATCTACGTACATTATCTATGTGTATCTATCTACGTGTATCTATCTACGTGTATCTATCTACGTACATTATCTATGTGTATCTATCTACGTGTATCTATCTACATGCATTATCTACGTGTATCTATCTACATGTATCTATCTACGTACATTATCTATGTGTATCTATCTACGTGTATCTATCTACGTACATTATCTATGTGTATCTATCTACGTGTATCTATCTACGTACATTATCTATGTGTATCTATCTATGTGTATCTATCTACGTACATTATCTATGTGTATCTATCTACGTGTATCTATCTACGTACATTATCTATGTGTATCTATCTACGTACATTATCTATGTGTATCTATCTACGTGTATCTATCTACGTACATTATCTATGTGTATCTATCTACGTACATTATCTATGTGTATCTATCTACGTGTATCTATCTATGTGTATCTATCTACGTGTATCTATCTACGTGTATCTATCTACGTGTATCTATCTATGTGTATCTATCTACGTGTACCTATCTACGTACATTATCTATGTGTATCTATCTACGTACCTTATCTACGTGTATCTATCTACGTACATTATCTATGTGTATCTATCTACGTGTATCTATCTATGTGTATCTATCTACATGTATCTATCTACGTGTATCTATCTACGTACATTATCTACGCGTATCTATCTACGTACATTATCTACGTGTATCTATCTACGTACATTATCTATGTGTATCTATCTACGTGTATCTATCTACGTACATTATCTATGTGTATCTATCTACGTGTATCTATCTACGTACATTATCTATGTGTATCTATCTACGTGTATCTATCTACGTACATTATCTATTAGGGGTGACTATTGGGGTCAATTTTACTATTGCGATAGTATTGCGATAGTATTGCGATAGTTGTAGGACTATTGCAATAGTATTGTGTAAATACATATTAATTTAAAAAATATTCTGTTTCGTATGGAATACACAAGTTCTGTGTATTTATTTATTAGCATGCAATTTTTTCTTTATTATCATGACATCGAACACACTGCACTAATTTACTTGTCCGTAGTGAAAAGTTGAAAACCCACTTGCCCGTATATCCGAACGTTATATGTTTAAATAATATAAACCAACCTTATTTAAAAATCGATACACAGTCCCGCTAAGTTACATGATTGTTTACCTGTCGTCTTCAATAATAAGGCTGCGTCACGTACCCGTTCCCGTATATCGATTTAGCGACCGCGTAGTATACTTGTAACTGACGCATGCGCTATAGCACTTTAAATTACCCATACCCGGGATTATGGGGGTCACATCGCCTACTTTGCTCACTATTCAGTACCAAAGAAGCCATTTTCGACAGTAGTTATTCTTATTGACAGCTGGCTTGTTTTGAGCGGAAATACATTGCATACCCACCGCATTTTACACAGTTTTTATGTGACGGGCGATAACTCTTGACATTTCCGGTTCTTATTCAGGTTATTGTCGGCTGGAAATGTTGTCCGCCACCGTTGTCGGCTGGCTTGTGTTTATTGCGGAAGTTCCGCAGGAAAATAAACAAGAACATTTGCCGATGCTTTCTCATTAAAATACGATTTAAATGCCATGGGAACATAAAGTAAATGCACTCGCCGGTATTTTTACTTGTCCACGGACAAGTTACATTCGAAAATCTACTTGCCCGGCGTAACAAATGACCGATTTCGCCATCCCTGGCAACTATCAAAACTATTGCGATAGTACTGCCGCAATAGTCAATACTATCGATGGTCATATTTACCATCGATGGTTGACTATCGTGACGCTGTCTATTGCGATGCATCGATATTTCGATGCATCGTTACACCCCTATTATCTATGTGTATCTATCTACATGTATCTATCTACGTACATTATCTATGTGTATCTATCTACGTACATTATCTATGTGTATCTATCTACGTGTATCTATCTATGTGTATCTATCTACGTGTATATATCTACGTGTATCTATCTACGTGTATCTATCTACGTGTATCTATCTACGTGTATCTATCTACGTACATTATCTATGTGTATCTATCTACGTACATTATCTACGTGTATCTATCTACGTACATTATCTATGTGTATCTATCTACGTGTATATATCTATGTGTATCTATCTACGTGTATCTATCTACGTGTATCTATCTACGTACATTATCTACGTGTATCTATCTACGTACATTATCTATGTGTATCTATCTACGTACATTATCTATGTGTATCTATCTACGTGTATCTATCTACGTACATTATCTATGTGTATCTATCTACGTGTATCTATCTACGTGTATCTATCTATGTGTATTATCTACGTGTATCTATCTACATACATTATCTATGTGTATCTATCTACGTGTATCTATCTACGTACATTATCTACGTGTATCTATCTACATACATTATCTATGTGTATCTATCTACGTGTATCTATCTACGTACATTATCTACGTGTATCTATCTACATACATTATCTATGTGTATCTATCTACGTGTATCTATCTACGTACATTATCTACGTGTATCTATCTACATACATTATCTATGTGTATCTATCTACGTGTATCTATCTACGTACATTATCTACGTGTATCTATCTACATACATTATCTATGTGTATCTATCTACGTGTATCTATCTACGTACATTATCTACGTGTATCTATCTACATACATTATCTATGTGTATCTATCTACGTGTATCTATCTACGTACATTATCTACGTGTATCTATCTACATACATTATCTATGTGTATCTATCTACGTGTATCTATCTACGTACATTATCTACGTGTATCTATCTACGTACATTATCTATGTGTATCTATCTACGTGTATCTATCTACGTACATTATCTACGTGTATCTATCTACGTACATTATCTACGTGTATCTATCTACGTACATTATCTACGTGTATCTATCTACGTACATTATCTACGTGTATCTATCTACGTACATTATCTACGTGTATCTATCTACGTACATTATCTATGTGTATCTATCTACGTGTATCTATCTACGTACATTATCTACGTGTATCTATCTACACAGTTGACCTTCTTTGTTCAATACACTATTTTACATTGTTTAGTCATAATCATAATTTTATTGCAAATCAATAGTAAATAATTATGTCATACAAATAAAGATACAATGCACAACATTAGACAACGCCACGCACAAACAACATTAGACAACGCCACGCACAAACAACATGAGACAACGCCACGCACAAACAACATGAGACAACGCCACGCACAAACAACATTAGACAACGCCACGCACCAGAAAGTCAAGTAAATGTTTGATTAAATAAAAGAGAGAGAGAGAAAAAGACAAACCTATCGAAAGAATATAAAAATGTTGCTTAGATTGATACATGTATCTATAGATTCCACCTGTTCTTCCCCCACACACCGTCAAGACCCGAACCCACGAACCCGTCTCGCAAGCAAATAACCTATATTTAATTCAAGAGAGGAGTGCCGAAAAACGATGCAAATGTTTTATGTAAAGTTTTGTTCTCCTCATCTGTTAATGATTTTGGCTGTGCGATTAGCTCGCTTCTCACCAATGCAACACGGGTTCGATCCTCGGATCGGGAAGTATGTGTGACGGTACGGTGGTCGCCAGATCGGACAGGTGGATTTTCTCCGGGTACTCCGTTTTCCTCCCACACGAATGACCACATGTACCCTTTCATCCGCGCCAACGAGAGTGATTAATATAAGTTGTTAAAACTTGTTTCGCAATCGTTGTAAAATAAATAGTTTTTAAATTTTTTTTTAAAAAAACAAAATTTACTCCAGAAATTGTTCACATGTATAATATTGAACTATATGTGTTTGTAGTTTAGGAGGCCAGTAGTTCTGAGAAATAAGTAGTACATGTATGCAAGTTGTACCATATGGATTTCATATGTGGCATTGAGAGATAATACTATCTCGCTATCTATTAACAGTCATACTGGTAGCCAAAACTTGACTTTTTCTGGGTAAAATATTTGGGTTGCAACAAATGGTTTATATACAGTCTATGTTTTACTGATTATATTATCAGTGAGTGTTTTCAACAAACACAGTCTGTTGTTTTATTATATATACCTATAAATGTTTGGGGTAATGTGATGTACAGACTGTATCTTATAAGCGAATACAATGTGTCCGAAAAGTAGTTCCGTATCACTGCTGGGTATTTTTCTGGATTTGTATGTATAAGTGACAGTGTGACCATTTCCTGGACAATATCGTGTTGTCAGGTAATCTCCACTATTGCTACAATCTTGCCCAGAACTGGATTCTTAGAAAATGATAAAACTTTGCTTAACATAGATATAATTTATACAAATTTAGTAACAAGTTCATAGATATCATAGATATCATACTCTAGTAATGAATTGATTGGTTGTTTACAATTTGCTCTGAAATTCAACCAATCAGAATGGTTGAGACAAGTATTGAGATTTGATCAAGTTTATATATCTGTCCGGGCTCCGAGGTTATAAAACTTATCTCCAATCTCAAACTCAATCTCAAGCTTCAGATTGCATTGGTTCAGCTAAGAGTAACTCTCAGCATCAACCAATTAAATCACTTGAGCTTCAGTTTGAGATCTGAGAAAAGTTTTATAACCACGTGCATTGGGCTGTGTTGCTTTTTGTGAGATGTGTCCGTAGTCCAGTTAGACTGTGAATCGAGGGATCACAGGTTTGATACCTCGTCTGACTAATATTAACCCTTTCAACACCACAGACCTCTAAATAGGCTTACAAAAAGTGTAGATCCAGATGAGCCGGCTCGTGACGAGCCGTCTCATCAGGATCTGCACTTTTTGCCAGTGATATGACTATTTTTAGACATAATTACCCATTTTGATAAATGAACTTGTCCAAATGTGATTTTCTGATTCATTTATTGGTTTATGAATATGATGGACCAGTCCATGTGAGTTACTTGGTGTTGAATGGGTTAACAGTTTACAAATTGGACTATAGACAGAGGTCTCATGTATAGCTGCTATATCACGTGCATGTAAAATAACCCAGGGGATGCTTCTGGACATTGAGCGTCTCTTATTTTGCACTATACCTGTGCTATACTACTCCATGTGGCTGTTGCCGGGCAACGATAAATAAAGGTATAAAGCGACATTACATTGCAAAAAGCAAATCAAATGCATTTTTTTCACATATAAATGCATTGCTACAACAAATTCTGCTCAATACATTCGAATTGAATAAACAGTGTTTTTGTGGTCTACAAACTTCAAAAGTGAAAGTAGGATTTCATATAGCGGTCATCCACGCTTCTGAATTGACGTTTCTTTGTCGTTGGAGTCAATACTAAATGCGCGATACTTTCGTTTAGAGATAATTTAACTAATATTAGTCTACAAATAAATATGCATAGGCACAAATGTGAGATATTACGGTAACATAAATCATGTTATTCCGGATACACGCATTGTATTACACATGCATGTGAACCATATTTACATTATTTTGTTATGTCAACAAATTGTGCAGCAAATATTTGTAAAAACATTATACCATATAATAGGAAATTACATTTTGCAGACATTTGCGTTTTCACCGATAGTGTCGCTTTAAAAAAAAAAAAAAAAAAAAATTGCTCTGTGTTATACCGGTAATTGATAATTATAGTAAAGATAAATGAGAGGATGTTATGTTAGATGTGTAGTCACTCAGACATGTTCTACATACAACCTATTTGCTTACCTGCACAAAATGGTTTACAGACAATTACAGGAGCATACCGCAAACCGTAAAACAAAATCAGCTATTTCCTTTCTTCAGTCTCCTGTCGTTGTGATAAATGAACATGAATCATTGATAATCTAAGATGCAAAATGTCAGAAATGCAACAACAACAAAAACGAGAGAAGAATTTGGATGCTGATAATGTGTGCAGTGCAGCGGGATGCAAAACACAGATGCATACAGATTAATTGATAACGGGTGTGTGCAAAATTTCAACACCAATTTCTGTGGGTATGACATATGAAATGAAATGGTTGATAATGTTAGAAATGTAATATGTTGCAAACAGCTAAATAAAAAATGAAGAGAAAAGGGTGTGCAAAGTTTCAACACCTGTCTACCAATTTCTGTGGGAAATGGGTGTGCAAAGTTTCAACACCCGTCTACCAATTTCTGTGGGAAATGGGTGTGCAAAGTTTCAACACACGTCTACCAATTTCTGTGGGAAATGGGTATGCAAAGTTTCAACACCCGTCTACCAATTTCTGTGGGAAATGGGTGTGCAAAGTTTCAACACCCGTCTACCAATTTCTGTGGGAAATGGGTGTGCAAAGTTTCAACACCTGTCTACCAATTTCTGTGGGTATGACATATGAAGAGAAATGGGTGTGCAAAGTTTCAACACCCGTCTACCAATTTCTGTGAGAAATGGGTGTGCAAAGTTTCAACACCCATCTACCAATTTCTGTGGGAAATGGGTGTGCAAAGTTTCAACACCCGTCTACCAATTTCTGTGGGAAATGGGTGTGCAAAGTTTCAACACCCATCTACCAATTTCTGTGGGTATGACATATGAAGAGGAATGGGTGTGCAAAGTTTCAACACCCGTCTACCAATTTCTGTGGGTATGACATATGCAGAGGAATGGGTGTGCAAAGTTTCAACACCCGTCTACCAATTTCTGTGGGAAATGGGTGTGCAAAGTTTCAACACCCATCTACCAATTTCTGTGGGTATGACATATGTAGAGGAATGGGTGTGCAAAGTTTCAACACCCGTCTACCAATTTCTGTGAGAAATGGGTGTGCAAAGTTTCAACACCCGTCTACCAATTTCTGTGGGAAATGGGTGTGCAAAGTTTCAACACACGTCTACCAATTTCTGTGGGAAATGGGTGTGCAAAGTTTCAACACACGTCTACCAATTTCTGTGGGAAATGGGTGTGCAAAGTTTCAACACACGTCTACCAATTTCTGTGGGAAATGGGTGTGCAAAGTTTCAACACCCGTCTACCAATTTCTGTGGGAAATGGGTGTGCAAAGTTTCAACACCCGTCTACCAATTTCTGTGGGAAATGGGTGTGCAAAGTTTCAACACCCATCTACCAATTTCTGTGGGTATGACATATGAAGAGGAATGGGTGTGCAAAGTTTCAACACCCGTCTACCAATTTCTATGAGAAATGGGTGTGCAAAGTTTCAACACCCGTCTACCAATTTCTGTGGGAAATGGGTGTACAAAGTTTCAACACACGTCTACCAATTTCTGTGGGAAATGGGTGTGCAAAGTTTCAACATCCGTCTACCAATTTCGGTGGGAAATGGGTGTGCAAAGTTTCAACACACGTCTACCAATTTCTGTGGGAAATGGGTATGCAAAGTTTCAACACCCGTCTACCAATTTCTGTGGGAAATGGGTGTGCAAAGTTTCAACACCCGTCTACCAATTTCTGTGGGAAATGGGTGTGCAAAGTTTCAACACCCGTCTACCAATTTCTGTGGGTATGACATATGAAGAGGAATGGGTGTGCAAAGTTTCAACACCCGTCTACCAATTTCTGTGGGAAATGGGTGTGCAAAGTTTCAACACCCGTCTACCAATTTCTGTGGGAAATGGGTGTGCAAAGTTTCAACACCTGTCTACCAATTTCTGTGGGTATGACATATGAAGAGAAATGGGTGTGCAAAGTTTCAACACCCGTCTACCAATTTCTGTGAGAAATGGGTGTGCAAAGTTTCAACACCCGTCTACCAATTTCTGTGGGAAATGGGTGTGCAAAGTTTCAACACCCGTCTACCAATTTCTGTGGGAAATGGGTGTGCAAAGTTTCAACACCCATCTACCAATTTCTGTGGGTATGACATATGAAGAGGAATGGGTGTGCAAAGTTTCAACACCCGTCTACCAATTTCTGTGGGTATGACATATGAAGAGGAATGGGTGTGCAAAGTTTCAACACCCGTCTACCAATTTCTGTGAGAAATGGGTGTGCAAAGTTTCAACACCCGTCTACCAATTTCTGTGGGAAATGGGTGTGCAAAGTTTCAACACACGTCTACCAATTTCTGTGGGAAATGGGTGTGCAAAGTTTCAACACACGTCTACCAATTTCTGTGGGAAATGGGTATGCAAAGTTTCAACACCCGTCTACCAATTTCTGTGGGAAATGGGTGTGCAAAGTTTCAACACCTGTCTACCAATTTCTGTGGGTATGACATATGAAGAGAAATGGGTGTGCAAAGTTTCAACACCCGTCTACCAATTTCTGTGAGAAATGGGTGTGCAAAGTTTCAACACCCATCTACCAATTTCTGTGGGAAATGGGTGTGCAAAGTTTCAACACCCGTCTACCAATTTCTGTGGGAAATGGGTGTGCAAAGTTTCAACACCCATCTACCAATTTCTGTGGGTATGACATATGAAGAGGAATGGGTGTGCAAAGTTTCAACACCCGTCTACCAATTTCTGTGGGTATGACATATGAAGAGGAATGGGTGTGCAAAGTTTCAACACCCGTCTACCAATTTCTGTGAGAAATGGGTGTGCAAAGTTTCAACACCCGTCTACCAATTTCTGTGGGAAATGGGTGTGCAAAGTTTCAACACACGTCTACCAATTTCTGTGGGAAATGGGTGTGCAAAGTTTCAACACCCGTCTACCAATTTCGGTGGGAAATGGGTGTGCAAAGTTTCAACACATGTCTACCAATTTCTGTGGGTATGACATATGAAGAGAAATGGGTGTGCAAAGTTTCAACACCCGTCTACCAATTTCTGTGAGAAATGGGTGTGCAAAGTTTCAACACCCATCTACCAATTTCTGTGGGAAATGGGTGTGCAAAGTTTCAACACCCGTCTACCAATTTCTGTGGGTATGACATATGAAGAGGAATGGTGTGCAAAGTTTCAACACCCGTCTACCAATTTCTGTGGGTATGACATATGAAGAGAAATGGGTGTGCAAAGTTTCAACACCCGTCTACCAATTTCTGTGAGAAATGGGTGTGCAAAGTTTCAACACCCGTCTACCAATTTCTGTGGAAAATGGGTGTGCAAAGTTTCAACACATGTCTACCAATTTCTGTGGGTATGACATATGAAGAGAAATGGGTGTGCAAAGTTTCAACACCCGTCTACCAATTTCTGTGAGAAATGGGTGTGCAAAGTTTCAACACCCGTCTACCAATTTCTGTGGGAAATGGGTGTGCAAAGTTTCAACACCGGTCTACCAATTTCTGTGGGTATGACATATGAAGAGAAATGGGTGTGCAAAGTTTCAACACCGGTCTACCAATTTCTGTGGGTATGACATATGAAGAGAAATGGGTGTGCAAAGTTTCAACACCCATCTACCAATTTCTGTGGTTATGACATATGAAGAGAAATGGTTGATAATGTTAGAAATGTAACATGTTGCAAACAACTAAATAAAAAAGAAGGTAATGGATGTGTTATTTTTCTGCTGTAAGCAATCTGTTTTGACTCAAAAATAAAAGAGGTGTCATGTATCGGCTTACATTAATGTTTATTTCACACATATATTTTTTAATGAGCAACAGATATATTATAAATAATCTAATTAATTTGTGCAGGATGGTCCGCCTCCGTGGTCAAGTGGTTAAGGTCGCTGACTTGTATACCACTGTAACCTTTCATCACTGATGGTCACGGGTTCGAGCCCCGCTCAGGCCGTGTCTCATTTATATGAAAATGTTGGCAAATTCTTACGGAGGTTGGTGGTGCAAGTACTGGTTAACAGCTGGAGCCTGCCCAGGAAAGGTGTTGTTAGGTAAACTGCCCGCCGGCGATATAGCCCAAAATGGTGCTGATGCAGGCGTAAAACCCGAAATATAACATAACATATAATTTGTGCAGGAACATGTTCAGTAATGTTCTGTAGTCCTGTGGTTAACATGTTGGACTGGTAATCCAGGGATCGCATGTTCGATCCCCCTGTCTGACCCTAATAAAATTAACAGTCTTTCGAGGTCTCGTGTCAGTGCTGTACACTGCACGTAAAAGAACCAGAGGAGACTCTGGAATGGGTCTCTGTCTGTATCATTGCACTATCCTCCAAAAATCTAAAATGACTAATCTCTTCAAGATGCGTCGCTCATATGGGCAACCGGTAGCGACGATAAAAAAGCGTAAGACACACAAAGTGAGGTTTATTTAATGACCAAGTGTCTGTATTTTGCGGTTTTGTGATTTTTACAGTTCTGTGTGGTTTCTAGGTACACGTTTTAAATTGTATCAGCACATTTCATTTGTTACATCAGAATTAATTGCACATAGTGACATTAAGGGATCACGCAGTTAACTAAATGCACATGTAGTTAATTGTATTTCTCTGTTTTCGCTTTTATAGGAATGTGTTGTGATATATATCGTAATTTCAAGTGGTATGCAGACTTGGATAATTAGTGATTCGGCTCCAAGAATGCTACTTTAATTTTTGTCTAAAATATTTTCGTTGCAATAATATGCATTGTGAGTGAGTCATTGATAAAAGTTACTGTTTTGATTTATTTTAATGGAGTTTTCATGCTGCTTCACTTTATCTCTCACAATCGTTTAAACTTGGAAGTCGTGATAGCGCAGTGGTAGCACTTTCGCTTCATGTGCGAAAGACCAGGAGTTCGAGCCCCGCTGGAGTCGTTACAATTGTGCCCTGGTATTTAAATTCCACTAGCCTCTTCTCTCTCCCTCGTGGCGATGGATTCCATTAGGAACGAGGTCTCGAGAGTGATTAATAAGTTGTAGGAACTTGCTTCAATAAATTTGTATAAACTAAATCTTGGGTTTTCACTTCAGGAGAAAAATGAGTTTGAAAACACAAATCTGTTGATATTATCTTTTGCATATTATACCTGCATTCGCTTTCTGGCTAACACATTATCTTGTGCACATAATACATAGAATCATTCACCATACATTATCTTGTGCACATAATACATAGAATCATTCATTCACCATACATTATCTTGTGCACATAATACATGGAATCAATCATTCACCATACATTATCTTGTGCACATAATACATAGAATCATTCACCATACATTATCATGTGCACATAATACATAGAATCATTCACCATACATTATCTTGTGCACATAATACATAGAATCATTCACCATACATTATCTTGTGCACATAATACATAGAATCATTCACTCACCATACATTATCTTGTGCACATAATACATAGAATCATTCACCATACATTATCTTGTACACATAATACATAGAATCATTCACCATACATTATCTTGTGCACATAATACATAGAATCATTCACCATACATTATCTTGTACACATAATACATAGAATCATTCACCATACATTATCTTGTGCACATAATACATAGAATCATTCACCATACATTATCTTGTGCACATAATACATAGAATCATTCACCATACATTATCTTGTGCACATAATACATAGAATCATTCACCATACATTATCTTGTACACATAATACATAGAATCATTCACCATACATTATCTTGTGCACATAATACATAGAATCATTCACCATACATTATCTTGTACACATAATACATAGAATCATTCACCATACATTATCTTGTGCACATAATACATAGAATCATTCACCATACATTATCTTGTACACATAATACATAGAATCATTCACCATACATTATCTTGTGCACATAATACATAGAATCATTCACCATACATTATCTTGTACACATAATACATAGAATCATTCACCATACATTATCTTGTGCACATAATACATAGAATCATTCACCATACATTATCTTGTACACATAATACATAGAATCATTCACCATACATTATCTTGTGCACATAATACATAGAATCATTCACCATACATTATCTTGTACACATAATACATAGAATCATTCACCATACATTATCTTGTGCACATAATACATAGAATCATTCACCATACATTATCTTGTACACATAATACATAGAATCATTCACCATACATTATCTTGTGCACATAATACATAGAATCATTCACCATACATTATCATGTGCACATAATACATAGAATCATTCACTCACCATACATTATCTTGTGCACATAATACATAGAATCATTCACCATACATTATCTTGTGCACATACTACATATAATCACTCACCATACATTATCTTGTGCACATAATACATAGAATCATTCACCATACATTATCTTGTGCACATAATACATAGAATCATTCACCATACATTATCTTGTGCACATAATACATAGAATCATTCACCATACATTATCTTGTGCACATAATACATAGAATCATACATTCACCATACATTATCTTGTGCACATAATACATAGAATCATTCACCATACATTATCTTGTGCACATAATACATAGAATCATTCACTCACCATACATTATCTTGTGCACATAATACATAGAATCATGCACCATACATTATCATGTGCACATAACACATACTAGAATCCTTCACCTAGCAGTTAGTGTGTTAAGCTGGTTACTGTAATTGCATGACTACTCACTGTGTAGATTGAGATGTTTCTCCAGATAGATGAGGAGAGTGATTATGAAAGACATTCACTGGATATGAGAGATATAATCAGTGGTATACAAAACAAACAGTTATGAGTGTAAGCATGTTATTACCTGGGATTCTCTCATTATTCAGTTGGTATGATATCATTTCCATTCATTAGTTTATATTAGGTTTCCGCCATAAATTAATCGACACTGTATTAAGAGTTGTACCTGATACTGTTGTAATTAACGTCCTACAGGGTGGCTCCAAATGTGTGTAGCTTATTTGTTGTTATTAACTTCTGACAGGATGGTTTCCAAATACATATATTATATACCTTTATGTTGTCATTAAATTCCTACAGGGTGGCTCCAAATGTATACATATTATATTATATACCTTTATGTTGTAATTAAATTTGTAATTAAATTCCTACAGGGTGGCTCCAAATGTATACATATTATAATATATACCTTTATGTTGTAATTAAATTCCTACAGGGTGACTCCAAATGTATACATATTATATTATATACCTTTATGTTGTAATTAAATTCCTACAGGGTGGCTCCAAATGTATACATATTATATTATATACCTTTATGTTGTAATTAAATTCCTACAGGGTGGCTCCAAATGTATACATATTATGTTATATACCTTTATGTTGTAATTAAATTCCTACAGGGTGGCTCCAAATGTATACATATTATGTTATATACCTCTATTTTGTAATTAAATTCCTACAGGGTGGCTCCAAATGTATACATATTATGTTATATACCTTTATGTTGTAATTAAATTCTTACAGGGTGGCTCCAAATGTATACATATTATATTATATACCTTTATGTTGTAATTAAATTCCTACAGGGTGGCTCCAAATGTATACATATTATATACCTCTATTTTGTAATTAAATTCCTACAGTGTGACTTCATATGTGTGTTGTTATTAACTTCTGACAGGATTGTTTCCAAATGTATACATATATTATATACCTTTATGTTGTAACTAAATTCCTACAGGGCGGGTCCAAATGTGTGTATACCTTTAATTATACCTTTGTTTTGTCTGTGCACTTGCTTTCGCTTCACCTCTGTGTAGGTCTAGTATGTAATGAGAGACATCTCTAATTTTCTATTACCTCCCTTGGCAGATAAAGTTTTGATTTTGATGGCAGAGATGATAAAACCTGTCAGTTTGTAGAGGTCTGTCTGAAAGTCAGACTGGTTACATATTCTTTTTTAGATTAAGTTTTCGTGTAATGTAGAGCCAGATGTTTGACCTTATGTACAGGGTGTGGATTGATGTGCAGAATCTGCCACAGATAGCACTGGTTCTGCATCACAGAAGGGCAATTAATAAATGATACACTCATTATTTTATGATTTCAGAGCCTAAGTTTTACTTTGATCAGAGACAGTATCATGTAGATGAGGGTATTGGAATGCTGGAGATTAAAGTTTGGAAGACTGGAACGGACTTGAGTCGGCCTTCGAGTGTCACGGTTAGGTCAAGGAAAACTGAGCCCATATCTGCTGAAGGTATGTGAAAATATGGAAGTCTGGGACAGAACCGCCATGGCAATGGTGTAGCACTGTTTGGGGGGTAAGGACAATTAATTGAACACATGTCTGCTGAGTAAAGTGACCAAGCAAAGAAAGGGTGGAAAAGTTAGTGACCCACAACCTCCCAAACACTAGTCAGACAGCTCTGAAATTGATTAGACTTGGTCATCAACAATGTAATGTGGGTGTTGGGTCAAGAAAAACTAAAATACTATCTAGTGAATGTAGGATGATGACTGGTGAATGTAGGATGATAACTGGTGAATGTAGGATGATGACTTGTGAATGTAGGATGATGACTGGTGAATGTAGGATGGTGACTGGTGAATGTAGGATGATGACTGGTGAATGTAGGATGATGACTGGTGAATGTAGGATGATGACTGGTGAATGTAGGATGATGACTGGTGAATGTAGGATGATGACTGGTGAATATAGGATGATGACTGGTGAATGTAGGATGATGACTGGTGAATGTAGGATGATGACTGGTGAATGTAGGATGATGACTGGTGAATGTAGGATGATGACTGGTGAATATAGGATGATGACTGGTGAATGTAGGATGATGACTGGTGAATGTAGGATGGTGACTGGTGAATGTAGGATGATGACTGGTGAATGTAGGATGATGACTGGTGAATGTAGGATGATGACTGGTGAATGTAGGATGATGACTGGTGAATGTAGGATGATGACATAATTGTATCACCCAGAGAGTGTTGGTAGCTTCATATCACTTAGCCCCTCACCGCTGTATGACCGAATCCCACTTCAGGTGTCAAGGTGTTATTTTTGTATCCACCACCATTTCGGCAAGGGATTTTGTTTTTGTATCGTACAGCCATGTGTCCGTTCACCCCTGACCAATGGGTGAACTTTTATGAACTTTTTCCTTGACTAAAAATTCCACAAATTTGTCCCTCGACTTTGACGGACAAATTTGTCCCTCGACTTCGATGGAGGATATCACTTCAACGAAGTTGCTTGTGTTTAGTGATTTACTCCATTCTGTTTAAGTTAGCAAAATCCTGCAGCAACATGTTTTTACAAGATATTTGTTTAAATTGCAACATTTATTTAAAATTAAATTTTTTTATCATGCAGTTTTTGTTCATTAGGTGGAATAGACTACATACCAGTAGTGCGGATTCTGGACTTTGCGCCAGGGTTTATGACGAAGACACTGAGTATAGCCATCCTGGATGACCTGGGCCACCCTGTCCTCGAGGGAGCAGAGAGTTTTGAGCTCCATCTCAGGATGCCGGTCGGAGGTTCAATGGGGGAGCCGAGCGTGGCTACAGTCACCATAAATGACTCGCTGTCAGATTGTAAGTTGTTGTAAAATAAAATGATAAAATTATGCAAATTTATTTTAGCTTGATTGCGAAACATGATTAATAGCTCTTGAGACCTCATTCCTGTTGGAATCCATCACCACGAGGGAGAGAAAGGGGCATTTAAAGCGACAATGCATCGTAAAAAGCAAAACAATGCAAGTTTTATGTATAAATAGCATCGCTACTACAAATTCTTCCGAAATAATTTGTACACTAACTTTCAATCAATAAACAGTGCTTTTGAGGTCAACAAACTCGTATAGCAGTCAGCCACGCTCCTGAATCGACGGTTGTTTATAATTGGAGTCTATACTAAATGCGTGATTCATAGGAAATAATACGTACAAGTCAGACAGAACCAAGGTGTACAGTGCTTGAATGTCTACCTGAATCCATACAATAGCCACACAATATGGTTGACTGATATTTGATCCTCTCAATGAATAGCCACACAATATGGTTGACCGATATTTGATCCTTTCACCAACTGCCACCTCGTTGCTATAGTTGTAACAGCTGCTACTATCGCAAAGGACAGTAACTAATGTTGCTAGAACTTGTGGCGCGACCCGTTTTGTCTTTATTTAATTTGTCATTTTTATGTAGTTTATATAAATTTATTTTAGCTCGATTGCGAAACAAGTTCTTTCAAACTTATATTAATCACTCTCGAGACCTCATTCCTGATGGAATCCATCGCCATGAAGGATCGAAGAGGCAATGTGGAATTTAAATGCCTTGCCTAAGGACACAATCGTAACGGCTCCAGCGAGGCTCGAACTCCGGACCTTTCGCACCTGAAGCGAACGCGCATCCACTGCGCTATCACGACTTCCACTGTTTGCATTGATAATACAGTGCAACGTTTCACCATGACTGATCAATGGCCACCTCTATACAGCTTTCTGTCCAATTCCTTATATCAGTTGTTGTAAATAATCATGTATTGACAGAAAATAAATATGTTTAAACTAATGACCACCTCTCTGTAACAGTGATATTTTCCACTTACAAAATGTTAACATTTTTCTGCTAGTTTTTACCTCCTCTCCAACAACCACCGCCGCCATACAATGCAATGGTGGCCATTCTAGAAAGGTTGTACTGTTTTGTGCTACCTCTGTACAACAGCCATATGTATGGTGGTCACCAGATCGGACATGTGGGTTTTCTTCGGGTACTCTGGTTTCTTCCCACACGAATGACCACATATATGCTTTCATCCGCGACAACGAGAGTGATTAATATAAATTGTTAGAACTTGCTTCGCAATCTTTGTAAAATAAATAAATTTAAACTAACAGCCATGTGTCTACGTCTGCAATGGCGGCCATTGTTTATTATAACATTTTATTGCAACTTTTGTCATAATGACGAATACAATTTACAATTACATATCACAAAAACATTACTGTCACATTAATAACATACATAAAACCTATTAATATCCGTATACATGACATTTTCAAAGTGCAAAAGAATTGGGCTACAAGTTTTGAAAACATTAGCAACAGCCCTTTCCGAAACGACAAATTTGCTGGCAATTTGTACCGATGTATGTAGTACTAATATAAGTAAGTTTTGCAAGAACATTATTGTTTAGATTGAATAAGAAAATGACGGGATACGCTTAAAAGAATACTAAAAATGAACAAGAAGAATTGTAAAAAATATTTAACCCATTTCATTCTGGATACCGGTCAAACAGTATTTGCAAAGAACATAGAGCCAGATGAACCACCATGGAACTTGTCGTCTGATCAGGCTCTATGTTGTTGGCTATTCAGATGATCTTGCTAAGACACTTGGCTATGTAGCAAACAACATAGATCCTGATCAGCCCGCAGCGTTACGCTGCGGCTGATCTGGATCTATGTTGTTTGCAAAAGCCTTTAAATGTATCCAGAATGAAATGGGTTAATAGCTGAGGTGGCCATTGTAGAATTGTAACAAAGATTTTCAATTACCTAGCCTGATAAATCATTGCAGAGTAATTTATTCTGACAGTAGTAAATAGCTATGCAGGCAATGGGATGCAGTAATGGCATTCTGAGCATTGCCTGCATATATACTGTAACCAGTCTGTTAGAATATTCTGTAACCAGTCTGCTAGCAAGACTATTAATTATGTGTAAATTTTATGTAGTGGAATTCTGGGGGGGGGGGTTATGTTACATTTCTTGTGATTGCGAAACAAGCTGTTTATAGTATTAGATTAGTTGCTCTGGCAACCTCATTCCTGATGGAAAACAATGGACATGAGGGAAAGAGAAGGTGGCAATGTGCAATTAAGTGTCATGCCTAAGGGCGCCACCAACGTAGTTCTGGCTTGGCTCGAACTCGCAACACCTTGGTTATGAGGCGGATACCGTAACAACCATTGCACAACGGAGGCTCTGCTGTGAAGAAAGTCCTAAATTCTGATGCGATTTCAGATGTCGGGTTTCAGATGTCGGGTTTCAGAAGTCGGTTTCAGATGTCGGGTTTCAGATGCGGGTTTCAGAAGTGGGTTTCAGATGTCGGGTTTCAGATGCGGGTTTCAGAAGTCGGTTTCAGAAGCCGGTTTCAGAAGCCTGTTTCAGATGTCGGCAAGAAATACGACCAAGTTGTTGTTTGTTGTTGAGCCTCACAGTGCACAACCACAGTTCTGGTTATATGTAATGGACTAAACAGTTTGGTTTCACATCTTATCTACATCGAAATATAGATAGGAGATAGGAAACTAACTCTTCCACAGCAGGTGGAAATTTGTAGATGTAGCAGACCCAGGTATTTAGGCTGTAATAGTCATCTGTGATATTATTGCCACTGGCCTAACTTGGTTAAGTTTAAAACATTGTTAAATAGTTCACAATTCATGGTGCGAAATTAAGTTTAATACATTGTTAAATAGTTCACAATTCAAGGTGCGAAATGTCCGGAGTTCAAGCCCCGCTGGAGCCATTACGATTGTGCCCTTAGGCAAGGCATTCAAATTCCACATTGCCTCTTCCTTCTCCCTCGTGGCGATGGATTCCATCATGAATGAGGTCTCGAGAGCGATTAATATAAGTTGTAAGAACTTGTTTCGCAATTGAGCTATATAGTAGATTTCTATAAACTAAATAGTTCACAAAGTGGAATTATTAATAAATTGTCTAAATATATTTATCTAGCAAATGGGTCTTAAGAGGCTGAATGACATGGTCTCAAATTTGTGTATATAGATAAATATGTGTTAGCGTGACTTTAAATGTGTTCCTATAGGTAGAATGCATTATGTTTATGCTATAACTTTCATACTCAATATTAATGTATTTATACATGCTTTTCTTATGTGTTGAATTGTCCTTGTCTATATGAGTCCGCCTCCATGGTCGAGTGGTTAAGGTCGCTGACTTGTATACCACTGTAACCTATCTGTACATCACTGATGGTCACTGCTTCGAGCCCCGCTCAGACCGTGTCTCATTTATATGAAAAAGTTGGCAGTTTCTTACGGAGGTTGGTACACCCAAGTACTGGTTAGCCGCTGGAGCCTGCCCAGGAAAGGTGTTATTAGGTCAACTGCCCGCTGGCGATATAGCCCAAAATGGTGCTGATGCAGGCGTAAAACCAGAAATATAACATAATGTCCTTGTCTATGTATGTAATTGTATGTAAGTGTTTTTGTTGGCGATGAACATCTATGTTTATGCCAAATAAACTTTGAAATTGAATTGAATTGATAGTTCTGCAAAGGTAGGGCAGTTATTTCAATGTTTACCCGGTAGCTATCGTACGCTAAGCACCAACATGTTTATTTCCTATCTACCCATGATCAATGTATAAATGTGGAAGTCGTAATAGCGCAGTGGTAACACGTCTGCTTCAGGTGCGAAATGCCCAGAGTTTAAGCCTCTGCTGGTTAGTCGTAAGGCATTTAAATTCCACATTCCTCTTCTCTCACTCATGGCGATGGATTACATCAGTAATGAGGTTTCGAGAGTGATTAATATAAGAACTTGTTTCGCAATCAAGCTAAAATAAATTTGTATAATGTAATGTATTAACCAGTTTATTTGAGATCGCCTGTCGACAAAGACCACATTTTTACCCCCACCCCCCCCCCCCCACATCTTAGACAGGTTTCGATGCTGCAATTATAAAATCCCATTTTGTATCATGTTTGACCGTGCATTAGGAAATCTGAACCCTGTTCCTATTATAACACTACAGCAAACTACACAGCTTGCACAAATAACGCTTTGAAATCTGCTGTTTCAGTACCGCAGATGGAGTTTGCCGATGTAAAGTATGAGGTAATGGAGAGCGAGGACTCGGTTGTTGCCCTGGTAACCAGGTCAGGTGACCTCAGCGGAGTTTCTCACGTACGTTGTTACACGAGACATGCCTCGGCAAAGGTTGATGTGGACTATGTAGAGAGACCAAACACAAATGCCTCTTTTGTCTTCTTTAAGCCAGGTATGTAAGACCACCTCCATTTAAAGGCCACCTCATGTCTAATGACCACCATGATTAATATGCGGCTGTTATCAATGCATTTTGATCTGATCTGTGTACGAGAGATCACCTGTCAAAAACGGCCATTTTTTTTGGTATCGTCCGTCCGGGCGTGTTGAGCCAGTTCTCAGTTACCACACATAAACTTGAGATTTAGCTTCTGATTGGTTGAGCTGAGAGTAAATCTCAGAATCAACCAATCAAATTTAAATGAGATGCGAGAAATCTTTTATAACCTCGAGACTGTTAAGTGTAAATAGTCCTGATTCGAGATTTACGAGTTTCCCGGCTTTCACGATAACGTTGTATGTACTGTTTGTGTTTACATGTATATATGGTATATACAGTCAAACCTGTGTTAGTGGTCACCTCTATTAGGCAGCCAACCTGTATTAAGCAGCCAGTTTCCAGATTCACAATATGTTGTTCTACTATACATTTGTCATCTATTAAGCAGCCACCTGTGCTAAGCAGCCACTTTCTGTGATTCCCTTAGCTAGCTGCTTAAGACAGGTTTTACTGTATTCCATTTCAGATAGACAGGATTATTATGGGTATGTGTAACACGGATCAGTTTTGTCTGTTCCTGTCCATCTCCGCCTCCGTGGTCGAGTGGTTAAGGTCGCTGACTTGTATACCACTGTAACCTATCATCACTGATTGTCACGGGTTCGAGCCCCGCTCAGGCCGTGTCTCATTTATATGAAAAAGTTGGCAGTTTTTTACGGAGGTTGGTGCACCCAAGTACTGGTTAACCGCTGGAGCCTGCCCAGGAAAGGTGTTGTTAGGTAAACTGCCCGCCGGCGATATAGCCCAAAGTGGTGCTGATGCAGGCGTAAAACCCGAAATATAACAATAACTGTTCCTGTCCAAATAACGATTGTTTTTCTCAGAATTGATCTTTTAATTGTTATTTTGATCATTGCTAGATGAAAGGGAAGCTGAATGCAGGGTAAAGATTATCAATGACAGACAGCATGAGGGAAAGGAGACCTTTCGCCTCGTCCTTGGTACACCAGATGGTGCTATGACAGGGGGAGCAACTCTTGGAGGACAGATAGTCACCATGGTTACAATCCTCGACCCAGAAGACAGTATGTTGTTCCATTGTTATATAAATTCTTGATAGTTAACTGGGGCCTATGTGACTGAGGAGTTAGTGTCATGTACACAAAATGTGTATCTGTGAAGCTACCGATAGGGTACACAAGAGGCGTATCTGTGGAGCTACCGATAGGGTGCACAAAGGGTGTATCTGTGAAGCTACCGATAGGGTACACAAGAGGCGTATCTGTGGAGCTACCGATAGGGTACACAAAGGGTGTATCTGTGAAGCTACCGATAGGGTACACAAAGGGTGTATCTGTGAAGCTACCGATAGGGTACACAAAGGGTGTATCTGTGAAGCTACCGATAGGGTACACAAAGGGTGTATCTGTGAAGCTACCGATAGGGTACACAAGAGGCGTATCTGTGGAGCTACCGATAGGGTACACAAAGGGTGTATCTGTGAAGCTACCGATAGGGTACACAAAGGGTGTATCTGTGGAGCTACCGATAGGGTACACAAAGGGTGTATCTGTGAAGCTACCGATAGGGTACACAAAAGGTGTATCTGTGAAGCTACCGATAGGGTACACAAAGGGTGTATCTGTGAAGCTACCGATAGGGTACACAAAGGGTGTATCTGTGGAGCTACCGATAGGGTACACAAGAGGTGTATCTGTGAAGCTACCGATAGGGTACACAAAGGGTGTATCTGTGGAGCTACAGATAGGGTACACAAGAGGTGTATCTGTGAGGCTACCGATAGGGTACACAAGAGGTGTATCTGTGAGGCTACCGATAGGGTACACAAGAGGTGTATCTGTGAAGCTACAGATAGGGTACACAAGAGGTGTATCTGTGGAGCTACAGATAGGGTACACAAGAGGTGTATCTATGAAGCTACAGATAGGGTACACAAGAGGTGTATCTGTGAAGCTACCGATAGGGTACACAAGAGGCGTATCTGTGAAGCTACCGATAGGGTACATAAAGGGTGTATCTGTGAAGCTACCGATAGGGTACACAAAGGGTGTATCTGTGAAGCTACCGATAGGGTACACAAAGGGTGTATCTGTGAAGCTACCGATAGGGTACACAAGAGGTGTATCTGTGGAGCTACCGATAGGGTACACAAGAGGCGTATCTGTGGAGCAAAGAGTTGATATTATTGACACTTTGGACAGTGGACATTTACCCAGGAGAGGTAGTTACCGTTTATATTTGGGAACAGATATGATTAAGTTGTGTTAGTGGTGATAGCGCAGTGGATGCGCGTTCGCTTCAGGTGCGAAAGGTCCGGAGTTTGAGCCCCGCTGGAGCCGTTACGATTGTGCCCTTAGGCAAGGCATTTAAATTCCACATTGCCTCTTCTCTCTCCTTCATGGCGATGGATTCCATCAGGAATGAGGTCTCGAGAGTGATTAATATAAGTTGAAAGAACTTGTTTCGCAATCGAGCTAAAATAAATTTGTATAAACTAAAAAATTAAGTTGTTATATCTACGTGAGTGGGACGAAGCTGTATATTGCAGGAAATTCTGTACAAAATTGTAATTCTTGCTGTATTTCAGGTCCAGTGATTAAGTTTGACAAGAGCAGTTATACGGTGAATGAGCCGATCATACAGGGTGACGTTACCATTCTACGTATCCCGGTGATACGTGAGGGCGATACGTCAGCCAAGTCGCAGGTCAGAGTGTCGACAAAGAGTGGTAGTGCCAGCGCAGGCAGGGATTTTAATGCCTATTCTAAATGTAAGACTGTATTTTAAAAGCTGTATGCTCATTAGTTTACCTGGACATTGAACTTTCACCGATAAACGACCATACAAACTGTACATTGGTAATTGGCATAATTACTCTTTTAGTTTAGTTTCTATAAATTAATTTTAGCTTGATTGTGAAACAAGTTTTTTACAACATTAGATTAATCGCTCTCGAGACCTCATTCCTGATGGAATCCATCGCCATGATGGAGAGAGAAGAGGCAATATGGAATTTAAATGCCTTGCCTAAGGGCACAATCATCGGCTACAGCTGGGCGTGAAATCCATGCATTCGCATCTGAAGCGACAACACAACCACGGCGCTATCACGACTTCCACAGATAGATGTTCCTGTTGACAGTTAATCACATGTTTCTACCTGCTCAATCCATTCTACTGTAATTATTTAAATGTGTTTTTGCATTGATTTCCATTTACCCATATGAGCGACGCCACCTGAAGAGATTAGTCATTTTATGTTTTGGAGAATAGTGCAATGATACAGACAGCGACGTATTCCATATTCTCCACATTCTTTCATGTGCACAGTACGAAACGAGATCTCTAAATCTCTCTTCCGAAATACCAAGATAGCAGTCAGCTTACTAAATAGAATAGTGTGGGATCAACTGTGGGATCAACTGGGATCAACTGTGGGATAGGATCAACTGGGATCAACTGTGGGATCAATTGTGGGATTAACTGTGGGATCAACTGTGGGATAGGATCAACTGTGGGATAGGATCAACTGTGGGATAGGATCAACTGTGGGATCAACTGTGGGATCAACTGTGGGTTAACACCAGGTTTTAAGTGTGCCTATGTTGTTAATTTCGGTGCGCAGAACGACAAACCATGTTTTATTCGACTATAAATAATACAAATATCATTTCGATTCTAACACGATTCAAATATCTAAAAAGTGCAAAACGAGTTGGTGTTATTTTTTTTTAAAATGACGTCGCAAGACTACAAACATGACGTCACGGTTGGCAACATGCGCTAAGCCATGTTTTAATGCAGATTTAACAACGGTAAATTTTGCATATACAGACAAAATGATTGAGCCATGTTAGAATAAAGGTGTTATTAGTAATAACTAAGATGCACATCAATATGAAGTAGGGATCATTCTAGAGGGCGATGTGGGCGAAATTGTCGCCCTAGGGACCCTGATTTCGCCCTCTGCCACTTCTCCCTAAAAAAAAAAAAAAAATAATATTTTTTGGTTTTTACGATTTTCAAACAAAATTGTGTCTAGTAAGATACACTGGCCCATTATAAAGCACTTCTTCTATTCAAATGTTGTATTTAATGGTTGTACTGTGCATTTTAACCATATTTTGCAGAAGTATATTAAAGAACACCATTTAAGGAAGCGATCAAGCACTATCTCACTTCTCCCAAAAATTCTGACCTAGAATGAACCCTGGAGACCATGCCTCGGTGACCTAGAATGAACCCTGGAGACCATGCCTCGGTGACCTAGAATGAACCCTGGAGACCATGCCTCGGTGACCTAGAATGAACCCTGGAGACCATGCCTCGGTGACCTAGAATGAACCCTAATGAAGGTGATGTAATCCGATACGTTGATTACATAACCTGAAATGTCATTCATATTTTTGATCCGCACTGTTTTCAGTGTTGCTGTTTGAGCCCGGTGTTCAGCAGATGTTTGCCGAGATAGAGATCAACTACGACGGGGAGAGAGAGAACGGAGAGAGTTTCTCTGTGCATCTCTCGCTGGACCGACACATGGTGGCCGAAGTACTGGTATGTAACTGTAATTATAAGAATGACCAATATACAGTCTATATCCGTTATGTCGAATTCCGTCGGACCGAACAAAATACTTCGACATAGCCATAGTTTGACTCTACGAAATTCGATATAAACGGATCCAGTTATATGTAAAATGATAGTGTCTGAAACGGGACTTTGATCCGACTTCGAGATAACTGGAGAATTTGACATAACCGACATTGACATAGCGGAATGCACTCTGTATATAAATTACTCTGTAACACATGTGTACCGATGTTTTGGTGGGATAAATCCACCTTTCTTAAGATTTAATCAAGATTTTTATCAGCAGTATGAGTTCGAGCCCCGCTGGAGCAGTTACGATTGTGCTCTTAGGCAAGGCATTTAAATTCCACGTTGCCTCTTCTCTCTCCCTCGTGGCGATGGATTCCATCAGGAATGAGGTGTCGAGAGTGATTAATATAAGTTGTAAGAACTTGTTGTTTCGCAATCGAGCTAAAATAAATTTGTATAAGCAGTATGAAAAATGGAAGTTATTGTCTTCAAGAATTAAAACAATAGTGACGTGACGTTGCCCTGTAGAACATGTGGTTTAATATATATATATATACACTTTCATCCGGCCCAACAAGAGTGATTAATATAAGTTGTTAATGTAATGCCTGTTAAGCATGAACTAAAACAACATGTATATGTCAAATGTGTATTGCAAGCTGTCAATGCCATCCTGCGACCAATCGGAATCCTTCCATGTGTTACTACACGTGTGGACATATAAGAAAATATGTGCTGGCTGTATCACACTGAATACAAGCAAAGTTATGTGATTAAATAGTTCTGTCGGGATAGTCGAGATGTTGATTTTATATTGTAGCATGCCTCATGCATCATACATTCTGTTTCCTCTCCTGACAGCACAACGATAGAGCCACGGTGTACATTGAAGAGAAGAGTAAGTTTGTGGACGTCGTCTTCCCTCTACCGCCTCTTATTGTATCTCTACGAGACTTGGACCGGGTAGACAGGGTCATGAACCTCAGACCTGTCAATGGATATCCACTCATCTGCATCTCTGTAAGTCGATATTATTTTGGCTGTCCGATTATCGCAGTGGTTAGCACGTTCGCTTCTCACCAATGCAACCCGGGTTCGATCGTCGGACCAGGAAGTATGTGAGATGGTACGGTGGTCACCAGATCAGACAGGTGGGTTTTCTCTGGGTACTCCGGTTTCCTCCCACGCGAATGACCACATTTATACTTTCATCCGCGCCAACAAGAGTCATTAATATAAGTGGTTAAAACTTGCTTCGCAATCGTTGTAAAATAAATAAAGTATGAACTAACTTAATAGCTTTATTATCTCTGTACAATCTGGTTTCCTGTATACATTTCTTTTCATATTCTGAGACGTTTGTTTTATATTTAAAAGCTGGGCTCTCTTTGAATAATTGGAAGTCGTGATAGCGCAGTGGGATGCGCGTTCGCTTCAGGTGCGAAAGGTCCGGAGTTCGAACCCTGCAGGAGCTGTTACGATTGTGCCCTTAGGCAAGGCATTTAAATTCCACATTGCCTCTTCTCTCTCCTTCATGGCGATGGATTCCTTCTCGAGAGTGATTAATATAAATTGAAAGAACTTGTTTCGCAATCGAGCTAAAATAAATTTGTATAACTAAATTTTCAATAATTCAATTTAAGTTGAACAATGAAGTGCATTGTGTTACACATGTATCTCCCAAATAAAGGAGAAAACAGGCTTTAAAATGCTACTGTGTTTTGTAATAACATGTCGTAATTGTGCAGTGGTAGAGCATTCGCTTCAGGTACGAAAGGCCCAGAGATTGCACAAAGCTGAAGCTGTTACGATTGTGTCCTGAGGCAAGGCATTTAAATTCAACATTGCCTCTTTCTCCCTCGTGGCGATGGATTCCATCAGGAGTTGGGTCTCGAGTGTGATTAATAATAATAACTTGTTTCACAATCGAAATAAGATAAATTTGTATAAACTAACTTTGTTACAGCCAGTCTAGCCAATAAATATACGAAGATGAGACCGATTTGTTCGGGTATAGAAACCGATTTGTTCGGGTATAGAAACCGATTTGTTCGGGTATAGAAACCGACCGCCTCCGTGGTCGAGTGGTTAAGGTCGCTGACTTGTATACCACTGTAACCTATCATCACTGATGGTCACGGGTTCGAGCCCCGCTCAGGCCGTTTCTCATTTATATGAAAAAGTTGGCAGTTTCTTACGGAGGTTGGTGCACCCAAGTACTGGTTAACCGCTGGAGCCTGCCCAGGAAAGGTGTTGTTAAGTAAACTGCCCGCCGGCGATATAGCCCAAAATGGTGCTGATGCAGGCGTAAAACCCGAAATATAACATAAAATATAACATAGAAACCGATTTGTTCGGGTATAGAAACCGAATTATAATTGTTGTAAAACAACCTATTTTCAATCTTGCCCAAACTCCTGAAGTACGAGAAGTATATAATGCGGGTTATAATTGTGTACAGAGTTTTGTTATTATAGTGTCACCCCTATTCATGGAAATTTATACAACACCCGTTGTGATTTGACCCACAGCCACAGATATAATTATTAAGAAGCAGTTCAAAATCTGGAAGGCTCTATACCCCAACCGGGGTGAAGAGGATTAAATAAAAAAATACTAGTTCAAAATCTGGAAGGCCCTATACCCCAACCGGGGTGAAGAGGATTAAATAATAAAAAAATAGTTCAAAATCTGAGGGATTAATTTTTAATTCAAAAGCACCGTGAACATATTTAGCTCAATAAAAAAAGTGATATTGTGAATCAATGGAATTGCATGAACAGTTTACAAAAGCGATATTGCCTAATGGTGCATTCCAACAAACCTATAAAACTCTATTTCTATGTTATGTGAACAAACTCTAAAACAGTAGAGCAGAGGTATAGCAAAAAGTAAAAGTAAAGTGTTTGTTTATTATAGTGTCACCCCTATTTAAAGGGCCAGCCATTTCTGACTTATAAGACACCTCTTATGGACATCAGTACTTCTCGAATCCTATCCTTGAAGGCGAGACGCCTGGCTTATAGGCAATCGGTAATCATTATTTAACTAGCTGGCGGCTCGCCAAACCGACCATATTAGAATGAACCCCTGACGAGGTTCGAACCTTTGACCTCCCGCTCCGTAGGTGGACTCCTTAACCACTAGGTCACGATGACAGTTATATATTTTGTAACTTTTTACAGCCTTGCAATCCGAGGCACCCGAAATATCGTGAGGTGGGAGAGATGTGTTCTGGGATTGACGATTCTATGACTAAGTTCCGGTGGCGTGTTGGACCTCCCAGTTATGACGATGGCGTGGCGTTACATTTGAGCGACCTTGAGACAAACACGGTGTTCACATCTACCAGACATATTACACTAGATAGCCTGTACTTTACTGGAGGTAAAATCCCGGACACTTTCAACCATTATTTTCTTTCAAAACATTTTATTTTCATGCATGTGAAGCATTTCTACAGCCCAAGGGGGACAACTCTCATTCCAAACGGGACCATAATAGTATAACACATTTCTTCTATTCATCACCTTTTTTTATTTAAGTTTTTTGTTTATTTAAGTTTATTTTTTAAATTTAAGTTTACTTAACCACCCAAGGGGGACAACTCTCATTCCAAACGGGAACATAATATTATAACAAATTTCTTCTATTCATCACCTTTTTTAATTAAGTTTATTATTTTTATTTCAGTTTATTTTTTTAAATTTATGTTTATTTTTTAAAAGTTTATTTAACGTCGCTACCGGTTACCCATTTGAGCGGCGGGCAGTTTACACCTATCCTGGGCAGGCTCCAGTGGTTAACCAGTTCTTGGTGCACCAACCTCTGTAAGAAACAGCCAACCTTTTCATATAAAGAGACACGGTCTGAGCGGAGCTCGAAACCCATGACCATCAGTGATGATAGGTTACAATTGTATACATATCAACGACCATAACCACTCGGACCACGGAGGCGGTCTTCATCACGTTAAATGTTGGCTCTAGCTTTTATATTCCATTTTTGTATTTGCATATTCTGTTTACCTGTTCATTTATGTCCATATATGTATTATGTTTACGTATTCTATTTGAGTTTGAATGTCTAATAAGTTCGAGTTCGAGCCCCGCTGGAGCCGTTACGATTGTGTCCTTAGGCAAGGCATTTAATTTCCACGTTGCCTTCTCTCTCCCTCGTGGCAATGGATTCCATCAGGAATGATGTCTCGAGAGTGATTAATATATGTTGTAAGAACTTGTTTCGCAATCGAGCTAAAATAAATTTATATAAACTAAACTAATAAGTAATAATATGTTTGTATACATTTAAACCTGTATTGGTAGTCACCACTATTAAGCAATCAGTTTCCAGATTCCCATTATGTTTGTATACATTCAAACCTGTATTGGTAGTCACCACTATTAAGCAGTCAGTTTCCAGATTCCCATTATATTTGTATACATTTAAACCTGTATTGGTAGTCACCACTATTTAGCAATCAGTTTCCAGATTCCCATTATGTTTGTATACATTTAAACCTGTATTGGTAGTCACCACTATTAAGCAATCAGTTTCCAGATTCCCATTATGTTTGTATTATTATACATTTGACCGCTATTAAGTACCCGCCTGTGTTATGCAGCCATTTTCTGTGATTCCCTTGGCTGGCAGCTTAAGGCACGTATGGTGTAATGTGTTATAGAATGAATGTCTGTTCCACAGGAAGCCGGCTGAGATGCTATGCCAGAGCTGTAAACATAGCAGGGGAACCAGGCAGGGAAATTGGTAGTCCTGTTATAACAGTAGACATAGAGGAGGGGATATGTCCTCCTCGGTCACTGGGGACGGTAGGAGCTGACCCCTTTACTGCTAGGCTGTGGTATACAGGTGAGTAATGTCAAAAACATACTGAAAGTAAATTAGTTCCAGTGTTTGAGAAGAACAAAAAATGTGCAGAGAATGTCTCGCCACATAGGAGCTAGACCGGTTAGACAGAGTGAAATTTTGAAAGTCCACCATTTTGAGTCACATGTCAGTCACGTGACCAAAAATTTAATGCTGAAAAAAAATTCTTTGATTGATGAATTGATTGTTTTGATTTGATAATATGTTATTGCTCTATATACATGTATATAACAATCACACTCGTACAAATATAAATTTAGCAAATGGGTTGGACCACAAGTTCTAACAACATTAGTGATTGACCCTTCCCTCACCATGATTGATTATTAAATATACAGTTTGTGTATGCATGTTTTATCTCAATCCACCTCATTCTAGGACCAGATGATAACAAGCACCCGAACACTGTTCGTCTGACCGTCCAGATTCCACACACTGATGGCATGTTACCAGTTATCTCTACGCGACGGCTGTCCAACTTCCGGTATGCACTGAGCAAGGATGCATACCGGCTTGAACACCAGTGCTCAAACCTCTTAGACATTGAGGAGAGGTCGACCAAGTACGGATTCATCACGAACGGATCGAGGAAGTCGGAGTATATTGGAGATTCAGAACCGTATGAATTTGACGAAAGATTTCGTCCGCAGCCTACACTGCGATTTTACAAGTAATGGTTTACCCCTTTCTCAGAATGTTGTCTGTGATTTGTCTGTCTGTCTGTCTGTCTGTCTTTTTGTGCAATAATAAATAAGTGGAAGTCATGATAGCTCAGTGGTAGTGCATTTGCTTCATGTGCGAAAGGCCCGGAGTTCGAGCCCCTGCGCTAATCGGACTACTAACGATAGTTATTTCATTATAAGTCTGTTCTTGTTTGTAATATTAGTTTATACAAATTTATTTTAGCTCGATTGTGATGCAAGTTATTGCAACTTATATTAATTTGTCTCGATACCTCATTCCTGATGGAATCCATCGCTACGCGGGAGAGAGAGAGAGATGAGGCAATGTGGAATTTAAATACCTTGTCCAGGGGCACAATCGTAACGGCTCCAGCGAGGCTCGAACTCCGGGCCCTCTACACCTGAAACGAACACGCTACCACTACGCTACCACGACTTCCACATACAGCAATATAACTTGTGACGTCATAGTAATGACGTTAGCTGCATAGTCATGGTATCAACATGTGTACATATCAGGTTCCTTTGTAATATTAGACAGGACAGTACAGTCAAACCTGTCTTAAGCAGCCAGCCAAGGGAATCACAGAAAGTGGCTGCTTAGCACAGGTGGTTGCTTAATAGAGGTCAACTGTATAATAAAACAACATATTGGGAATCTAGAAACTGGCTGCTTAATACAGGTTGGCTGCTTAATGAAGGTGACCACTAACACAGGTTTGACTGTATATGATATTTCTTGGCATTTTAAAATGTTTATTCTACATTGATGACATACGTTATATTTAATTTCTTGCTTGGTGTGATCCAGGAATCTCGACCTAGAGTCTTGTGTATGGACATTTGAAGCGTACTATGAAATGTCAGAGCTGGTGGACCCTTGCCAGGCCGTTGTAGAAACAGATGCACAGGTGAGAATATAAAATGAAATGGAATATTATATCGGAATTTGTAAACGCAAGTGCCACTCTATAGTGTAAGAGTTACACCTTAAAATGGACAGGATTGTCTCCCTTATTCCTTAAAGTGGACAGTGTCATTTCCCTTGTACCTTAAAGTGGACAGTGTCATTTCCCTTGTACCTTAATATGGAAATATCTCCCTTATTCCTTAAAGTGGACAGTGTCATATCCCTTGTTCCTTAAAGTGGACAGTGTCATTTCCCTTGTTCCTTAAAGTGGACAGTGTCATTTCCCTTGTTCCTTAAAGTGGACAGTGTCATTTCCCTTGTACCTTAAAGTGGACAGTGTCATTTCCCTTGTTCCTTAAAGTGGACAGTGTCATTTCCCTTGTTCCTTAAAGTGGACAGTGTCATTTCCCTTGTTCCTTAAAGTGGACAGTGTCATTTCCCTTGTACCTTAAAGTGGACAGTGTCATTTCCCTTGTTCCTTAAAGTGGACAGTGTCATTTCCCTTGTACCTTAAAGTGGACAGTGTCATTTCCCTTGTTCCTTAAAGTGGACAGTATCGTATCCCTTATAGCTTCATTTGCAAAATCTCCCTTATGCGTTTAAGTGGTATTTATGTTTACAAATTCCGTTTCCCGTTTTTGTATTCCTTTTAAGTAAGAAATTATCTGTTATATTACGTTGACAATAAGAGCAGGTTTATGACAATAAAGTGCAAACACTTGCTGTATGGCCTAAGAGCAGCTACGCACCTGACATAAAATATTGTCGCATTCCACTTCTCAGCACGTATCAGTCCGGACATTTAACACAGGAGAACACCCCCCCCCCCCAGTCTAGGGTTAGAGTTACCTTGAATCTGAATGGGGGATTACAGTCTACATCCTATATGTCAAATTCCATCTTACCGAACAAAATACTTCGACATAACCAAAATTATGTCCAGAGGGATTATGTCTGTGGGAGGGACTATGTCTGGGGGGATTATGTCTGTGTGAGGGATTATGTCAGTGTGAGGGATTATGTCAGTGTAAGGGATTATGTCTGTGGGTGGATTATGTCTGGGGGGATTATATATGTTGGAGGGACTATGTCTGGGGAATTATGTCTGTTGGAGGGATTATGTCTGTTGGAGGGATTATGTCTGTGGGAGGGGATTATGTCTGGGGGATTATGTTTGTTGGAGGGATTATGTCTGGAGAGATCATGTCTGTTGGAGGGATTATGTCTGGGGTGATTATGTCTGTTGGAGATATTATATCCGGGGGAATTATGTTGTGTGGGGAATATATCATACACGCACGGTATGTCACCAGTATTATATCATACACGCACGGTACATCACCAGTAGTATATCATACACGCACGGTACATCACCAGTAGTATATCATACATGCACGGTACGTCACCAGTATTATATCATACATGCACTATATGTCACCGGTATTATATCATACATGCACTATATGTCACCAGTAATATATCATACACGGACGGTATGTCACCAGTATTATATCATACATGCACTATATGTCACCAGTATTATATCATACACGCACGGTACGTCACCAGTATTATATCATACACACACGGTATGTCACCAGTATTATATCACACATGCACGGTATGTCACCAGTATTATATCATACATGCACGGTACGTCACCAGTATTATATCATACACACACGGTATGTCACCAGTATTATATCACACATGCACGGTATGTCACCAGTATTATATCATACATGCACGGTATGTCACCAGTATTATATCATACATGGTACGTCACCAGTATTATATCATACATACACGGTATGTCACCAGTATTATATCATACACTATATCATACACGGTACGTCACCAGTATTATATCATACACGGTACATCACCAGTATTATATCATACATGCACGGTACGTCACCAGTATTATATCATACATGCACGGTACGTCACCAGTATTATATCATACACGCACGGTATGTCACCAGTATTATATCATACATGCACGGTACGTCACCAGTATTATATCATACATACACGGTACGTCACCAGTATTATATCATACATACACGGTACATCACCAGTATTATATCATACATGCACGGTACGTCACCAGTATTATATCATACATGCACGGTACGTCACCAGTATTATATCATACATACACGGTATGTCACCAGTATTATATCATACACGCACGGTACATCACCAGTATTATATCATACACGCACGGTATGTCACCAGTATTATATCATACATGCACGGTACGTCACCAGTATTATATCATACATGCATGGTATGTCACCAGTATTATATCATACATACACGGTACGTCACCAGTATTATATCATACATACACGGTACATCACCAGTATTATATCATACATGCACGGTACGTCACCAGTATTATATCATACATACACGGTACGTCACCAGTATTATATCATACATACACGGTACGTCACCAGTATTATATCATACATACACGGTACGTCACCAGTATTATATCATACATACACGGTACGTCACCAGTATTATATCATACATGCACGGTACGTCACCAGTATTATATCATACACGGTATGTCACCAGTATTATATCATACACGGTACATCACCAGTATTATATCATACATGCACGGTACGTCACCAGTATTATGTCATACACGCACGGTACGTCACCAGTATTATATCATACATGCACGGTACGTCACCAGTATTATATCATACACGCACGGTACGTCACCAGTATTATATCATACACGCATGGTACGTCACCAGTATTATATCATACACGCACGGTACGTCACCAGTATTATATCATACATGCACGGTATGTCACCAGTATTATATCATACATGCATGGTACGTCACCAGTATTATATCATACATGCACGGTACGTCACCAGTATTATATCATAAACGGTACGTCACCAGTATTATATCATACATGCACGGTATGTCACCAGTATTATATCATACACGGTACGTCACCAGTATTATATCATACACAGTACGTCACCAGTATTATATCATACACGGTACGTCACCAGTATTATATCATACACGGTACGTCACCAGTATTATATCATATACGGTACGTCACCAGTATTATATCATACATGCACGGTACGTCACCAGTATTATATCATACATGGTACGTCACCAGTATTATATCATACATGCACGGTATGTCACCAGTATTATATCATACATACACGGTACGTCACCAGTATTATATCATACACGCACGGTATGTCACCAGTATTATATCATACATACACGGTACGTCACCAGTATTATATCATACATGCATGGTATGTCACCAGTATTATATCATACACGGTACGTCACCAGTATTATATCATACACGGTACGTCACCAGTATTATATCATACACGCACGGTATGTCACCAGTATTATATCATACATGCACGGTACATCACCAGTATTATATCATACATACACGGTACATCACCAGTATTATATCATACATGCACGGTACGTCACCAGTATTATATCATACACGGTACATCACCAGTATTATATCATACATGCACGGTACGTCACCAGTATTATATCATACATGCACGGTACGTCACCAGTATTATATCATACATACACGGTATGTCACCAGTATTATATCATACACGCACGGTACGTCACCAGTATTATATCATACACGCACGGTATGTCACCAGTATTATATCATACATGCACGGTACGTCACCAGTATTATATCATACATGCATGGTATGTCACCAGTATTATATCATACATACACGGTACGTCACCAGTATTATATCATACATACACGGTACGTCACCAGTATTATATCATACATGCACGGTACGTCACCAGTATTATATCATACATACACGGTACGTCACCAGTATTATATCATACATACACGGTACGTCACCAGTATTATATCATACATACACGGTACGTCACCAGTATTATATCATACATGCACGGTACGTCACCAGTATTATATCATACACGGTATGTCACCAGTATTATATCATACACGGTACATCACCAGTATTATATCATACATGCACGGTACGTCACCAGTATTATGTCATACACGCACGGTACGTCACCAGTATTATATCATACACGCACGGTACGTCACCAGTATTATATCATACACGCATGGTACGTCACCAGTATTATATCATACACGCACGGTATGTCACCAGTATTATATCATACATGCACGGTATGTCACCAGTATTATATCATACATGCATGGTACGTCACCAGTATTATATCATACATGCACGGTACGTCACCAGTATTATATCATAAACGGTACGTCACCAGTATTATATCATACATGCACGGTATGTCACCAGTATTATATCATACACGGTACGTCACCAGTATTATATCATACATGGTACGTCACCAGTATTATATCATACACGGTACGTCACCAGTATTATATCATACACAGTACGTCACCAGTATTATATCATACACAGTACGTCACCAGTATTATATCATACACGGTACGTCACCAGTATTATATCATATACGGTACGTCACCAGTATTATATCATACATGCACGGTACGTCACCAGTATTATATCATACATGCACGGTATGTCACCAGTATTATATCATACATGCACGGTATGTCACCAGTATTATATCATACACGGTACGTCACCAGTATTATATCATACATGCACGGTACGTCACCAGTATTATATCATACACGGTACGTCACCAGTATTATATCATACATGCACGGTATGTCACCAGTATTATATCATACATACACGGTACGTCACCAGTATTATATCATACACGCACGGTATGTCACCAGTATTATATCATACATACACTGTACGTCACCAGTATTATATCATACATACATGGTACGTCACCAGTATTATATCATACATGCATGGTATGTCACCAGTATTATATCATACACGGTACGTCACCAGTATTATATCATACACGGTATGTCACCAGTATTATATCATACATGCACGGTATGTCACCAGTATTATATCATACATACACGGTACGTCACCAGTATTATATCATACATACACGGTACATCACCAGTATTATATCATACATGCACGGTACGTCACCAGTATTATATCATACATACACGGTACGTCACCAGTATTATATCATACATACACGGTACGTCACCAGTATTATATCATACATACACGGTACGTCACCAGTATTATATCATACATACACGGTACGTCACCAGTATTATATCATACATGCACGGTACGTCACCAGTATTATATCATACACGGTACGTCACCAGTATTATATCATACACGCACGGTATGTCACCAGTATTATATCATACACGCACGGTACGTCACCAGTATTATATCATACACGCACGGTACGTCACCAGTATTATATCATACACGCACGGTACGTCACCAGTATTATATCATACACGCACGGTACGTCACCAGTATTATATCATACACGCATGGTACATCACCAGTATTATATCATACACGCACGGTATGTCACCAGTATTATATCATACATACACGGTATGTCACCAGTATTATATCATACATGCACGGTACGTCACCAGTATTATATCATACATGCACGGTATGTCACCAGTATTATATCATACATACACGGTACGTCACCAGTATTATATCATACATGCACGGTACGTCACCAGTATTATATCATACATGCACGGTATGTCACCAGTATTCATACATGCACGGTACGTCACCAGTATTATATCATACATGCACGGTATGTCACCAGTATTATATCATACATGCACGGTACGTCACCAGTATTATATCATACATGCACGGTATGTCACCAGTATTATATCATACACGGTACGTCACCAGTATTATATCATACACGGTACGTCACCAGTATTATATCATACATGCATGGTACATCACCAGTATTATATCATACATACACGGTACGTCACCAGTATTATATCATACATGCATGGTACGTCACCAGTATTATATCATACACGGTACGTCACCAGTATTATATCATACATGCACGGTACGTCACCAGTATTATATCATACACGGTACGTCACCAGTATTATATCATGCATGGTACGTCACCAGTATTATATCATACATGCATGGTATGTCACCAGTATTATATCATACACGGTACGTCACCAGTATTATATCATACACGGTATGTCACCAGTATTATATCATACATACACGGTACGTCACCAGTATTATATCATACATGCATGGTACATCACCAGTATTATATCATACATACATGGTACGTCACCAGTATTATATCATACATGCACGGTACGTCACCAGTATTATATCATACATGGTACGTCACCAGTATTATATTATACATGCACGGTACGTCACCAGTATTATATCATACATACACGGTACGTCACCAGTATTATATCATACACGCACGGTATGTCACCAATATTATATCATACACGCACGGTATGTCACCAGTATTATATCATGCATGGTATGTCACCAGTATTATATCATACATGCACGGTATGTCACCAGTATTATATCATACACGGTATGTCACCAGTATTATATCATACATGCACGGTACGTCACCAGTATTATATCATACATGCACGGTACGTCACCAGTATTATATCATACATACACGGTACGTCACCAGTATTATATCATACATGCACGGTACGTCACCAGTATTATATCATACATACACGGTACGTCACCAGTATTATATCATACACGGTACGTCACCAGTATTATATCATACATGCATGGTACGTCACCAGTATTATATCATACATGGTACGTCACCAGTATTATATCATACATGCACGGTGTGTCACCAGTATTATATCATACACAGTACATCACCAGTATTATATCATACATACACGGTATGTCACCAGTATTATATCATACATACACGGTATGTCACCAGTATTATATCATACATACACGGTACGTCACCAGTATTATATCATACATACATGGTATGTCACCAGTATTATATCATACATGCACGGTACGTCACCAGTATTATATCATACATGCATGGTACGTCACCAGTATTATATCATACATGCATGGTACGTCACCAGCAAATCGTCCTTCTATTTGTGTTATACAAAGAATTTCTATAACCCCTCTGTTTGCATGCAAGTGTATTGTGTTCTTATTCTAGTAGCCAAGATATTCTCACTGTTCCACCTTTAACTGTCCATTCAGTCTATTACCAGATCTATAGCCAGATCTATAACCAGATCTATGACCAGATCTATAACCAGATGGTGTAAGGAGCTACTATGTATCTAGTCCATATAAATGGTGCATCAGTCATGCGATGGGTATACGGGTTGTGAGGTTAACTATTGTGGTGCCATATTGTCTCTTTTCTCTCCGAAATGGCGAATGAGAGCTCGATAGCGATTAAACAGATGTTATTGGAACTTGTTTCGCAGTCGAGCTAATAGTAATGTGTATAACTAAGTAACTAACCAAAGTGTTGCTAACAATTATGTTGTTGTAATAACATATTGTGAAACATAGCGGTGACTGTGTATGTATATTGCTTCTAATTGCATTGACTTTCAAAAGTTTGATAACATGTACAGTCAAACCTGTCTTAAGCAGCCAGTCAATGGAATCACAGAAAGTGGCTGCTTAGCACAGGTGGCTGCTTAATAGAGTTCAAATGTATAATAAAACAACATATTGGCAATCTGGAAAATGGCTGCTTAACCCTTTCCCCCTTAGAGATGTAGTTTTATTTCATACATTTGGCTGTAATTTACCAATCGTACGCAATGGATAAACTGTGAACTTGCCTACTCCACCTTCATAGAGGACACTGGGAATTATTAAGTGTTGTATACACTACGTTATTCCGATCTTTATTATAGCTTGTTTAACTACTAATGTGCCAATCTATGTCAATAGACATTGGCGTTGAGGCGCTACTAAGGGGGAAAGGGTTAATACAGGTTGGCTGCTTAATAGAGGTGCCCACTGAAGCAGGTTTGACTGTACATATTTACGAATAAAATATTTGGGTATTATTCACGAGAATCAAGAATTCGTGATCAACTTAGATCGAGATATTTACCGAAATATAAATGTTCACGAATAAATAATGTTCTACAGTATTCCATTATTATGGTTCGCTTGTATGGTTTCATTATTGTTAATGTGGTGTGATGGGGGCGAGGGGTGGGGGCAGGGTATAATACATCTTCAGGGTGGAGGTATGGGGGTAGGGTATGATACACCTTCAGGGGTGGAGGTATGGGGGCAGGGTATGATACAGTTTCAGTGGTGGAGGTATGGGGGCAGGGTATGATACACCTTCAGGGGTGGAGGTATGGGGGCAGGGTATGATACACCTTCAGGGGTGGAGGTATGGGGGCAGGGTATGATACAGTTTCAGTGGTGGAGGTATTGGGCAGGGTATGATACACCTTCAGCGGTGGAGGTATGGGGGCAGGGTATGATACACCTTCAGGGGTGGAGGTATGGGGGCAGGGTATGATACACCTTCAGGGGTGGAGGTATGGGGGTAGGGTATGATACACCTTCAGGGGTGGAGGTATGGGGTAGGGTATGATACACCTTCAGGGGTGGAGGTATGGGGGCAGTGTATGATACATCTTCAGCGGTGGAGGTATGGGGCAGGGTATGATACACCTTCATGGGTGGCGGTATGGGGGCAGGGTATGATACACCTTCAGTGGTGGCGGTATGGGGGCAGGGTATGATACACCTTCAGTGGTGGCGGTATGGGGGCAGGGTATGATACACCTTCAGGGGTGGCGGTATTGGGGTAGGGTATGATACAGCTTCAGGGGTGGTGGTATTGGGGCAGGGTATGATACACCTTCAGGGGTGGAGGTATGGGGGTGGGGTATGATGCACCTTCAGGAGTGGAGGTATGGGGGTAGGGTATGATACACCATCAGTGAAATGAAGATTTCAGCAGTACATGTATTTCAATCCTGATCAATGTGATAATATTTGGTGAACAATTGGTGATCAACTGTTTCATTATGGAAGTCGGGATAGCGCAGTGGTAATGTGTTCGCTTCAGGTGCAAAAGGCCCGGAGTTAGAGCCTGCTGGAACCAATATGATTGTGCCTTTAGGCAAGGCATTTAAATACCAGGTTGCTTCTTTTCTAACTTGGCGATGGATTACATCATGAATGAGGTCTCAAGAGTGATTAATGTATGTTAAATATGCTAAAATAAATTTGTATGATTTGTTTCATTGTTTCAGGTGCTGGACATCAAACAGTCGTACGTTTCACTGAAGGTGCCGCTATATGTATCCTACGTGTACTTTTCCACTTACCCGTCCATCACGTGGCGTAACTTCGACCTAAACACCGAGCTCAGGCTAAAGTTTGTGTATAACACGGCCATCATGTGGCAGGAAGGGATCAGTTCGCTACATGAAGATACTCATATTCAAGGTATATCAAATTTGTGTATAACACGGCCATCATGTGACAAAAAGGAATCGGTTTACTACATGAAGATAATCAGATACAAGGTATATCAAGTTTGTGTATAACACGGCTATCATGTGGCAGGAAGGGATCACTTTACTACATGAAGATAATCATTTTCAAGGTATATCAAGTTTGTGTATAACACGGCCATCATGTGGCAAGAAGGAATCGGTTTACTACATGAAGATAATCAGATACAAGGTATATCAAGTTTGTGTATAACACGGCTATCATGTGGCAAGGAGGGATCAGTTTACTACATGAAGATAATTATTTTCAAGGTATATCAAGTTTGTGTATAACACTGTCATCATGTGGCAAGGAGGGATCAGTTTACTACATGAAGATAATCATTTTCAAGGTATATCAAGTTTGTGTATAACACTGTCATCATGTGGCAAGGAGGGATCAGTTTACTACATGAAGATAATCAGATACAAGGTGTATCAAGTTTGTGTATAACACGGTATTCATGTGGCAAGAAGGGATCAGTTTATTTACTACATGAAGATAATCAGATACAAGGTGTATCAAGTTAGCAATATGGTTCGACTGTATAAAATATAAAAATGTTTTTTGACTCCATTATTTCCATACTTTTGACTAGCTGCTTAAATTTGACTTACTTTCTACAGGTCAACTGTACCCTACCAGTATGAGGATTCAGGATGATGGAAAGTTAGTGGTCAGTTTCCGCACGGTAGCCCACTTCAGGGGTCAGTTTATATCACAATGGCCAGGTAAGTACAATGCCAAGTCAGAAATGAGTTTCCTTACTGTAGCTGGCTTTAGTGTACAGTTTGTGCTGCAGGTTATAAAACTTCTCTCAGATCTCAAACTCAAGCGATTTGATTGGCTCAGTCCGAGATTTATACTCGACCGAACCAATCAGAAGCTTGAGACTTAGCGCAAGATTTGAGAAATGTTTTTTAACCTCGAGGTCAGGTCACGTTTGGAATGTTTTATAACCTTGAGGTCAGGTCACATTAGGGATGATTTCTAACCTTGAGGTCAGGTCACATTTGGAATGTTTTATAACCTCAAGGTAAGGTCACATTTGGGATGATTTCTAACCTTGAGGTCACGTCACATTTGAAATGTTTTATAACCTCAAGGTCATGTCACAGTTGGAATTATTTATAACCTCAAGGTCAGGTCACATTTGGAATGATTTATAACCTCAAGGTCAGGTCACATTTAGAATGATTTATAACCTCAAGGTCAGGTCACATTTGGAATGTTTTATAACCTCAAGGTCAGGTCACATTTGGAATGTTTTATAACCTCACGGTAGGATTACATTACCTTGGCGATCAGTAATGCCCTAGATCATAGCTCATCTGTATATGACCTTATTATTGAACATAGAAGTACTAGGTCATGGTTGTTCATGGGGAAATGAACTACATCTCTTGTATGCTGTGTTTCAGCACTATATGCCAACACCATCCTTTAGTAGTCTGGCGACCACAGTACCATCTCACATACTTCTCGGTCCGAGGATCGAACCCAGGTTCATTGGTGTGAAGCGAGCGCGCTAACCACTGTGCTAATCGGATAGCCTAACAGGCCAGATTTACTGTTGCTAGGTGATGTCACCATAACAGTGTGAGTGTTGCTAGGCGATGTTGCCATGGTGGTGCGGTTCCCACAACTGTTTGCTGTTGCTAGGTGATGTCACCATAACAGTGTGGGTGTTGCTAGGCAATGTTGCCATGGTGGTGCGGTTCCCACACCTGGTGTATTTAAGAAATAATAAGTATCAACTGTGGTATATCGCAGAATAACCCGAGTTTGAAGTTCTTATATGAGTGATATATTTCTACGCATAAGAACGACAAACGAGGGTTATTCTGCGATATACCACGGTTGATACTTATTATTTCGATTCTAACACAACTTATATCTAATAATTTTAGATGAGAATCAAAGGAGTATTATTTTCAAATGCCGTGCTACTCCGCTGCAATTGGCTTTTGAAATTTCCTCCCGCGTAAGGGGTGATTATTTTATTATTTTTTATGGAAAATATCAATCTAGTGCATAAATGAACAAAAGTTGTAACTAATCAATAATTTTATTTATTTTGTCAAATAAAACTGTACAGAATAGTAACTGAAACGTTACTTAACAGAAAAAGAAGACGGACAAGAGATTATCTGATTCTAAAAATAGCTCACTTCCGCGAATTCCCACGGTAGTATTTACAAACATCACGTGACTTTTATTAATAAAACTTTACACGCATTGTATAAATGGAATAGCCAAAACATGGTGCGCGTGCAGCATAGTTCAAGGTAGGTATATCGCAGAATAACCTGAGGTAGATTTTACTCTACAAGTATGTATGTTATTAGTTGGGTCGTGTTAGAATACATAAATATCTAATGCTATACCGAATAAATTGCTTAATACTGATGGCTTTTAGATTAACGTGGCTTTGTATGATCTGAATTTCAATATAACTAGGAAATTCTTGACGTTTATTTCAGGAAATAGCGTTACATCTTCTGTACAGTTACCTAGGCAACCAGGTCTTGGATTCACCTTGAACTTGATACGCAGTGATTCAACATTTGACCAGCCAGAACAATTATGGGCTTTTGTGTCCAACAAAGCAGTACGTTCTTGCTATATTTTTGTTCCTATGCACAGAATATTATCTTAAAGCGACATTACATCGCAAAAAGCAAATAAAATGCTTTTTTTTCACGTATAAATGCATTGCTACTACAAATTATTCTGAATACATCGAACACTAACATTGCATCAATGTTTTGTTGGTATACCAGCTTTCAAACTTGAAAGAAGGATTTCATATAATGGTCATCCAGGCCCCTGAATTGACGTATGTTATCGTTGAAGTCATTACTAAACACGCGGTACTTTCGTTTAGAGATCATTTAAATTAAGATTAGTCTACAAATAAATATGCATAGGCACACATGTGAGATATCTTGGTAAATATGTACCATACCTCGTGTTATTCAGGATAAACGCTTTGTATCGCATTAATGTCGACCCTATTTACATTATTTTGTTATGTCAATGTAGATGTCACACTATGCCTGCTGAGTCAATAAAATCACATTTACAAACAGCATAGATCCAGATCAATCGCGGTGTAGCGCGTCTTGATCAGGATCTATGTTGTTTACTATTCAGCCAAATGTTTCAGCTTCACTATCTGAATAGCAAACAGCATAGATCCTGATCAGACGGCATGTTAAGTGTCATCTCATCAGGCTCTATGCTGTTTGCAAAAGTTTTATCTGCCGATGCAAATGGTTATTTAGGGGGGGAGTGTGGGGGAGGTGGTACAAATTAAAACCAAAATGGTAATCAATCATAGCAATTTCCATATATGTAGGTTTCCAAATGATATTTATGTTTTTTTGTAATTCAGTATTACGATAAATAATGTAAATTTGCTGTATTCGTTGGTTGTATCTTTTGAATTTAAGATATCGGGTGCTGGAAATTCTCGGGGAGAATTTCACACGAATAGGTGCTAGTAATTCTCGGGGAGAATCTCACACGAATAGGTGCTGGAAATTCTCGGGGAGAATCTCACACGAATAGGTGCTGGAAATTCTTGGGGAGAATTCACACAAATAGGTGCTGGATATTCTTGGGGAGAATCTCACATGAATAGGTGCTGGAAATTCTTGGGGAGAATCTCACACGAATAGGTGCTGGAAATTCTTGGGGAGAATCTCACATGAATAGGTGCTGGAAATTTTTGGGGAGAATCTCACATGAATATGTGCTGGAAATTCTCGGGGAGAATCTCACACGAATAGGTGCTGGAAATTCTCGGGGAGATTCTCACATGAATAGGAGCTGGAAATTCTCGGGGAGATTCTCATATGAATAGGGGCTGGAAATTCTCGGGGAGTATGTCACACGAATACTAAATGAGTAACAAATGGTTAACAACAACAGTCTATGTTGATATTCATTGAAATGTTATATTTCTTGTTGCAGCTCAAAGACTTCTCCGGTGATTACAAGATTAAACTTCTGCCTTGTTTCGTGACAATGACCCAGCATTACTCGTTACCAATGAAATGTTCTACTGGTAACCTCATGACCTTTGACCTTCCGATCAGATTCCAACAAGTGACTGACCCCGTGTCGGAGAGGTTCAGTTTGAACACAGAGTTTTACCTGGTGCGTAAGAGAGATCTGTGGTTGTCAGAGAACCTCAAGGGGCTGGCTCTGAGGGAAGAGGATACAGCATTTGCTCCAGGTATGTACAATTTTTGGCTTATCTAGATAAAGAACATTGTTTGGGTATAGCACAAACCTATTCTTAGTACATATACTAGAACAAGCCCTTACATGTGACCTCTCCCGATTTTGGTGCGTGTCTCCTGAATTCAACCCCAACTCTGACGTTCCACGATCGGGAGAACAGATATACCGATTTTCGAAAAGAAAAAAGAAATATACTGACTTCTTAAAATCCCGTAAATAGTCTACTTTTTTTTAATAAGACATCACTTCAACACTTGTTTATATATTTTTCACGAGTACATTCTCAAGTTCTTGATAAGAACGAACTAAATATCAGGCAGGTCAATGAATTTCTCGTTGTTTCAGTATTTCAACATTGATTGTAGTGTACGATAAGTGCTTTACAATTTAACAAATATAGCAAAACGACCAGCATCAGATGCTGCCTCGCCAGAGAAAACACGCCTTTCTACTAAAACTCGGTGAATATTAAGGATTCCTACATCTCCCACAGAAGAATAAAATCTTCCTACTTGAAGCCAAATCTCCCATTTTCAGAAGATCAAACTCCCTAGAAAAGGGTTCACATGTATGCTAACCCCACAATCTTCTGGGTTTCCATCTAGACTTGTTAACCTATCCCATAATGCCTGTAGCCAGGATGACTTATTTAACAATATTTTATTGCAAATCAATAGTACATATGTCATACACGTAAACATACAATACATAGCATGAAAATACAAATGGTTTGGGCCACAAGTTTTAACAACATTAGACAACGGCCCGCACCTGGAAGACTGGACTAGGAAAAAACCACTAAATTCATATTAAAATCATAACCCTGTGGAAGTTGTAATAGCCCAGTGGTAGAGCGTTCACTTGAGGTCCGAAAGGCTTGGAGTTCCAGCCCAGCTATAGCCTTTACGATTGTGCCCTTGGGCAAGGCATTTAAATTCCATATTGCCGCTACACTCTCCCTCATGGCGATAGTTTCCATCAATAATGAGGTATCGAGAGTGATTAATATAAGTTGTAAGAACTTGTTTAGCAATCAAGCTAAAATCATTTTGTATAAACTAAGCTAACACAACAACAACACCACAACAACACCACCACAACAACAACACAACAATAACCAAAACAACAACAACAACAACAGCACAATAACAACACAACAACAACAGCAACAACAATAATAACAACAGCAACAACAATAGCAACAATAACAACAGCAACAACAATAACAACAACAACAATAACAACAACAACACAACAACAACAACAACAGCAACAACAACAACAACATGTGTTTGTAAGTTATGTATTGCGATGTTTGATAATTTCTTTGTGTTTTGGTTTGATAGGCGATACGATATACGGCAGAGTAAACGTTGACCCAGTCCAGTCGCTTGGCAACCAGTTCGTACTCGATATAGAGAAAGTGTTCCTGTGTTCCGGGGAAGACGGTTACATTCCGAGATATGATCCGGACAACAGAGAGTATGGATGTGTCGGCCAGTCTGACAAACTCGATACGGTGTTTAGAATTGTTGTAAGTGGGTACTATTAGATCTATGAGCAGGGTTCATTCTAGGTCAGAATTTTTGGGAGAAGTGATCGCTTCCTTAAATGGTGTTCTTTAATATACTTCTGCAAAATAGGGTTAAAATGCACAGTACAACCATTAAATACATTTGAATAGAAGGAATGCTTTATAATGGGCCAGTGTATCTTACTTGACAAAATTTTGTTTGAAAATCGTAAAAACCAAAAAAAAAATATATATTTTTTTTTTAGGGAGAAGTGGGGCCCCCAGTGGGCGAAGTCAGGGTCCCTAGGGCAACAATTTCACCCACATTGCCCTCTAGAATGATCCCTGATGAGATAGAATTTAATTCAAGTTACTTACATTGCTCTTGCTGTAATAATAGATTTTATAAATCAAGTGAGCAGGTTCGATCCTCCGTCTGACCCTAATAAAATTAACAGTCTTTCAGATTGGGACTTTAAGCTGAGGTCTTGTGTCGGTGCTGTACACCGTGCACGTAATAGAACCAGAGGAGACTCTGGAATGGGTCTCTGTCTGTATCATTGCACTATCCTCCAAAAATCTAAAATGACTAATCTCTTCAGGAGGCGTCGCTCATATGGGCAACCGGTAGCGACGATAAATAAACGTAAAACACACACACAGTGATTCCATACAATATTTTATGAAACTCGTTACTAATTAAGCTAAGCATTTTAGACGTTCTCCTTAATGAATAATATTAAAACCGTATGCCTAGTCCTTCTGTTGTGTAAATATAGGATCTTGCGCTCGTTGTGATTTCGCCTTTTGACGAGCATAATAGCAAAATTCCAAAAGTTTCATAAAATATGGTGTGAAATCATCACGAGTGTAAGATCCTTTTGATCACATTACGATAGCGCGCTCGTTACCATAGCGCGCTCGTTACCATAGCGCGCTCGTTACCATAGCGCGCTCGTTACCATAGCGCGCTCGTTACCATAGCGCGCTCATATTGGGCTTTAATCATATCTTTGCACAAAATAATGCTGCTACATTTTGGCGCCAAATGTCAGTGCAAATTGTCATGGCGTAACTACGCAAAGCAGCGTTATATTTATGTTTTAAACTAGCGTTATATTTATGTTTTAAACAGCGTTATATTTATGTTTTAAACTAGCGTTATATTTATGTTTTAAACAGCGTTATATTTATGTTTTAAACAGCATTATATTTATGTTTTAAACAGCGTTATATTTATGTTTTAAACTAGCGTTATATTTATGTTTTAATCTAGCGTTATATTTATGTTTTAAACTAGCGTTATATTTATGTTTTAAACTAGCGTTATGTTTTAAACTAGCGTTATATTTATGTTTTAAACTAGCGTTATATTTATGTTTTAAACTAGCGTTATATTTATGTTTTAAACAGCGTTATATTTATGTTTTAAACTAGCGTTATATTTATGTTTTAAACTAGCGTTATATTTATGTTTTAAACAGCGTTATATTTATGTTTTAAACAGCATTATATTTATGTTTTAAACTAGCGTTATATTTATGTTTTAAACTAGCGTTATATTTATGTTTTAAACAGCGTTATATTTATGTTTTAAACTAGCGTTATATTTATGTTTTAAACAGCGTTATGTTTTAAACAGCGTTATATTTATGTTTTAAACAGCGTTATATTTTAAACAGCGTTATATTTATGTTTTAAACAGCGTTATATTTATGTTTTAAACAGCGTTATATTTATGTTTTAAACTAGCGTTATGTTTTAAACTAGCGTTATATTTATGTTTTAAACAGCGTTATATTTATGTTTTAAATAGCGTTATATTTATGTTTTAAACTAGCGTTATATTTATGTTTTAAACAGCGTTATATTTATGTTTTAAACTAGCGTTATATTTATGTTTTAAACTAGCGTTATATTTATGTTTTAAACTAGCGTTATATTTATGTTTTAAACAAGCGTTATATTTATGTTTTAAACAAGCGTTATATTTATGTTTTAAACTAGCGTTATATTTATGTTTTAAACTAGCGTTATATTTATGTTTTAAACAAGCGTTATATTTATGTTTTAAACAGCGTTATATTTATGTTTTAAACTAGCGTTATATTTATGTTTTAAACTAGCGTTATATTTATGTTTTAAACTAGCGTTATATTTATGTTTTAAACTAGCGTTATATTTATGTTTTAAACTAGCGTTATATTTATGTTTTAAACAGCGTTATATTTATGTTTTAAACAGCGTTATATTTATGTTTTAAACTAGCATTATATTTATGTTTTAAACAGCGTTATATTTATGTTTTAAACAGCATTATATTTATGTTTTAAACAGCATTATATTTATGTTTTAAACAGCGTTATATTTATGTTTTAAACTAGCGTTATATTTATGTTTTAATCTAGCGTTATATTTATGTTTTAAACTAGCGTTATATTTATGTTTTAAACTAGCGTTATATTTATGTTTTAAACTAGCGTTATATTTATGTTTTAAATTAGCGTTATATTTATGTTTTAAACAGCGTTATATTTATGTTTTAAACTAGCGTTATATTTATGTTTTAATCTAGCGTTATATTTATGTTTTAAACTAGCGTTATATTTATGTTTTAAACTAGCGTTATGTTTTAAACTAGCGTTATATTTATGTTTTAAACTAGCGTTATATTTATGTTTTAAACTAGCGTTATATTTATGTTTTAAACAGCGTTATATTTATGTTTTAAACTAGCGTTATATTTATGTTTTAAACTAGCGTTATATTTATGTTTTAAACAGCGTTATATTTATGTTTTAAACAGCATTATATTTATGTTTTAAACTAGCGTTATATTTATGTTTTAAACTAGCGTTATATTTATGTTTTAAACTAGCGTTATATTTATGTTTTAAACAGCGTTATATTTATGTTTTAAACTAGCGTTATATTTATGTTTTAAACAGCGTTATGTTTTAAACAGCGTTATATTTATGTTTTAAACAGCGTTATATTTTAAACAGCGTTATATTTATGTTTTAAACAGCGTTATATTTATGTTTTAAACAGCGTTATATTTATGTTTTAAACTAGCGTTATATTTATGTTTTAAACTAGCGTTATATTTATGTTTTAAACTAGCGTTATGTTTTAAACTAGCGTTATATTTATGTTTTAAACAGCGTTATATTTATGTTTTAAATAGCGTTATATTTATGTTTTAAACTAGCGTTATATTTATGTTTTAAACAGCGTTATATTTATGTTTTAAACTAGCGTTATATTTATGTTTTAAACTAGCGTTATATTTATGTTTTAAACTAGCGTTATATTTATGTTTTAAACAAGCGTTATATTTATGTTTTAAACAAGCGTTATATTTATGTTTTAAACTAGCGTTATATTTATGTTTTAAACTAGCATTATATTTATGTTTTAAACAGCGTTATATTTATGTTTTAAACTAGCGTTATATTTATGTTTTAATCTAGCGTTATATTTATGTTTTAAACTAGCGTTATATTTATGTTTTAAACTAGCGTTATATTTATGTTTTAAACTAGCGTTATATTTATGTTTTAAACTAGCGTTATATTTATGTTTTAAACAGCGTTATATTTATGTTTTAAACAGCGTTATATTTATGTTTTAAACTAGCATTATATTTATGTTTTAAACAGCGTTATATTTATGTTTTAAACAGCATTATATTTATGTTTTAAACAGCATTATATTTATGTTTTAAACAGCGTTATATTTATGTTTTAAACTAGCGTTATATTTATGTTTTAATCTAGCGTTATATTTATGTTTTAAACTAGCGTTATATTTATGTTTTAAACTAGCGTTATATTTATGTTTTAAACTAGCGTTATATTTATGTTTTAAACTAGCGTTATATTTATGTTTTAAACAGCGTTATATTTATGTTTTATTTAAACTAGCGTTATATTTATGTTTTAAACTAGCGTTATATTTATGTTTTAAACAGCATTATATTTATGTTTTAAACTAGCGTTATATTTATGTTTTAAACAGCGTTATATTTATGTTTTAAACTAGCGTTATATTTATGTTTTAAACAGCGTTATGTTTTAAACAGCGTTATATTTATGTTTTAAACAGCGTTATATTTTAAACAGCGTTATATTTATGTTTTAAACAGCGTTATATTTATGTTTTAAACAGCGTTATATTTATGTTTTAAACTAGCGTTATATTTATGTTTTAAACTAGCGTTATATTTATGTTTTAAACTAGCGTTATATTTATGTTTTAAACTAGCGTTATATTTATGTTTTAAACAGCGTTATATTTATGTTTTAAATAGCGTTATATTTATGTTTTAAACTAGCGTTATATTTATGTTTTAAACAGCGTTATATTTATGTTTTAAACTAGCGTTATATTTATGTTTTAAACTAGCGTTATATTTATGTTTTAAACTAGCGTTATATTTATGTTTTAAACAGCGTTATATTTATGTTTTAAACTAGCGTTATATTTATGTTTTAAACATCGTTATATTTATGTTTTAAACTAGCGTTATATTTATGTTTTAAACAGCGTTATATTTATGTTTTAAACTAGCGTTATATTTGTGTTTTAAACTAGCGTTATATTTATGTTTTAAACAAGCGTTATATTTATGTTTTAAACAGCGTTATATTTATGTTTTAAACTAGCGTTATATTTATGTTTTAAACTAGCGTTATATTTATGTTTTAAACTAGCGTTATATTTATGTTTTAAACTAGCGTTATATTTATGTTTTAAACTAGCGTTATATTTATGTTTTAAACTAGCGTTATATTTATGTTTTAAACTAGCGTTATATTTATGTTTTAAACAGCGTTATATTTATGTTTTAAACAGCGTTATATTTATGTTTTAAACAGCGTTATATTTATGTTTTAAACAGCGTTATATTTATGTTTTAAACTAGCGTTATATTTATGTTTTAAACAGCGTTATATTTATGTTTTAAACTAGCGTTATATTTATGTTTTAAACTAGCATTATATTTATGTTTTAAACTAGCATTATATTTATGTTTTAAACAGCGTTATATTTATGTTTTAAACAGCGTTATATTTATGTTTTAAACTAGCGTTATATTTATGTTTTAAACAGCGTTATATTTATGTTTTAAACAACGTTATATTTATGTTTTAAACAGCGTTATATTTATGTTTTAAACTAGCGTTATATTTATGTTTTAAACAGCGTTATATTTATGTTTTAAACTAGCGTTATATTTATGTTTTAAACTAGCGTTATATTTATGTTTTAAACAGCGTTATATTTATGTTTTAAACTAGCGTTATATTTATGTTTTAAACTAGCGTTATATTTATGTTTTAAACAGCGTTATAATCGTGTCAAGACTTCTTTTAAATCGTACCTTGTCTTACCATTAACGTTATGTACCAATTCACATAGAAATATGCATACTTTAAAGTTTAATTTACAAATGATAAGGATTGTTCTCTCAACCAATCACAAACCTTCCAGGTGTTATTACACGTGTGTACATAAAAGAAATTATGACATGACTGTATTACACGGATTACAAGCAAAGTTATGTAATACAATATATTTATTCCACTCCTACAGCAGTTTGTCCTCCATACAACCAATGCCTTCACTTTTCTAAACTTTATTTATTTTACAACGATTGCGAAGCAAGTTTTAACAACTTATATTAATCACCCCCGTTGGCTCGGATGAAAGCGTATATGTGGTCATTCGTGTGGGAGGAAACCGGAGTACCCAGAGAAAACCCACCTGTCCTATCTGGCGACCATCGTACCATCTCACATACTTCCTGCCTGTCCGAGGATCGAACCTGTGTTGCATTGGTGAGAAGCGAGCGCGCTAACCACTGCGTTAATCAGACAGCCTTCACTCATTTATATGCACTGCGGAAAATAGGTCCATTTAAATGTTTTGTTAAATGTTTTTTGATTTTCTCATTCATTTATAGGATGTCGCTGCACCGCACTCTGTCGACTTGAGTTACCAGGGACTGCCGTTCAATGCCATGTCAGCCATCGAAGACAACAGGGCAGGAGAACTTGTACTCCAGCCCGGTACAGATGGATTCTCATTTGATTCTAATCCATTGTTTCAGGTAATTAGTTTCTTATCAAATCTCTTGTTTAATACATATCTTCTTTTTTTCAGCTACGAGGAGTAGCCCGTTTATTTTTTTCATGTTGTAATTAACAATTACATATGTAAACATATAATACCAATTACAGTTGTTTTACAATAATCTATCTTATATTAGTATAGTATATATACAAATGCATTTATTAATTTTATAAAGAGAGAAGGCATTATATATCTTCACTCGCTGCTCCCCCACTCTCCCCCCTGCGGGCTGGGTTTACTGTAGTTGGATTATTCCGAGTTAGGAAGCTACATCGGTGCCACCCATGTTTGAGACTACTATCAGATTGGTACCTAGACTCTGCTTCCACCAGATGTAGCTGGAAAGGAGATTGTGCAGTGTAAGTGGTGTGGTCATGGTTGTGTGGTGGAGGTGGCATGGTGGAGGTGGTGTGGTGGACGTGGCATGGTGGAGGTGGTGGACGTGGCATGGTGGAGGTGGCATGGTGGATGTGGTGTGGTGGAGGTGGCATGGTGGATGTGGTGTGGTGGAGGTTGCGTGGTGGATGTGGTGTGGTGGATGGTGGAGGTGGCATGGTGGATGTGGTGGAGGTGGCATGGTGGATGTGGCGTGGTGGAGGTTGCGTGGTGGAGGTGGCATGGTGGATGTGGCGTGGTGGTGGAGGTGGCATGGTGGAGGTGGTGTGGTCATGGTTGTGTGGTGGACGTGGCGTGGTGGACGTTGCATGGTGGAGGTGGCATGGTTGATGTGGCGTGGTGGAGGTTGCATGGTGGAGGTGGTGTGGTGGAGGTGACATGGTGGATGTGGTGTGGTGGAGGTTGCGTGGTGGAGGTGGTGTGGTGGACGTGGCATGGTGGATGTGGTGTGGTGGATGTGGCATGGTGGAGGTGGTGTGGTGGACATGGCATGGTGGAGGTGGCATGTTGGAAGTGGCGTGGTGGAGGTGGTGTGGTGGAAGTTGTGTGGTGGATGTGGACTGTTGGATGTTGTGTGGTGGATGTGGCGTAGTGGTGGTGTGGTGGATGTGGTGGCATTGTCGTGTGGTGGATGTGGTGTGGTGGTGGTGGATGTGGCATGTTGGTGGTGTGGAGGATGTGTGGTGGATGTGGCATGTTGGTGGTGTGGTGGAGGTTGCATGGTGGAGGTGGTGGTGTGGTGGAGGTGGCATGGTGGAGGTGGTGTGGTGGATGTGGCATGTTGGTGGTGTGGTGGAGGTTGCATGGTGGAGGTGGTGTGGTGGACGTGACATGGTGGATGTGGTGTGGTGGAGGTTGCATGGTGTTGTGGGTGTCGTGTGGTGGACGTGGCATTGTGGATGTGGTGTGGTGGATGTGGCGTGGTGGTGGTGTGGTGGAGGTGGCATGGTGGAGGTGGCGTGGTGTTGTGAGTGTGGTGGAAGCTGTGTGGTGGATGTGGACTGTTGGGTGTGGCGTGGTGGTGGTGTGGTGGATGTGGCATGGTGGAGGTGGCCATGTGGATGTGTAGTGTGGTTGATGTGGTGTTGTGGATATTGTGTGGTGGATTTGGCATGGTGGAGGTGGCCAGGTGGATGTGGTGAGGTGGTGTGATGGAGGTGGTGTAGTGGTGTGAACGAGTGATTAACATTTATACCCCTCCTGTATAATTCTCGTACAGGACTCTATAAACCGAGGACTCGTGTAGGATATGTATACAGGCATGTAAACCAACCCAGAGAGCCAGGACGAGAGGACAATATCACACATCCTTCTATGTCCATCCTTCCTCTCTCTGGGGCGGCTGTGTATATATACAGTGAAACCTGTCTTAAGCAGCCAGCCAAGGGAGTCAGAGAAAGTGGCTGCTTAGCACAAGTGGCTGCTTAATAGAGGTCAAATGTATAATAAAACAACTGATCTGGAAACTGGCTGTTTAATACAGGTTGGCTGCTTAATGAAGGTGACCACTAACACAGGTTTGTATATATATATATATATGATTACTGGGATTAATAACATTTAATAACTGCATGCAAATCTGCTTGTTTTAAAGCATGGTCACGACCCCAATATTTCAGATTTGATTAAGTTGTTCGTACATGTATATATATATTTCTGTTTAGGCTGACGATGGAAAACAATGGTTTCTGCACACAATCTATGCAATACAATAGAAGTTGTTCGTACATGTATATATATATATATTTCTGTTTAGGCTGACGGTGGAAAACAATGGTTTCTGCACACAATCTATGCAATACAATAGAAGTTGTTCGTACATGTATATATATCTATATTTCTGTTTAGGCTGACGCTGGAAAACAATGGTTTCTGCACACAATCTATGCAATACGATCCAAGCGAAACAGGAAGACGAGACAGAGTGTACATAGTTCAGTGAAACGTTCTTTGTCTGACATATTTGATGTCGGAAATGGTGAAAAGGGCACAAATATGGCTCCATTGATTCTCAATTCAAACGGCAAATCCATTGCCGACGAAACTTACCAATCGGACAAAATAGCAGAGAGTGAGCAAGGACATACGCCACTTTTAGCCGTCTTGGTTGGTGTAGGAATTCTACTGCTGATCGCAATATTTATGCTGATGATATTTATTCGTCATCGGAGGAAACGGACGTCGCCACCACCGACTCCGTCGGGAACGATTACTGTGATGTCAACGTCAGCGGGTCAAACTCGCGTCATATCAAACGCTCATGTTTTTAAGAAAAATGATCTTTCCGAGGTGTGAGATTGCAAATATTGTGTAACACAAGAAGTCATTAATTGCTGCATTACTGCACTAGTAACACATGTGTTTGATGCAAGAAGTCATTAACTGCTGCAGTACTACAATAGTAACACGTGTGTTTGATGCAAGAAGTCATTAACTGCTGCAGTACTGCACTAGTAACACGTGTGTTTGATGCAAGAAGTCATTAACTGCTGCAGTACTACAATAGTAACACATGTGTTTGATGCAAGAAGTCATTAACTGCTGCAGTACTGCACTAGTAACACATGTGTTTGATGCAAGAAGTCATTAACTGCTGCAGTACCACAATAGTAACACATGTGTTTGATGCAAGAAGTCATTAACTGCTGCAGTACTGCACTAGTAACATGTGTGTTTGATGCAAGAAGTCATTAACTGCTGCAGTACTACAATAGTAACACAAGTGTTTGATGCAAGAAGTCATTAACTGCTGCAGTACTGCACTAGTAACACGTGTGTTTGATGCAAGAAGTCATTAACTGCTGCAGTACTGCACTAGTAACACATGTGTTTGATGCAAGAAGTCATTAACTGCTGCAGTACTACAATAGTAACACGTGTGTTTGATGCAAGAAGTCATTAACTGCTGCAGTACTACAATAGTAACACGTGTGTTTGATGCAAGAAGTCATTAACTGCTGCAGTACTGCACTAGTAACACATGTGTTTCAAGTCACAGGTTACTGTTCCGATAGTGGGTAAGCTAATGCTGTAAGAAGTTATTTCACAATTGAGCTAAAATGCATTTGTATATAGTAACTGAAGACTTTTTTATAAGCAAACAAATTTATTAACGAATTTGTTATTATAAGTTTAGAAAAGCTCTAAGAACAAATTAGGCTTAGATTGATGAAACTTAAAGCTTGTGTGATCACAGATTCTAACGTTATGCACTATTGTGACATTATCTGCTGTCAATCTAATTAATTATCTACCCTCCATACTCGCCTATAAGACGACACATACCACCAGATTATGGCCTCTTAATGTCTTAAAAGTGAGTGCTAAAAAAATAAATTTTTATTTAAAAAACATTTTTTTTACAGTGATCCATAATTACGTTTTAGAAAAGATGATCTTAAAAGTGTGCTAAAAAAATAAATTTTTATTTAAAAAACATTTTTTTTACAGTGATCCATAATTACGTTTTAGAAAAGATGATCTTAAAAGTGTGTGCTAAAAAAATAATTTTTTTAATTAAAAACATTTTTTTTACAGTGTTAAATGGTATCCATAATTACGTTTTTAGAAAAGAAAGCAATCTGACCCTGAACATGTCTTCAACTTGCGCTGGCTAAATATGCAATTTATATTTGTGTCTGGTGTCCATTTTATCAAACCCGCCTTTATGTGAGTGCATGCCAAAACCCATAAGATTTCAGGACCAAAGGTTTGTTGTCTTATAGGTGAGATCGTCTTATAGGTGAGATCGTCTTATAGGAGAGGATGGATGGTAGTGTATGCATGTTTGTAGTATAATGAGAAATGTGGGTGTATATATTAGTACTAATACGATTTGTGATTTGATGCAAAATACTCAATCATTAGACATCATTATTTTATATTTCATCGGTTCATTCGCTAGCGGGATACGTGTGTGTTTCATAGAATCATTGGGTTATTTACTAGCGAGGTAGCTTGTAAGTTACATCGTGTCATTCGCTAGTGGGATACGTGTGTGTTTCATAGAATCATTGGGCTATTTACTAGCGAGGTAGCTTGTAAGTTACATCGTGTCATTCGCTAGTGGGATACGTGTGTGTTTCATAGAATCATTGGGCTATTTACTAGCGAGGTAGCTTGTAAGTTACATCGTGTCATTCGCTAGTGGGATACGTGTGTGTTTCATAGAATCATTGGGCTATTTACTAGCGAGGTAGCTTGTAAGTTACATCGTGTCATTCGCTAGTGGGATACGTGTGGGTGGGGTAAATAGAATACTGTGTTTCACTGTGGGTGGGGTACATAGAATACTGTGTTTGACTGTGGGTGGGGTAAATAGAATACTGTGTTTGACTGTGGGTGGGGTAAATAGAATACTGTGTGTCACTGTGGGTGGGGTAAATAGAATACTGTGTTTGACTGTGGGTGGGGTAAATAGAATACTGTGTTTGACTGTGGGTGGGGTAAATAGAATACTGTGTTTGACTGTGGGTGGGGTAAATAGAATCTGTGTTCACTGTGGGTGGGTAAATAGAATACTGTGTTGACTGTGGGTGGGTAAATAGAATACTGTGTTTCACTGGGGTGGGGTAAATAGAATACTGTGTTTCACTGTGGGTGGGGTACATAGAATACTGTGTTTCACTGTGGGTGGGGTACATAGAATACTGTGTTTCACTGTGGGTGGGGTACATAGAATACCGTGTTTCACTGTGGGTGGGGTACATATAATACTGTGTTTCACTGTGGGTGGGGTAAATAGAATACTGTGTGTCACTGTGGGTGGGGTAAATAGAATACTGTGTTTCACTGTGGGTGGGGTACATAGAATACTGTGTTTCACTGTGGGTGGGGTACATAGACTACTTGCATTGGAGACATATACATGTATGACAATGAATACCCAGTAATGGTTAGTATGCATGGTATGGATTAGGTTATAAGTGTGATAAATGGTACGGATGAAGCGTATCCCGCAACATCATGTCCTGTAAATAACAAGATATTAATATTATATATCACTGGTCACACACATGCCCAGAGCCAACATTTAAGCGGCATGCCCCGCCTTTATAGAGCTAATGCTAATACATCTACATTCTGATACTTGTTAAACGAAAAACGTTTTTTGTGGATGCACCACCTTTATCAAATTAACCCATTCAACACCAAGTAACTGACATAGACTGGTCCATGACATTTTTAGACCAATTAAATTAATAAGAAAATTACATTTGGATCAGTTCATTTATCAAAATGGGTAAATTACTTTTTTTTTAAATTGTAATATTACTTGCAAAAAGTGCAGATCCTGATGAGACGGCTCGTTACGAGCCGGCTCATCTGGATCTACACTTTTTTGTAAGCCTATTTAGAGGTCTGTGGTGTTGAAAGGGTTAATGCTAATATCTCGACGTCTACATATTTATATTCGTTATGTCCGGGATATTAGCAATTTTAGCGTTACCTCGATAAAGGCGGGGCAACAATCTGAAGCATTGGCTATGGATGTGCGTAAACATTGATTTTAGTTAATTCCTTAATATGTTGTGAATAATTATGAGTGTTTGGTTTAAACATATTTTATTCGTTCATAATATGCAGTACATACTATATTGTATACGAAACGAAAATGGATTAAATCGAAAGCTTATAGCTTATTTGCCATTGTGAATGTTAATAATTTTATATAGCCAGTAATGTTGATATAAGTGCAATAACTGTGTTTGGCATGTACATTTTGTATTGATGTATAATGTATAGCGTATAATGATATGTACACCGAGAATATAATTAACAAAAAGGATGGATTGCTAGTCAAATTATAGTCAACGTTGGGCTTGCCCAGAATGTGTGCAACCTCGTTAAATAATGACGTTATTACGTTGTATGTTGCTCAGCTTGTTGTTTTTATATGTGTACTAAAGTTAATTAACCCATTTCATTCTGGGTGCATTTAAAGGCTTTTGCAAACAACATAGATCCAGATCAGCCGCAGCGTGACGCTGCGTGCTGATCTGGATCTATGTTGTTTGCTACATAGCCAAGTGTCTTAGCAAGATCATCTGAATAGCAATCAGTATAGCGCCTGATCAGACAGCATATTCCATGGTGGCTGATCTGGCTCTATGTTCTTTGCAAATACTGTTTGAATGGTATCCAGAATGATATGGGTTAAACTAGAAACGTTTGATTTTACAAACTCCTCAGTTGTTAGAAATATTATTATGTTAGAATCGAACACAGGTAAATCCAGTGACATGTGCTTTTTTACATTGTACACTGTACATGAATGTAATTAATAATTACGAAATATTAATCCCATTATTTATGTGTTAAGATTATTTTAACAGTGTATTCATTACGTACACTTACCATGGTTATTGTTGTTGCATATTTTGAGGGTATCATCGTTAAATGTTTGTGTAAATGCATATATCGGGTTATGTAAGTGCATTTACCGGGTTGTGTAAGTGCATTTACCGGGTTGTGTAAGTGCATTTACCGGGTTGTGTAAATGCACATACCGGTATTATGTGTAAGTGCATATACCGGTATTTTGTGTAAGTGCATATATCGGGTTGTGTAAGTGCATATATCGGGTTGTGTAAGTGCATTTATTGGGTTGTGTAAATGCATATACCGGGTTGTGTAAATGCATGTACCGGTATTAGGTGTAAGTGCATATACCGATATTATGTGTAAATGCATATACCGGTATTATGTGTAAGTGCATGTACCGGGTGGTGTAAATGCATATACTGGGTTGTGTAAGTGCATTTACCAGGTTATGTAAGTGCATATACCAATAAATAATGAAGGCAACAATAATTCCACCATGATCCCTCCAGTTTCTACGTACATGTATATTATGACCATATTGTATATGTATTCAGTAACTATGCTAGTTACATGTATATTCAGGAATGTCACTGCTGAAGTCAAGCCTTCTAGATAGGAAGAAGTTTAATTGTACTAGGGGTCCCGGGTAAGACAATAAGTTTAACTCGTACTAGGGGTCCCGGGTAAGACAATAAGTTTAACTCGTACTAGGGGTCCCGGGTAAGACAATAAGTTTAACTCGTACTAGGGGTCCTGGGTAAGACAATAAGTTTAACTGGTACTAGGGGTCCTGGGTAAGACAATAAGTTTAACTGGTACTAGGGGTCCTGGGTAAGACAATAAGTTTAACTCGTACTAGGGGTCCCGGGTAAGACAATAAGTTTAACTCGTACTAGGGGTCCTGGGTAAGACAATAAGTTTAACTGGTACTAGGGGTCCTGGGTAAGACAATAAGTTTAACTGGTACAATGGGGTCTAAGTAAGACAATAAGTTTAACTGGTACAATGGGGTCTAAGTAAGACAATAAGTTTAACTGGTACTAGGGGTCCCGGGTAAGACAATAAGTTTAACTGGTACTAGGGGTCCCGGGTAAGACAATAAGTTTAACTGGTACAATGGGGTCTAAGTAAGACAATAAGTTTAACTGGTACTAGGGGTCTAAGTAAGACAATAAGTTTAACTGGTACTAGGGGTCCCGGGTAAGACAATAAGTTTAACTGGTACAATGGGGTCTAAGTAAGACAATAAGTTTAACTGGTACTAGGGGTCCCGGGTAAGACAATAAGTTTAACTGGTACAATGAGGTCTAAGTAAGACAATAAGTTTAACTCATACTAGGGGTCCCGGGTAAGACAATAAGTTTAACTGGTACAATGGGGTCTAAGTAAGACAATAAATTTAACTGGTACAATGGGGTCTAAGTAAGACAATAAGTTTAACTGGTACAATGGGGTCTAAGTAAGACAATAAGTTTAACTGGTACTAGGGGTCCCGGGTAAGACAATAAGTTTACCTGGTACTAGGGGTCCCGGGTAAGACAATAAGTTTAACTGGTACAATGGGGTCTAAGTAAGACAATAAGTTTAACTGGTACAATGAGGTCTAAGTAAGACAATAAGTTTAACTCATACTAGGGGTCCCGGGTAAGACAATAAGTTTACCTGGTACTAGGGGTCCCGGGTAAGACAATAAGTTTAACTGGTACAATGGGGTCTAAGTAAGACAATAAGTTTAACTGGTACTAGGGGTCCCGGGTAAGACAATAAGTGTAACTGGTACTAGGGGTCCCAGGTAAGACAATAAGTTTAACTGGTACTAGGGGTCCCGGGTAAGACAATAAGTTTAACTCATACTAGGGGTCCCGGGTAAGACAATAAGTTTAACTGGTACTAGGGGTCCCAGGTAAGACAATAAGTTTAACTGGTACTAGGGGTCCCGGGTAAGACAATAAGTTTAACTGGTACTAGGGGTCCCGGGTAAGACAATAAGTTTAACTGGTACAATGGGGTCCCGGGTAAGACAATAAGTTTAACTGGTACAATGGGGTCCCGGGTAAGACAATAAGTTTAACTGGTACAATGGGGTCCCGGGTAAGACAATAAGTTTAACTGGTACAATGGGGTCCCAGGTAAGACAATAAGTTTAACTCGTACTAGGAGTCCCGGGTAAGACAATAAGTAAAACTTGTACAAGGGAGTCCCGGGTTGAACTCGTAGACAGTGTTTCCAAGCAGGAGGGGAGCTGTATTATTTATGTTTTATTGTGTAAGCAGTTCAAATAGGGTGTCTTAAATATTCAAGAGTATTGCAGGTTTGTTTTTAAATAGTTTTGTTAAGAATATGTTTAATGATAAGTTAGGCTATTCCCATAGCAACTGTGTTACATAAATCTGTTTTGAGGTAATATCCCAGAAAATGCCGTTAATATTGTTAACATCATAGTGTGTCAGTGCCGTCGATACTCGTACTGAGTAGTATTTTCTCTGGACACGATACTGTTCCGTGTACTCCACGACGAGTTGTCGCCTTCATCAATTCCATACCTGCCAAATAACACATCTCTGCTGATATCTGCACTATGCACAGTATCATTATGTAATGCTAGTATTTTCTATTGCAAAGTATTGTACACATCTATGCTGATCGATATATGTATTTTCTATTGGTAAATAACACGTCTATGTCGATAAATGTATGTTGTATTGGTAAATAACATGTCTATGTCGATATATGTATGTTGTATTGGTAAATAACATGTCTGTCGATATATGTTTGTTGTATTGGTAAATAACATGTCTATGTCGATATATGTATGTTGTATTGGTAAATAACACGTCTATGTCGATAAATGTATGTTGTATTGGTAAATAACACGTCTATGTCGATATATGTATGTTGTATTGGTAAATAACATGTCTATGCCGATATATGTATGTTGTATTGGTAAATAACATGTCTATGTCGATATATGTATGTTGTATTGGTAAATAACATGTCTATGTCGATATATGTATGTTGTATTGGTAAATAACATGTCTATGTCGATATATGTATGTTGTATTGGTAAATAACATGTCTATGTCGATATATGTATGTTGTATTGGTAAATAACATGTCTATGTCGATATATGTTTGTTGTATTGGTAAATAACATGTCTATGCCGATATATGTATGTTGTATTGGTAAATAACATGTCTATGTCGATATATGTATGTTGTATTGGTAAATAACATGTCTATGTCGATATATGTATGTTGTATTGGTAAATAACACCTCATGGCTATATATGTATGTTGTATTGGTAAATAACATGTCTATGCCAATAAATGTATGTTGTATTGGTAAATAACATGTCTATGTCGATATATGTATGTTGTATTGGTAAATAACATGTCTATGCCGATATATGTATGTTGTATTGGTAAATAACATGTCTATGTCGATATATGTATGTTGTATTGGTAAATAACACGTCTATGTCGATATATGTATGTTGTATTGGTAAATAACATGTTTATATACATCTATGTTTAGAAGAATTGCAGTTATGTTATTAGTAGTAATTGCATATTAATTAGGCGTGTTATAATAATAGTATTATACCCTTCCAATGTAAACACAATAGTGAGCCGGTACTGACACATTTTGGTGTAAGGGAGACAACCATGTTTTTAATAGCAAACATACGTAGGTTTTAAATACTTTTAAGTTGTATCCCTTGCAGGTAATAGTAGAGGTTACCTCTTGCGTTCAATTTAAACATTTACCAATGATGGGCTATATTGCCTGTCTGGTATGTTGCTTCTTAAAGCTGGGATAAAATTATAAGTATTTAATCTGTGTACACATGTATGAACCATCTCACAGGGATCATTCTAGAGGGCGAAATATTAACCCTAGGGACCCTGACTTGGCCCTCTGCAGGCCCCACTTCTCCCTAAATGTTTTTTTTTTTACAATTTTCATACAAAATTTTGTTCAGTAAGATACATTATAAAGCCCTCCTTTTATCAAATTTTGTATTTAATGGTTGCACTGTGCATTTTAACAATATTTTGTTGAAATTTATTAAATAACACCAGTTAAGGATGCTATCACACGTTTTCTCACGTCTCCCAAAAATTCTGACCTAGAATGAACCCTGAACTCAGTTCATCCAGTCTATGAGAAGAGATTGGGAAGGAATCGGCTACTGTATTCATCCAGTCTATGAGAAGAGATTGGGAAGGAAGCGGCTACTGTATACATCCAGTCTATGAGAAGAGATTGGGAAGGAAGCGGCTACTGTATTCATCCAGTCTATGAGAAGAGATTGGGAAGGAAGCGGCTACTGTATACATCCAGTCTATGAGAAGAGATTGGGAAGGAAGCGGCTACTGTATTCATCCAGTCTATGAGAAGAGATTGGGAAGGAAGCGGCTACTGTATTCATCCAGTCTATGAGAAGAGATTGGGAAGGAAGCGGCTACTGTATACATCCAGTCTATGAGAAGAGATTGGGAAGGAAGCGGCTACTGTATTCAGATATTACTATAGACTTGCTTTGGGGTAACAGGCATAATATAGCTGTGTTTCGTGCAGTTTATTATCATTTTGTATTTAGAATCCAATGTTATTGATATTTATTTTGTTTATTTTATACATTTATTATGTGCCAACAACAGGGAAAAGAAACTTGCCAGAACAAATATCTAAGCTTGCATGGGTTTTTTTTAAAAGACATTGTGTGAATGTGAAGATGAACGCTTGTTATCTAGACTGATTCGTTGTATTCGTTATAGATATTTGTATTTTGATGACAATCCGTTATTTGTGTTCCTTGTGTATATCTAAGTTTGCCCGTGTTTGTCCATGCCTTCAGTAGGAACGGCACGAATTATGACTCATTGTTAAGGATAAGTAGCCTGGGAAAAGGCTTCGATATATTTTGTCTGGTCAGTCAAATAAATATATTTTTACACCGAGATTGGGCCGTATTGAGCCGTATTGAGTTTCTGATCATTTTGTCGGTTAAAAAGTGAAAATTCGACAGACTGGCACTCGGGCTTAATGAAGTTGAAACTGTCTTATGGTATACTGGTATATAATCAATTATATCGCATTTAAATTATGAGGTCATCAATTTAACTACCTTGTATAGGCAACCGGTAGCGGCGTTAAATAAAGTTACATGCATACATGCGTCTGTGGTACAATATTAACTTCATGTGTCCAAATCATAATAAATGTTAAAACTTGATTGGTCGATACACCAATTCTCTTCAGTATGTTAATGCTATATTTAGCGCGCTCGCTTCTCACCAATGCAACCTGGGTTCGATCCTCGGACCGGGAAGTATGTGAGATGGTATGGTTGTCCCTAGATCGGACAGGTGGGTTTTCTCCCACACAAATGACCACATATACGCTTTCATCCGCAACAACTAGAGTGATTAATTAATATAAGTTGTTAAAACTTGCTTCGCAATCGTTGTAAAATAAATAAAGTTTAACAAAATAAATGCCATATTTGGATAAAAAAATCACCAGTGATGAACACTGGTAATGAATTAAGTTGTTTATTTACTGTCGACATGTAGAAGACTAGGGGCTGGTTTCACGAACATCCTTTGATCAAGTGTTTGTGTCCACCAATAGGAAGAGCACTGCTACTGGATGTTATGTTTAGCTAATTTATCTAAGCGCTAACTTTCTGACTTATATTGAGATTTTAGAAACTGAGATAGTTCGTGAACACTTCTATATTTATTATTAAGAAGATTGTCTGCGAAATGATTCGACGAGAATGATTTATTAATGTATTACATTTATGTACATGCAATATTATTTATAGCAGACCTATGCAAGGTGGGAAATTACGTTTTAATTTGTGAGGCACTGGTTGTGGCATGGAGGGAAGTGGGTGTGTAGATGAGGAATATGTGGCTTGGAGGGAAGTGGGTGTGCAGATTAGGACTGTGTGTGGCATGGAGGGAAGTGGGTGTGTAGATGAGGAATATGTGTGGCATGGAGGGAAGTGGGTGTGTAGATGAGGACTATGTGTGGCATGGAGGGAAGTGGGTGTGTATATGAGGAATATGTGGCTTGGAGGGAAGTGGGTATGTAGATGAGGAATATGTGTGGCATGGAGGGAAGTGGGTGTGTAGATGAGGACTATGTGTGGCATGGAGGGAAGGGGTGTGTAGATGAGGAATATGTGTGGCATGGAGGGAAGTGGGTGTGTAGATGAGGAATATGTGTGGCATGGAGGGAAGTGGGTGTGTAGATGAGGAATATGTGTGGCTTGGAGGGAAGTGGGTGTGTAGATGAGGAATATGTGTGGCTTGGAGGGAAGTGGGTGTGTAGATGAGGACTATGTGTGGCTTGGAGGGAAGTGGGTGTGTAGATGAGGAATATGTGTGGCATGTAGGGAAGTGGGTGTGTAGATGAGGAATATGTGTGGCATGGAGGGAAGTGGGTGTGTAGATGAGGACTATGTGTGTCATGGAGGGAAGTGGGTGTGTAGATGAGGACTATGTGTGGCATGGAGGGAAGTGGGTGTGTAGATGAGGAATATGTGTTGCATGGAGGGAAGTGGGTGTGTAGATGAGGACTATGTGTGGCATGGAGGGAAGTGGGTGTGTAGATGACCAGTACATGTGGCTTAGAGAAGTGACTAGAAGCTTGGATGTTATTAGAGTACAGTAGCTGGGATGGTCAAATCGTAACTATTGTTCGACATCTACTTGGCTAGATAGTTATTGTTAGATGATACCAGCTTGGGTGGGTACTGTTAACTAGTATTCGACATCTACTTGGCTAGATAGTTATTGAACTATTGTTCGACATCTACTTGGCTAGATAGTTATTGTTAGATGATACCAGCTTGGGTGGGTACTGTTAACTAGTATTCGACATCTACTTGGCTAGATAGTTATTGAACTATTGTTCGACATCTACTTGGCTAGATAGTTATTGTTAGATGATTGTGTTGGTTTTATTTCAGTATTTTGATATAATGCTTTTTGATACTCGATGCCATTTTATTAAGAACCTGTATTACATTGCCTGCATTCCAGAGGTCATAATAAAACATGAAAATTGAGATGTGTTGCAATTTACTTAATACAGGTTGGCTGCTTAATGGAGATAACCACTAACACAGGTTTGACTGGATATATAGTGATAAGTGATGTCTTATTGCAGGATGATGAAAATAAAAAAATCTAGTAAGAATAGTCATTTTATCTACATACTGCTGATATGCAATAGGTACAATGTACTATATACTCGATAACCAATATATGTGGGGATGGACAATTTGCGGAGTAAAGGTTTAAATTCTATGGAAAAATTGCAAATTTGGAATTAAAAAAAGACTTATTTTTATTAGGGTCAGATGGGGGATCGAACCTGTGATCCCTGGATTACCAGTCCAGTATATTACCACTGGATTACAGATCCGTTTATATGAAGAGAAGATTTTATATATATATATATATATATATTAATAGTTCGCTTTTAGGAACAATCCACATATAATGTATATACATGTACCACTGGACTACAGAGCGCCGGCTGTACAATGTATATATTATATTAACTTCAAATACATGGATTGGTAGCACACTGTGATGTATATAACAAATACATTAACATGAAGGAAGAAGTTTATTAAAATATTTGTAAAAACAAGATAAAATATACAATAGTTACAATTATAAATGATTCCTGATTATAACGTGGAACATACAGAGCAGCAGTCTGTGTCAGCATTGAATATTGGATAACAGTGGATAGAATGTAGGATAACAGTGGATAGAATGTAGGATAACAGTGGATTGAGTGTAGGATAACAGTGGATAGAATGTAGGATAACAGTGGATCGAGTGTAGGATAACAGTGAATTGAGATAGAATGTAGGATAACAGTGGATAGAATGTAGGATAACAGTGGATAGAATGTAGGATAACAGTGGATAGAATGTAGGATAACAGTGGATAGAATGTAGGATAACAGTGGATAGAATGTAGGATAACAGTGGATTGAGTGTAGGATAACAGTGGATAGAATGTAGGATAACAGTGGATCGAGTGTAGGATAACAGTGAATTGAGATAGAATGTAGGATAACAGTGGATAGAATGTAGGATAACAGTGGATAGAATGTAGGATAACAGTGGATAGAATGTAGGATAACAGTGGATAGAATGTAGGATAACAGTGGATAGAATGTAGGATAACAGTGGATTGAGTGTAGGATAACAGTGGATAGAATGTAGGATAACAGTGGATCGAGTGTAGGATAACAGTGAATTGAGATAGAATGTAGGATAACAGTGGATAGAATGTAGGATAACAGTGGATCGAGTGTAGGATAACAGTGAATTGAGATAGAATGTAGGATAACAGTGGATAGAATGTAGGATAACAGTGGATAGAGTGTAGGATAACAGTGGATCGAGTGTAGGATAACAGTGAATTGAGATAGAATGTAGGATAACAGTGGAATGTAGGATAACAGTGGATGGAGTGGAGTGTAGGATAACAGTGGAATGTAGGATAACAGTGGATGGAGTGGAGTGTAGGATAACAGTGGAGTGTTGGATAACAGTGGATTGTAGGATAACAGTGGGGTGTTGGATAACAGTGGAATGTTGGATAACAGTGGAGTGTAGGATAACAGTGGGGTGTTGGATAACAGTGGAGTGTAGGATAACAGTGGGGTGTTGGATAACAGTGGAGTGCAGGATAACAGTGGAGTGTAGGATAACAGTGGATTGTAGGATAACAGTGGATTGTAGGATAACAGTGGATTGTAGAATAACAGTGGATTGTAGGATAACAGTGGGATGTAGGATGACAGTGGAGTGTAGGATAACAGTGGATTGTAGGATAACAGTGGATTGTAGGATAACAGTGGGATGTAGGATAACAGTGGATTGTAGAATAACAGTGGATTGTAGAATAACAGTGGATTGTAGGATAACAGTGGATTGTAGAATAACAGTGGAGTGTAGGGTAACAGTGGAGTGTAGGGTAACAGTGGAGTGTAGGATAACAGTGGATTGTAGGATAACAGTGGATGGAGTGGATTGTAGGATAACAGTGGATTGTAGGATAACAGTGGATGGAGTGGATTGTAGGATAACAGTGGATGGAGTGGAGTGTAGGATAACAGTGGATTGTAGGATAACAGTGGATGGAGTGTAGGATAACAGTGGATTGTAGGATAACAGTGGATGGAGTGGAGGATAACAGTGGATTGTAGGATAACAGTGGAGTGTAGGATAACAGTGGAGTGTAGGAGGATAACAGTGGATTGTAGGATAACAGTGGAGTGTAGGAGGATAACAGTGGATTGTAGGATAAAAGTGGAGTGTAGGATAACAGTGGAGTGTTGGATGACAGTGGATTGTAGGATAACAGTGTAGTGTAGCATGACAGTGGATTGAGCAACATAATTCCCCCCACCATGTCTTTGGACACAAATCCTCATAGAAACCACACTTCAACAAGACTACTCAGCCATTCCCCTTCGTGGTCTCCACAGAAAGGTTTGACTGTGCATTACAGGATAGTAGAAGTGGTCTCCACAGAACGGTTTGACTGTGCATTACAGGATAGTAGAAGTGGTCTCCACAGAAAGGTTTGACTGTGCATTACAGAATAGTAGAAGTGGTCTCCACAGAAAGGTTTGACTGTGCATTACAGGATAGTAGAAGTGGTCTCCACAGAAAGGTTTGACTGCATTACAGGATAGTAGAAGTGGTATCCACAGAAAGGTTTGACTGTGCATTACAGAATAGTAGAAGTGGTCTCCACAGAAAGGTTTGACTGCATTACAGAATAGTAGAAGTGGTCTCCACAGAAAGGTTTGACTGCATTACAGGATAGTAGAAGTGGTATCCACAGAAAGGTTTGACTGTGCATTACAGGATAGTAGAAGTGGTCTCCACAGAAAGGTTTGACTGTGCATTACAGGATAGTAGAAGTGGTCTCCACAGAAAGGTTTGACTGCATTACAGAATAGTAGAAGTGGTCTCCACAGAAAGGTTTGACTGTGCATTACAGGATAGTAGAAGTGGTCTCCACAGCAAGGTTTGACTGCATTACAGGATAGTAGAAGTGGTATCCACAGAAAGGTTTGACTGTGCATTACAGAATAGTAGAAGTGGTCTCCACAGAAAGGTTTGACTGCATTACAGAATAGTAGAAGTGGTCTCCACAGAAAGGTTTGACTGCATTACAGGATAGTAGAAGTGGTATCCACAGAAAGGTTTGACTGTGCATTACAGAATAGTAGAAGTGGTCTCCATAGAAAGGTTTGACTGTGCATTACAGGATAGTAGAAGTGGTCTCCATAGAAAGGTTTGACTGCATTACAGGATAGTAGAAGTGGTCTCCACAGAAAACTGCATTACAGGATAGTAGAAGTGGTCTCCACAGAACGGTTTGACTGTGCATTACAGGATAGTAGAAGTGGTCTCCACAGAAAGGTTTGACTGTGCATTACAGAATAGTAGAAGTGGTCTCCACAGAAAGGTTTGACTGTGCATTACAGAATAGTAGAAGTGGTCTCCACAGAAAGGTTTGACTGTGCATTACAGAATAGTAGAAGTGGTCTCCACAGAAAGGTTTGACTGTGCATTACAGAATAGTAGAAGTGGTCTCCACAGAAAGGTTTGACTGTGCATTACAGGATAGTAGAAGTGGTCTCCACAGAAAGGTTTGACTGTGCATTACAGAATAGTAGAAGTGGTCTCCACAGAAAGGTTTGACTGTGCATTACAGGATAGTAGAAGTGGTCTCCACAGAAAGGTTTGACTGTGCATTACAGGATAGTAGAAGTGGTCTCCACAGAAAGGTTTGACTGTGCATTACAGGATAGTAGAAGTGGTCTCCACAGAAAGGTTTGACTGTGCATTACAGGATAGTAGAAGTGGTCTCCACAGAAAGGTTTGACTGTGCATTACAGGATAGTAGAAGTGGTCTCCACAGAAAGGTTTGACTGTGCATTACAGGATAGTAGAAGTGGTCTCCACAGAAAGGTTTGACTGTGCATTACAGGATAGTAGAAGTGGTCTCCACAGAAAGGTTTGACTGTGCATTACAGGATAGTAGAAGTGGTCTCCACAGAAAGGTTTGACTGTGCATTACAGGATAGTAGAAGTGGTCTCCACAGAAAGGTTTGACTGTGCATTACAGGATAGTAGAAGTGGTCTCCACAGAAAGGTTTGACTGTGCATTACAGGATAGTAGAAGTGGTCTCCACAGAAAGGTTTGACTGTGCATTACAGGATAGTAGAAGTGGTCTCCACAGAAAGGTTTGACTGTGCATTACAGGATAGTAGAAGTAGAAGGCAAAGTGATCAAAGTAATTAATAACAACATCACAAACAACAAGCACCAAATTGCAACATCATGTTGTCCGGAATTAGGTCATGTTGTCCGGAATTAGGTCACGCTCAGACCTGAATAGTCCTATGAGACTAATATAGTTAGCTTTCTTGTCCTACCTGGTGGTATACGGTGGGCGCCTCATAGTCAAAAGGTTGTGAGTTTGACCCCTAAAATGCTGAATTAATTGGAATAACATTAATGTGCCTACAACATAGATCCAGATCAGCCGCGTCCTAAATCCACGCCTGAACAGGATCTATGTTTGTTTGCTATTCAGCCAAGTATTTTTGGCTCCACTATCAGAATAGCAAACAATATAGAGCCTGATCAGATGACACGTTATGTGCATGTTCTGTGCCATGTCTTGGCTCTATGCTGTTTGAAAAAACATATATACTCGTTTCCAGCACAGTAAGGGTTAAACCTCGCAATAAGCATAGTGGTGATGGATACCCTCAGACAAGACTCCTATCTCCCTCAGGGTGATGGATACCCTCAGACAAGACTCCTATTTCCCTCAGGGTGATGGATACCCTCAGACAAGACTCCTATCTCCCTCAGGGTGATGGATACCCTCAGACAAGACTCCTATCTCCCTCAGGGCGATGGATTCCCTCAGGCAAGACTCATATCTCCCTCAGGGCGATGGATTCCCTCAGGCAAGACTCCTATCTCCCTCAGGGCGATGGATTCCCTCAGGCAAGACTCATATCTCCCTCAGGGCGATGGATACCCTCAGGCAAGACTCATATCTCCCTCAGGGCGATGGATTCCCTCAAGAATGCGGTCTCGAGAGCGATTTAATTAATATTGTAAGAAGTTTTTTTCTCAATCAAGCTAAAATAAATTTGAATAAACTACACCTGAGGGTAGGATCTTCTAGCAAACAGAGAGATTCATGGCATACTAGAGATAATGAATTGTTTAAAATTTCTGTTCCAAGCATCCATTGGAGAAATGCAGTTTTCATTAAAAATTAAATTGCCCGCAACAGAAAGCAAGGACAACAATTTTACCATAAATGATCAATTGGTTTAACTTCCAAAATCATCTAAGTATCCATTGAGTACATATTAAGGGAGCTACGAGACTTGACATCCCAGCTGGGTTTTTGTGCCATGTTTTTAAACCTTCTTCCATGCATTACAATGAAACCATCAGTATATTCTCAGCATGTCACCTTGAACCTCTGAGTGTTTTATGCTACATGTTGCCTAGCCTGAGAACATGCGTTGATATATTTTGCCTGGTCAGTCAAATAAATATATTTTAACACAGACTATTAATTGGGCCGTATTGAGTTTCGGATGAAACGCCTGGGGAAACTGAACAGATTGTCCATGTAATTATTGACTCGCATTAATCCTATTAATAGGCCTATTAGCATGCGACTTAATTAATAACATACTTGAATTGAAAGCAAGGCACTGCAATGTTGATGAAACTTTATAATTGGCTGCCATTGTTTACTGGTCAACGGAACGATAATTAGTTTTAAAAAGTACAATGTGCGTCTGATTTGACATATTTACTCAAGATTCAACTCTTCCTTACTTCAATTACGCCGAATCGACCCATTACCACTTAAACTTAATAGTTAAAATCTGCCATCTCGTCGATATAACACAGAAACGGGAAATAATATGTTTGCGATGTAAATGAGGCTACGGGAGCATTCGTGTATATTCGGAAATGATCGTATATAATCGTGCCTGTTCGGCGATTTCCGATAGAATTCCGTTTCTATATTTAGCGATATTATCTTGTAGAGAAGAGTTGTCGTTCTTCATACACCCTCGTAGATGGCGCTACGATCGGAAATCCAGTTTCCCCAGTCTGTCATTTTGCCAGAAGTTAAAAAGTGAAAAACCGACAGACTGGAACCCAGGCTACCCTAGTATCAGTTAAACTTATTGTCTTACCTGGGACCCCTAGTACAAATTAAACTTATAACCCAGGCTACATGTTGCCATGTCATGATTAGCTATCACTATTGCCAAGTTATTTCAACCCCCGCCCTGATGTCTGAAGGCAGTTATGTTATATTTCGGGTTTTACGCCTGCATCAGCACCATTTTGGGCTATATCGCCAGCGGGCAGTTTACCTAACAACACCTTTCCTGGGCAGGCTTCAGCGGTTAACCAGTACTTGGGTGCACCAACCTCCGTAAGAAACTGCCAACTTTTTCATATAAATGAGACACGGTCTGAGCGGGGCTCGAACCCGTGACCATCAGTGATGATAGGTTACAGTGGTATACAAGTCAGCGACCTTAACCACTCGACCACGGAGGCGGATCCTAAACTGGTTGTTGCATGTGGCATATTGTCATGTTATAGTGGACATGTTTCATTAGGATTGGATGACGTAGCATAATTATATAAATTGTTAAATTTTAGGTTAAACATTTGTATCTACAGACGAGCCAGACAGACATTGGTAAGAAATGGAGGGAGTTCCAAGATGCCATACGCATAGACGGATGAAAATCAGCAATCCATAAGCCGTGATTGTGCAACAATCCGGCCGATACAAAAAATACAATGTAATATTATATAAATAGTAATATATTAAAGTAACAATTATATGTAGGTATATCAAACCATTCCAGCCCAGTAGCAAAGGTAGCATTCACAATATTCTCTATTATAAGGAATAATAAATAACAACAACAGTTATTATAATAAATATGAAACATGGATGAAATAACGGCTGAAGCTGGCTCTAGCACAAATGGTTCAAATACGAAAAACCTTTGTAATTGGATTTATTTTGTCTTTTGAATTTAGGCTGTCCGATTAGCGCAGTGGTTAGCACGCTCGCTTCTCACCAATACAACCCGGGTTCGATCCTCAGACCGGGAAGTATGTGAGATGGTACGATGGTCGCCAGATCGGACAGGTGGGTTTCCTCCGGGTTTCCTCCCACACGAATGACCACCACATATACGCTTTCATCCGCACCAACAAGATTAATATAAGTTGTTGAAACTTCTTCGTAATCGTTGTAAAATAAATAAAGTTTAAATTAATTGTGACGAGTTGTGCATGTTTATGATGCATCGTATTTTGTATATTGTAGATGTACCAGATAATCATGCGTGCCGCATGACCATTCCAACTTACGCATATTATGCATACAATATACCAATTTCGCTTAACCCTTTGCCTGCTGAGTAAATAAAATGACATTTGCAAACAACATAGATCCAGATCAGCCCACGGCTGGATAATGCCGCATCTGATCAGGATCTTTGTTGTTTGCTATTCAGCCAAGTGTTTTAGCTCCACTATTCGAATAGCAAACAGCCTTATCAGATGGCATGTTCTGTGCCATCTGATCTGGCTCTATACTGTTTGCAAAAATGATTTTGCAAAAGGTTAAAAGTTAAGGTAAGAAATGTGTCATTTCAGAATTTAACGCTAAATTTGTGCTAGACCTGCCTCAACCCGTAATAAAGTAATTCTGGCTATAGATAATAATTTATTGCACAACAATCCACAACCAAACAAAAATGGCCAAGTGGCCCCTAGTCGCTCGCCTGATAGTAGTGCAGTTGAACACCCTTTCTTTAACCTAGTGGCCTTGCTTATTGAAAGTAACCAAGCTTTCATCACAATATCACTTGTGACTAAGTTTGAACATAATTTGGATAAGATAGTGTTGGTATTGTGTTAATAAGGATTTTCTCGACTTTGACCTAGTTTTTATGGGAATGGCCAATTATCAAAAGATACTGAGCTATCACAATTAAACTTAAGACTAAGTTTGAGCAAGATCAGTTCATATAGTGTCTATAGTCGGGGTTCCCTATGTCTGAATTTTTGTCTGCGCCAGTTCTTGTCGCCAATTGAAAATAAATGGTGCTCATTTTGAAACACTTGGAGCCAACCAAGAGCCAAATAGTTCACAGATAAATATTTGAAGCCATGTATTTGACAAAAAAAGAAGAAAAAAGTTGCGTCAAATATTTTCACAAATTAATAAAATTTTATTAGTTTTTTTGTCGCAAATGTCGACCGACAGCAGGAACCTTAACAGTACTAGAAAGGATTTTCTTGACAAAAACTGCCTCATTTTTAAAAAAGAAGATTTTATTACTATAATAAAGAGACACGGCCTGAACGGGCTTCAAACCTGTGATCATCAATGATGATATGTTACAGTGGTATACAAGTCAGCGTACAGTAACCACGGAGGCGGAATCGGACGTACAGATGCAGGAAGATCACAATACTTCACTATGACAATTTCATGCATTCTTCTTTCTTGCTAAGATGATTGCGCATTAATTGAACATCCAACCAATGGCTCCCATGCAGCACGAGGCATGTAAATCTGTAATACTGACAATTTCTATTAATAAAAGATGCGGCGGCCAATTGTTCCGGTGCTGCACGAGACACGCATGCACTATCAGCGATGACTTTGTGTATTAGTTGTGATCTCTTGTTCCACGGTCGTCAGGAAACTTGGCAACTCCTTTTGTCCTGTGCTGCACGAGACATGTGTGCACTATCAGCGATGACTCTGTGCTAGTTGTGATCTCTTGTTCCACAGTCGTCAGGAAACTTGGCAACTCCTTTTGTTCTGTGATGCATGCGGCTGTTGTCTCTAGAAATATATGCAATTCCCTGTGATATTATATAAATATTCATGCAATCATGTGCTATGTTACTATAATTCACTATGTGCAATAAGTTAATTGACTAATTTGTCTTTCCGATGTCATTTGATTAATTCTAAGGACCACAATGGAAATAAGAGAGCTTTGTTGCTCTCTTTTTGTGTTATCCTTGGTATTGATTATATGTCATCTACTCTGCACGTTAATGCTCACATGTACTATGTTGACATGGATTATATGTCATCTACTCTGCAGGTTAATGCTCACATGTACTATGTTGACATTGATTATATGTCATCTACTCTGCAGGTTAATGCTCACATGTACTATGTTGACATGGATTATATGTCATCTACTCTGCACGTTAATGCTCACATGTACTATGTTGACATGGATTATATGTCATCTACTCTGCAGGTTAATGCTCACATGTACTATGTTGACATGGATTATATGTCATCTACTCTGCACGCTAATGCTCACATGTACTATGTTGACATGGATTATATGTCATCTACTCTACACGTTAATGCTCACATGTACTATGTTGACATGGATTATATGTCATCTACTCTGCACGCTAATGCTCACATGTACTATGTTGACATGGATTATATGTCATCTACTCTACACGTTAATGCTCACATGTACTATGTTGACATGGATTATATGTCATCTACTCTGCACGCTAATGCTCACATGTACTATGTTGACATGGATTATATGTCATCTACTCTACACGTTAATGCTCACATGTACTATGTTGACTGTGATTTTCTATTTGTTTTATGACATATATTCTATTTTTACCAGAATAAAACTATCTTACTATCTATAACGCAATGCATACTGAGCATAACCTAACATAAATGTACACATCAACAATCTACTTTAAACACAATTTCTCTATTTGCTAGAACTTGTTTTCTTCGATTCTCTATACAGTCAAACCTGTGTTAGTGGTCACCTCTATTAAGCAGCCAACCTGTATTAAGCAGTCAGTTTCCAAATTCCCAATATATTGTTTTATTATACATATGACCTGTATTAAGCAGCCAGTTTCCAGATTCCCCAATATGTTGTTTTATTATACATATGACCTGTATTAAGCAGCCAGTTTCCAGATTCCCAATATGTTGTTTTATTATACATATGACCTGTATTAAGCAGCCAGCTTCCAGATTCCCAATATGTTGTTCTATATACATATGACCTCTATTAAGCAGCCACCTGTGCTAAGCAGCCACTTTCTGTGATTCCCTTGGCTGGCTGCTTAAGACAGGTTTGACTGCATTTTGCTTCACATATAAGTCTACTATGCAGTATCTTTCATGGTCTGCCACTGCTAAAATCTGGTATACCCTAATGCCTAACATTACACATGGATGTCCGATTAGCGCAGTGATTAGCGTGCATGCTTCTCAACAATGCAACCCGGGTTCAATCCATGGACAGGGATGTATCTGAGATGGTACCGTGGTCGCCAGATCGGACAGGCGGGTACTCCGGTTTCCTCCCTCATGAATAACCACATTTACGCTTTCATCCGTACCAACAAGAGTGATTAATATAGGTTGTTAAAACTTGTTTCGCAATCGTTGTAAAATGAAGTTTAAATTAAAATACACAGTATATACTTCCATTCTCCCGTCAATCACTATTGCAAAGTGTTCATGCAAACAATACAATCGTCACCTGCTTCAACAAAAACAAATATACAAATTAACTCTGCATGCTAGCGGCAGATAAAATCACTTATGCAAACAGCATAGAGCCAGTTCAGACTTCAGATCAGGCTCTATGCTGTTTGCTATTCGGATAGTGGAGCTAAAACACTTGGCTGAATAGTAATCAACATAGATCCTGATCAGACGCAGCTTTAACTGGATCTATGTTGTTTGCAAATGTGCAAATTTTTACTCAGCAGGCAAAAGGTTAATTGATCAAAAATCTTGCAAACACATACAAGGTAAAGTCTGTAGTAATTTCAAAGATGTGGTACGAAACATTTTAATCTTCACATAATGTAATATATTGGAATCCTACAAGAGCATGTGAAGCGTGTGTTTATTAGATTTTTTAAAAAGTTTATTTAACGTCGCTACAGGTTGCCCATTTGAGCGACGGGCAGTTTACCTAACACCTTTCCTGGGCAGGCTCCAGCGGTTAACCAGTACTTATTGCACCAACCTCCGCAAGAAACTGCCAACTTTTTCATATAAAGAGACCGGTCTAAGCGAGGTTCGAATCCGTGACCATCAGCGATGATAGGTCAGCGACCGTAACCACTCGACCACGGAGGCGGACGCTGTTTATTAAATTGCTTACTAAACTGTATGAGCATAATGTATATGCCAGTGTATGGATGCATGCCGTATCTAACGCAAGTAGGTATTTATTAGCTTGTTTACGGAAGTAAAGAATGTCTATGTAAAGATTGTGCATATTTATTAGATTGTCTACGATTGAAAAACCACATCAGTGTAAAATTATATATCCATTAGACTGTTAACTAACACAATCCACATCAGTGTAAAACTATATATCCATTTGACTGTTAAATAACACAAACCACATCAGTGTAAAACTATATATCCATTAGACTGTTAAATAACACAAACCACATCAGTGTAAAACTATATATCCATTTGACTGTAAACTAACACAAACCACATCAGTGTAAAACTATATATCCATTCGACTGTTAACTAACACAAACCACATCAGTGTAAAACTATATATCCATTTGACTGTTAACTAACACAAACCACATCAGTGTAAAACTATATATCCATTCGACTGTTAACTAACACAAACCACATCAGTGTAAAACTATATATCTATTTGACTGTTAACTAACACAAACCACATCAGTGTAAAACTATATATCCATTCGACTGTTAAATAACACAAACCACATCAGTGTAAAACTATATATCCATTCGACTGTTAACTAGCACAAACCACATCAGTGTAAAACTATATATCCATTCGACTGTTAACTAACACAAACCACATCAGTGTAAAACTATATATCTATTTGACTGTTAACTAACACAAACCACATCAGTGTAAAACTATATATCCATTCGACTGTTAAATAACACAAACCACATCAGTGTAAAACTATATATCCATTCGACTGTTAACTAGCACAAACCACATCAGTGTAAAACTATATATCCATTCGACTGTTAACTAACACAAACCACATCAGTGTAAAACTATATATCTATTTGACTGTTAACTAACACAAACCACATCAGTGTAAAACTATATATCCATTCGACTGTTAAATAACACAAACCACATCAGTGTAAAACTATATATCCATTCGACTGTTAACTAACACAAACCACATCAGTGTAAAACTATATATCCATTCGACTGTTAACTAACACAAACCACATCAGTGTAAAGCGATATATCCATTTGACTGTAAACTAACACAAACCACATCAGTGTAAAACTATATATCCATTTGACTGTTAACTAACACAAACCACATCAGTGTAAAACTATATATCCATTCGACTGTTAACTAACACAAACCACATCAGTGTAAAACTATATATCCATTTGACTGTTAACTAACACAAACCACATCAGTGTAAAACTATATATCCATTCGACTGTTAACTAACACAAACCACATCAGTGTAAAACTATATATCCATTCGACTGTTAACTAACACAAACCACATCAGTGTAAAACTATATATCCATTTGACTGTTAACTAACACAAACCACATCAGTGTAAAACTATATATCCGTTCGACTGTTAACTAACACAAACCACATCAGTGTAAAACTATATATCCATTTGACTGTTAACTAACACAAACCACATCAGAGTAAAGCGATATATCCATTTGACTGTTAACTAACACAAACCACATCAGTGTAAAACTATATATCCATTCGACTGTTAACTAACACAAACCATATCAGTGTAAAACTATATATCCATTTGACTGTTAACTAACACAAACCACATCAGAGTAAAACTATATATCCATTTGACTGTTAACTAACACAAACCACATCAGTGTAAAACTATATATCCATTTCACTGTTAACTAACACAAACCACATCAGTGTAAAACTATATATCCATTTGACTGTTAACTAACACAAACCACATCAGAGTAAAGCGATATATCCATTTGACTGTAAACTAGCGCAAACCTCATCAGAATGAAACTTGTACTTGTCTATTCGATTGTCTACAAACGTAATCTGTACTGGTACCAGTCTAGAAGCTTATCTACAAACGTAAACTGTATCCGTATATACCTGGTACCAGTCTAAAGGCTTATCTACAAACGTAAACTGTATCAGTATATACCTGGTACCAGTCTAAAGGCGTATCTACAAATGTAAACTGTATCAGTATATACCTGGTACCAGTCTAAAGGCTTATCTACAAACGTAAACTGTATCAGTATATACCTGGTACCAGTCTAAAGGCTTATCTACAAACGTAAACTGTATCAGTATATACCTGGTACCAGTCTAAAGGCTTATCTACAAATGTAAACTGTATCAGTATATACCTGGTACCAGTCTAAAGGCTTATCTACAAACGTAAACTGTATCAGTATATACCTGGTACCAGTCTAAAGGATTATCTACAAACGTAAACTGTATCACTTTAAAGAAGGTACCTGTTTATTGGCCAGATAACAAGCGTAATCAACATAACGTATTACATGTGCATATCTACGGCATAAACTGTATCTGTATAAACTACATGTACAGTAAAACCCCTATAATAAGACCACATATGGGACTTCCAAAAAGTGGTCTCATTAGCGGGGTGGTCTCTTTATCGAATTTGGTCAAGAAGACCAAATTATGATAATTTTACTACATGTAGAATGTACTTTCACACATGATTATTTCTTGGGGTTTTTTCTTGGTTTTTCTGTTTTAATTACAGAAGAGTTTCTATGGTTTAGGATTGTACTTCTGAAATCCATTCATATACAACTGTATATCACAATTAATTAATTAATAAAATAAAGTACAATGTAAATGAGTTAATCCATTTATTTTCAAAATTTATTTTCTTGTTTTCATTAATTATATTGTGATGTATACCAGCACAGTAGTTGCCTTGAAAAGTACATATCATCATCAATCATTCATTATTTAAAATAAAAACGTTCAAGGGTTGACTTTGACTAGGGGTGGTTTAAACACTTCACTTTCACAGATTGTTTCTCGATCTCATCTTGGACTTTAGCAACAGTTTATACTCCAGACAATATACAAAAGATTAAAAGCAATCAAAACCAATCATTTACAATCAACACTTCCGTGTTTATCTCACTTAACCTTGATCGATACTATAAAGTGGTCGCTAATTGTCGTAAAACTGGGACATAATTAAAAATGTTTTATCATGTCGGGTGCGTGCGATCAATGAAAGTGAGAAAATTGCCCGCGGTCGTATTAGGGGTTCAATTAGCATAGGATTAATGGCATGTGTCTGAATTAACTGGTCGTATTACGGAATAACGGCGTGGTCTGGTTATCGGGGTCAACGACCATTGACATATATAGTGAACTATTCAGTTCCGAAAAAAATTGTTTGCAATAGCGGGGTGGTCTCCAAATCGGGGTGGTCACATAGAGGGTTTTTACTGTAGTACCTTTCTATACAGTTAACTGCAGACGTAAACTGTGTCTGTGTCCGTATTACCTACATGTAGTACATGTCTATTGGTTTATCTACAGATGTAAACTGTATCTGTATAACCTACATGTAGTACATGTCTCTTGGTTTATCTACGGACATAAACTGTATCTGTATAACCTACATGTAGTACATGTCTCTTGGTTTATCTACAGACGTAAACTGTATCTGTATAACCTACATGTAGTACATGTCTCTTGGTTTATCTACGGACGTAAAATGTATCTGTATAACCTACATGTAGTACATGTCTATTAGGTTATCTACATACGTAAACTGTGTCCGTATAACCAAGTACCTGTCTATTAGCTTGTTTACGAGCCTCCTCTTCACTAGCAGCCAAAGCTTGAGCTAGCAACAAATCCTCGTCTTCCTGACTTAAACTGTAAACACAGACATATATTACATTGAGCTAAGTACATTGTTTGACAAAAATGTAAATATACAGACAACCACATGGTAAGCATCTAGCATACAATGATGCAGACTTCATCAACAACAGAGTAAGCATCTAACATACAATGATGCAGACTTAATCAACAACAGAGCAAGCATCTAACATACAATGATGCAGACTTCATCAACAACAGAGCAAGCATCTAACATACAATGATGCAGACTTCATCAACAACAGAGCAAGCATCTAGCATACAATGATGCAGACTTTATCAACCACATGGCAAGCATCTAGCATACAATGATGCAGACTTAATCAACAACAGAGCAAGCATCTAACATACAATGATGTAGACTTCATCAACAACAGAGCAAGCATCTAACATACAATGATGCAGACTTCATCAACAACAGAGCAAACATCTAGCATACAATGATGCAGACTTTATCAACCACATGGCAAGCATCTAGCATACAATGATGCAGACTTCATCAACAACAGAGCAAGCATCTAGCATACAATGATGCAGACTTCATCAACAACAGAGCAAGCATCTAGCATACAATGCTGTCAGACTTCATCAACAACAGAGCAAGCATCTAGCATACAATGATGCAGACTTCATCAACCACATGGCAAGCATCTAAGAATACAATGATGCAAACTTCATCAACAACAGAGCAAGCATCTAGTTAGTTGTTTGAATGCATGCATAACCTTCTCAAATCTGTGTACGATAGCTGTGTAAATAACAGTCAAAGAATGGGCACGCTTTACGAACGCAAACCCACACACATAATGTAAATTTTAATCATACTTGCGTTTGCCTGCTGCTCCCTGGATTTTCATTATACTTACGTTTGGCTGCTGCTCCCTGGATTTTAATTATACTTACGTTTGCCTGCTAGTCCCTGGATTTTAATTATACTTACGTTTGCCTGCTGCTCCCTGGATTTTAAGTATACTTACGTTTGTCTGCTGCTCCCTGGAATTTAAGTATACTTACGTTTGTCTGCTGCTCCCTGGATTTTAATTATACTTACGTTTGCCTGCTGCTCCCTGGATTTTAAGTATACTTACGTTTGTCTGCTGCTCCCTGGATTTTAATTATACTTACGTTTGTCTGCTGCTCCCTGGTTTTCATTATACTTACATTTGGCTGCTGCTCCCTGGATTTCATTATACTTACATTTGGCTGCTGCTCCCTGGTTTTCATTATACTTACATTTGGCTGCTGCTCCCTGGTTTTCATTATACTTACATTTGGCTGCTGCTCCCTGGTTTTCATTATACTTACATTTGGCTGCTGCTCCCTGGATTTTCATTATACTTACATTTGGCTGCTGCTCCCTGGATTTTCATTATACTTACATTTGCCTGCTGCTCCCTGGTTTTCATTATACTTACATTTGGCTGCTGCTCCCTGGATTTTAATTATACTTACGTTTGCCTGCTGCTCCCTGGATTTGCACCCTGAGTTTCCGATAATGACTGTTGTATTGCTCGTGCCATCAATTCCTCCTCCGTCTGCAACATATACACTTACTTACTTAGATATTCAAAATGGGGGGGGGGCGTTTATTAGGGAGGGGGCGTTTAAATGGGTGTATACACTAACTTACTTAGATATACACATTTCCAATCTATATAGCTTTACTGCAGGGCTTATTCTAGGTCATAAGATTTGGGATAATTGAAACAGCGTGCGATTGCAGTTATTTAATAAATTTCAACAAAATAGGGCTAAAAGACACAATTTGACAATTTTGAATAGAAGGAGTGCACATTAATGGACCAGTGTATCTTATTGGACAATATTTTGTATGAAAATTGTAAAAAAAAGAAGTGGTGTCCCCAGGGGGCAAAGTCAGACTCCCTAGTGCGACTATTTTCGCCTTAGTCGCCCTCTAGAATGAGCCCTGTTACTGTTCCTAGATATATCTCACTAGTAGCCATCTCCTTGGAAATATAATCAACATTTAGTTCCACCAAACAAAACTACAAAAGAGCCACATGATGATATATTATCATGTTTTAACGATTGCCCTCGAGTATGAATTCATAACTCGTAAACATGGATGTAGCCTGGGAACAGGCGGTGATATATGTCGCATGGTCAGTCATATAAATATATTTTTTAACACCGAGACCATTAATTGGGCCGAATTGAGTTTCTGATAATATCAATGCCTGGGGAAACTTGGGGGGTATTCCGTGTAATTATTGATTATCATTAATCCTATTAATAGGCCTATTAGCATGTGACTTAATTAATGGCATATTTGAATTGAAAGCGAGACACTGCAATGTTTATAAAACTGTATAATTGGCCGCCATTTTTTACGGGTCAACGGCCGCCATGTTTAACGGGTCGACGGAACGGTAAATAGTTTTAAAAAGTACATGCAAAGTGAGCATCTGATTTGACCTATTTACTCAAGAAATCGTCCTGACTACAATTACGCCAAATCGATCCGTTACCACATAGACGTAATAGTTAAAATCCGCCATCTCATCGATATAACGTAGAAATGTGAAATTATATATTGACACAATTTTGCAATGTAAATGAGGCTACGGGAGCATTTGTGTATTTTATTTTCGGAATTGATCATGTATAATCGTGCCTGTTTGGTGGTTTCCGAAAATATTCCGTTTCTATTTTTAGCGATCGTATCCTGCAGATAAAGGGTTGTCGTTCTTCAATCAACACCCTAGAAAACACGGATGTAATGTAGGTGGGTGGCACTATGCTCGAAAATCAAGTTTCCCCAGGCTGTCATTTTGCCAGAAGTAAATTAGTGAACAATCGACAGACTGGAACCCAGGTTAACATGGATTGTACGATCCCGATATCGGGTACATGTGATACATACCGGTAGACAAGTTGTAAATATATGACATAAAGAGAGATAACCAGAATGTCTGTTGAAACAAGTACTCTGATTGGCTCAACTGGGTGAGATATAATTAGGTAGCGATATAAATAGCGATGGTGGAAATTGCTTTTCCAGAAGACAGAGAAAAACTGGTTATCATCAGATGTGTAATTTAGTCAGAAGGTTTCATTATTTGCATCTAGTTTTAAACCCCCCCCCCCCCCTCTCTCTGTTGAAAATACAGGAGTCAAAGTCGTGATAGCTCAGTGGTAGTGTGTTCGCTTCAGACTCGAGGTCCACAGTTCGAGCCCTGCTGGAGCTGTTATGATTGTGCCCTTAGGCAAGGCATTTAAATTCCACATTGCCTCTTCTCTCCCTCATGGCGATGGATTCCACCAGTAATGAGGTCCCGAGAGTGATTAATATAAGTTCTAAGAACTTGTTTCGCAATCGAGCTAAAATAAATTTGAAATAAACTAAAATATAGGAGAAGTGATAGCATTTAGAGAAATGGTTGGTCAAATCACCCTAAATTGATCTCTGTATGTTAACTTACTAAGCCCGCTTGAGCAGCTCGTAGACTTTTTGTGTTCTGCTGTAGCCGTTCTCTTCTTTGTCTGCAATGAAAACAATGGCATTTACTACATCAATATTTAAAGCGACACTACATCGCTGAAAACATCTGCAGAATGTAATTTGCTATTATATGGTATATATTTTCCTCAACTATTTGCCTCAAAAACTGAGTATTTCAACAAATAAACAAGCGTCGTGTACGCGGTTTGTTGACATAACAAAATAATGTAAATAGGGTCGACATTCATGAGTAATACAATACGCTTATCCCAAATAACACAAGGTACATATTTACCGTGATATCTCACATGTGTGCCTATGCATATTTATGTGTAGACTAATCTTAGTTAAATTATTTCTAATCGAAAGTATCGCGTGCTTAGTATTGACTCAAATGACAAACAAACGTCAATTCAGGAGCGCGGATGACCGCTACATGAAATCCTACTTTCACTTTTGAAAGTTTGTATACCACAAAAGCACTGTTTATTGATTCAATGTTAGTGTTTGAATGTATTCAGAAGAATTTGTAGTAGCAATACGTGAGCAGATGCATTTTTTTGGGGCTTTTTGTGATGATACATGATAACATGCATTTTATTTACTTTTTGCGATGTCGCTTTAACCTTCAATTTGTAATAGATTTAACGTCGCCCACCCCTGGTTAATGACTTAGAATTACTTCCGAATCCTTTACATCCCTGATGCATACTACTGATACACAAGATCTCATTATAGAGTCCCATCTGAAAGACTGTTAACATTATTAGGGTCAGACTGGGGATCTAACCGGCGATCAGTTTATACAAATTTATTTTAGCTCGATTGCGAAACAAGTTATTACAACTTATATATATTTAAACATGTATGTTTATTTCAGAAATGATTATATATACATGTATGTTTATTTTATAAATGATTATATATACATGTATGTTTATTTCAGAAATGATTATATATACATGTATCTTTATTTCAGAAATGATTATATATACATGTATGTTTATTTCAGAAATGATTATATGCACATGTCATGATGTATCTACCTGTCAAGGTCTCCACCTAGGCCACTCCCTAAGCCGTGTTGGGATCTCTGCTGAGGAGGCAGATTGGTTGGTTTGGATCTGGAAGGCACAGCTTGTGATTGGCTATTGGATGATAGGCGTGACAGAGCAGCAGCCCTAGAAATATAACGAAATAACAACAAACTATTAGGTAGATAGATAGATAAGTAGGTAGGTAGATAGATAGGTAGATAAATGAATTTCTTTATTTATAGAGGGTGACCTAATTAGTTCTGAACTAATCTTCATTAGGGCCCTCTTAAATTTCTTAACCTTATAGCATTAATGCACATACACAATAATTATAACCAAAGTACACATTACGCCATGCAATATACAAGTATAATGTTATACAATGTAACTTGAACAAATCAGGTAATGTTATCGAAATACAAAACAACATAAGCATATTGAATGACAATCATTATATATATATATATTATATATATATATATAACTTTCTAGTGTCTAACGAATAAAAAGTTGTTGTATCCATATTTTACATTTTGTCTTAAAGATTTAAAGATCTGGACGTCTAAAGTTCCAATGGTAGATAATTCCATATCTTTGGCATCTGTTCAGTACAAGAGTATTTACTGAGACATGTTTTTCTGAGATAGTTTATTCGGCATTTTACGATGACAATAATAGCCTACTATACTGTATGTACAGTACATGTCAGGGTTCATGCTAGACACACATTTGCCTCATCTAATGGTATTATTTAATAAATTTTGACAATTATGTTATATATTTTTTATATTTCTGGTTTTACGCCTGCATCAGCACCATTTCGGGCTATATCGCAGGTGGGCAGTTTACCTAACAACACCTTTCCTGGGCAGGCTCCAACGGTTAACCAGTACTTGGGTGCACCAACCTCCGTAAGAAACTGCCAACTTTTTCATATAAATGAGACACGACCTGAGCGGGGCTCGAACCCGTGACCATCAGTGATGATAGGTTACAGTGGTATACAAGTCAGCGACCTTAACCACTCGACCACGGAGGCGGACCTAAATTTCGACAAAGTAGGGCTAAAATACACAATGATGATTAAATACAATATTTGAATAGAAGGAGTGCTTTACAATGGCCTGTGTATTTTACTGGACAACATTGTATGAAAATAGTAAAAACAAAAAAGGAGAAGTGGTGCCCCCAGGGGCGAAGTCAGCGTCCCTAGGGCGACTATTTCGCCCAAATCGCTTTCTAGAATGAGCCATGGTATGCCACATCACAAAAATAATGAAATGTCCAGGATAATTAATCATGTTGGAGACAGATTTAACCATCTGAAGTAGTGGAAGTCGTGATAGCGCAGTGGTAGCGCGTTCGCCTCGGGTGCGAAAGTCCCGGAGTTCGAGCTCCCCTGGAGCCGTTACGATTGTGCCCTTAGACAAGGCATTTAAATTCCACATTGCCTCTTCTCTCTCCCCCGTGGCGATAGATTACATCAGGAATGAAGTCTCGAGAGCAATTAATATAAGTTGTAAGAACTTGTTTCGCAATCTAAAAACCATCTGAAGGCATTCATATACACATACCATAGCCATTTTTACTTCTTTTTATTTACTTTTTTTGTTACCCCATTTTTTAAATTTCTATCAGCAAATAATATATGCAAACAATACAATATATTAACATATCTGTTATATAAAGTTTTCATGTTATATCGCATACACATTAAATAATAATAATACAAAGTACATGTATGCTGGAGAGAAACATTATTAGACTTTCTTGAACGACGGAGCAAGATTAGCAAGGAGAGAAAAGATAATGTGGCTGCTTGTCTATACACTATATACATCTTCCTGGGTTCGATTTCTAATATACAAGTAATACGTAACACTCGGTCTAACCCCTTGTTTGTCATTCCTTTCCCCGAGCTTTCGAACCCCTGACAGTTATGGTCGTTCTCGAACCTATGCCGTAGACAGTAATTCTTCTGACATTTCTCACATCGTACTGGAATCAACTCTTTCACCTTGCACCCCTTCAAGGAACACTTGTTTGTATATACCTGGCAGAGAAAAATACATTGGTTTATTTTATTCAAACTCAGATATACAGTCAAACCTGTCTTAAGCAGCCAGCCAAGGGAATCACCGAAAATGGCTGCTTAACATAGGAGGCTGCTTAATAGAGGGCAACTGTTTAATAAAACATCTTATTGGGAATCTGGAAACTGGCTTCTTAACACAGGTGGCTGCTTAATAGAGGGCATAATTTATGTATAATAAAACATCATATTGGGAATCTGGAAACTGGCTTCTTAACACAGGTGGCTGCTTAATAGAGGGCATATGTATAATAAAACATCATATTGGGAATCTGGAAACTGGCTTCTTAACACAGGTGGCTGCTTAATAGAGGGCATATGTATAATAAAACATCATATTGGGAATCTGGAAACTGGCTTCTTAACACAGGTGGCTGCTTAATAGAGGGCATATGTATAATAAAACATCATATTGGGAATCTGGAAACTGGCTTCTTAACACAGGTGGCTGCTTAATAGAGGTGACCACTAACCCAGGTTTGACCGTATAGTCTGGAACTGCTATACATGTTAGGATGCACACATCATGTGCAATTCAAAATAGGGTCATTTTGCATTAAAATAGTTAAAATTATCATTTTTGTTCAAACATTTTAACCACAGGGTTCTCCCTACGTCGCCACAAAAAAGGGCGGTGCCGCCCATGCCTCCCTACGTCGACAAAACAGGGCAGTGCCACCCGTGCCTCCCAACGTCGACAAAACAGGGCGGTGCTGCCCTTGCCTCCCTACGTCGATAAAACAGGGTGGCGGCGCCTGTGTCGCCCTGCTTGATATTGATATCATGCTGTTTGAAAATATCTACACATAAATGCCATCTGACATGTAGTCGCCATTCCACCCCATTATTTATTCCATAAACATTGATTATTGAGTATATAGTACAGTGTGCCTATTGCTTATCAGCATTATGTCGGTAAAATGAGTAATGAGAGACATCGGTCAGTTACTGCCCCTGAATACTCCCGGTCAGTTACTGCCCCTGAATACTCCCGGTCAGTTACTGCCCCTGAATACTCCCGGTCAGTTACTGCCCCTGAATACTCCCGGTCAGTTACTGCCCCTGAATACTCCCGGTCAGTTACTGCCCCTGAATACTCCCGGTCAGTTACTGCCCCTGAATACTCCCGGTCAGTTACTGCCCCTGAATACTCCCGGTCAGTTACTGCCCCTGAATACTCCCGGTCAGTTACTGCCCCTGAATACTCCCGGTCAGTTACTGCCCCTGAATACTCCCGGTCAGTTACTGCCCCTGAATACTCCCGGTCAGTTACTGCCCCTGAATACTCTCTAAGAGTAGATAGGTCCTATTAAGTGTTTTCTCTGTTTTTATCGTTGTTTCCTTTGCACAACATGCTAGCAATTGACCTTTCTGCCGATTTTGATTGACAGCTGGCGTTAGCCAATCGCATCGCACCATTCGCGCACACCCCCGGCAACGGTTTATCGCCGCCATCTTGTTAGACAAACAATGCATATTAGACAAACTAGTAACGAGTAGACAAATTTGAAAAGGCGTGAATTTGATCGAAAATACGGGTTTTAAATTGTTTTAATGATGTTGAAAATGTGTAGCTTTGGTGTGTGGGTTAGTTATAGTACAAAATTAGTCGATATCCTGGTGATCAACGTTAAATTCAACCCATTTCAAAATCCTTGGACAAATCTAAAAGTGTGTATATGAACCACAAAATACCAGACAGCTGCTTTAAAAACAATGCATCTATAAAAACACCGACTGACCCCATATAGTCATTCTTTTATCGCAAACACAGCAATCAAATTTAAGCGTGTCACACTGTTTATTGGACGTAATCAACAACTTACCGGTACATCACAGAGACCGCCACATAATATCCTGTTAGAGGCCTACTGTCAAGATCAAAGTGTTGCACATCGGAATTTAGCACTGATTGTGCTAATAATTGGTCAATTATAAAATGTGTGCACACAATTATAGTATTGATTACTACACCGAGTCATTGTTTTATCGTTCTGTCAGACAAACGAGTTATTTAGTAAAAATTTATTAATTTTAATCAAATCTGATAACGAGTGATCGTGATCTGAAATTATTTTTTGAAAAATAATTACAAATTAATTAATGCTGTCTGTCATTGACAATGGTGAAAAGATGTAGTTACGGGCTGTTTTATTAATTTATGCTGTGTGACAGTGATAGTAGATATCCAGATCGATTAATAAGGTGACGTTTAATTTGTGCCATTTCCAAACCCAAGACAAATCTTGAAAACTGTCTAAGGTGGATTAAGTTGTGTGGACGACCAGCTGAATACATCCAAAATTAATGCAAACATATATATTTGCACACAAGTAAATAAAAAATATATTCTGCATTTATAGATCTACTGTTCACAAGAGATATGTGAGTATAATGGTGATTAAAATTATACATGTGGTTCATACATATTGTCGTGGATGGTGGACTAGGGATCAGATAGAAGTAATAGTACCCACGCATGTGCAGAGCTGTGGGATTCCCATTCAGTGAACGTACTGGTGTTCAGTTTTTGGGCCTAATGTTCGAGTCTTCTAGGAGGCATAGGGTCGAGTCTCTCAAGACTGTGGCATATTTCATGTCTTTTAATGTCAAAGTTGACACGATGTGGTTGTTCGGGTGTCAGTGGTTTCGTATAACTACTTCTTCGTATACAAGGCAATATAGAGTGAAACATTGTGGTGGATTCGTCTAATAGTATATTATCACGCCTACGCCAATTATGAGATGGACTGTTGACAAATTAATCAAATACTGGAGAATATATAATTTTTCACACCTTGATTGGTCGGCTCAAACATTTGTGATGCTGGCTTGTATGCCCGTGTTTTATCAGCTTTAGAGCTGAGCCGTGCCATATGTCCAAGCCCTTACATCATGTATAAATATCATGCTCTTCACATCAATTTCATTACAACCATGGCGTCTATATTTCTATAGTTTTTGCTGATTATACAATACAAATACAATAAAAAATAGATACACACTGTAAATTTCATTGTCATTGTATTAATCTATGTACCTTTTTTTATGTAATTGTAAATAATTTAATGCTTTGATGTACAATAAATATATTATTTTAATGACGGTCTACGATTTATTTATTCTCCCCCATTCACTTTAATTAATCTTGATTAGTGGCCTGAAACCTAGATAGATAATCACTCCTGGTATGGCAAACACATGGCTACATAGTCCCATTCATAATTGTGTCTAATTACCTAAATAGCTAATACTATTAATATCTGGGTAAAATAAAACTGAGAAATTCCACGGAATTTTATCTAGATTAACTCGATGCAGGTCTGCGTTAGACACCATTTTGTTAGATAGCTTGTCTCGCGTAGTTACAGCGAGCACCTGTAACTATGGGGGGCGTGCCTAAGTAGCGTTTGCAGAAAGGTCAATTGTATTCCACTATCGCTTCTTATGAGTATTAAATTACTATAAGATATTATCTCAACAGATCTCATACAGTATATGCAATGTGTACTTATTTGTAAAAGAATGTTGTAAGTTAATTACCACGATTTTGATAAAATCACAATTATCATACCATACATCTGGTTAGGGAATAACAGTAAAAACAAAGGATTCTAACTAAAAGGACCTATTCACATTTTGGAATAAATCAGACTATCTGCCAAGGGAGGTAATAGATAATTAGAGATGTCTCTCATTGGCCTCTTCTGTTGTGGAGGACAGGGTTAGAGCTCAATAACAAGTTAAGGAGAGAAACTATAATTTATAAGCTCTGCTTTCCGTTTTAATCCTTGGTTAACCGCTGGAGCCTGCCCAGGAAAGGTGTTGTTAGGCAAACTGCCAGTTTTAATCCTTTCCTATATACTTACTTCTTTGAGTTTGTGTACATGTATTGTTTTGTGAATGTATATAACGGAATAAATATGATTAAACCAATTACAGACAGATCTGTAGTCCAGTGGTAACACGCTGTACTTGTAATCCAGGTATTGGAGGTTCGATCCCCCATCTGACCCTAATAAAATGAACAGTCTTTCAGATGGGACTTTAAACAAAGGTCATGTGTCGGCGCTTTACACCGTGCACGTAAAAGAACCAGAGGAGACTCTGGAATGGGTCTCTGTCTGTATCATTGCACTATCCTCCAAAAATCTAAAATGACTAATCTCTTCAGGAGGCGTCGCTCATATGGGTAACTGGTAGCGACGATAAATAAACGCAAAAACACACAAATAAACCAATAACAAGTTGGCTTAGATTGTGCTGTACAATAAGGAAGTAGGTAATAATTCCAAATCTGATTATTGCGTTACATTGAAAATTGATAATTCCATACTTGTAACATGACAGCTCTGCAAAGCAGCAATTTGTTAGTCTTACTTTTCTCTTTTCCTTAGCTGGGTCCGACTGGCAGTCGCTGTCTATATGCCGGCCAACGACCTCATCTGGTACCTCCCCTTTCTTCAGTGGTATGGGTTTGTTACACAGCGGGCACACTGGTACCTGGTTATCCTGGAGGAAGACATTGTACATGACATAATCACCATAGAAAAGTACATGAGATCAAAGCTTCAGTCTTTCTTGTATATTTTTGTGGCCTAAAGTCGCATCGAACACCTTCATTTGCTCGAACACCTTCATTTGCTTGAACACACTCATTTGCTCGAACACCATTGTTTGCTTGACCCTCATTTGCTCGAACACCTTCATTTGCTCGAACACCTTCATTTGCTTGAACACACTCATTTGCTCGAACACCATTGTTTGCTTGACCCTCATTTGCTCGAACACCATTGTTTGCTTGAACACCATTGTTTGCTTGAACACACTCATTTGCTCGAACACCATTGTTTGCTTGACCCTCATTTGCTCGAACACCATTGTTTGCTTGAACACCATTGTTTGCTTGAACACACTTGTTTGCTCGAACACCATTGTTTGCTTGAACACCATTGTTTGCTTGAACACCATTGTTTGCTTGAACACCATTGTTTGCTTGAACACCTTTGTTTGCTTGAACACCATTGTTTGCTTGAACACCATTGTTTGCTTGAACACCATTGTTTGCTCGAACACCATTGTTTGCTTGAACACCATTGTTTGCTTGAACACCATTGTTTGCTCGAACACCATTGTTTGCTTGAACACCTTTGTTTGCTTGAACACCATTGTTTGCTTGAACACACTTGTTTGCTTGAACACCATTGTTTGCTTGAACACCTTTGTTTGCTTGAACACCATTGTTTGCTTGAACACACTTGTTTGCTTGAACACCTTTGTTTGCTTGAACACCTTTGTTTGCTTGAACACCATTGTTTGCTTGAACACACTTGTTTGCTTGAACACCATTGTTTGCTTGAACACCTTTGTTTGCTTGAACACCATTGTTTGCTTGAACACCATTGTTTGCTCGAACACCTTTGTTTGCTTGAACACCATTGTTTGCTTGAACACCATTGTTTGCTTGAACACCTTTGTTTGCTTGAACACCATTGTTTGCTCGAACACCATTGTTTGCTTGACAAATTATTTTTGGCGCAACATGTTTAGTCAAATACATGGCTTCAAATATTTATCTGTGAACTATTTGGCTCTTAGTTGGCTCCAAGTTTTTCAAATTGGCTCCATTTGTTTTCAATTCACGACAGAAGTGACGCAGACTTTATTGGATATTCTATAAACATGTATGTAATTAATGATTTTCATTCACAGCTTCTTTAATCCATATTTTAAATTGGTATTAAACATAATAATGCAAAGGACAAATGTATTAATTTAAATTTTATTTATTTTACGATTGCGAAACAAGTTATAACAACTTACATTAATCACTCTCGTTGGAGAGTATGAAAACGTAAAAAAACGTAAATGTGGTCATTCGTGTGGAAGGGCCAGCCATTTCTGACTTATGAGACACCTCTTTTTATGAACATTAGTACTTCCCGAATCCTATGCTTTTATGCCAGGCTGGTAGTCAATCGATAACCATTACATGCATTTAATTAGCTGGCGGCTCACCAACCGGCCATATCAGAACGAACCACTGAAGAGATTCGAATCTTCGACCTCCCACTCCGTAGGCCACGCCGTAACCAATTAAACTTACATACATTATTACGAAACGCCGTCCTATAGACACAATGCACGGATTCATATCAAACCAGGAGAGGATGATATAGATGTGTACAACAGTAAGCTACTATACGTTATTTCTAAATATCATGGGTCACTCAAGACAATCGTGACTCGAAACCACCAATGACTTGCCCCATTATCCAAGGGCCTCGACGAGTTTAACCCTCATAGAAGCACCTCTTGACGCCATTACCAATATGACATACATTGACAATATAGTAGCCAAACCAATGTTCATTAACCCTTTCCCTCATAGAAGCACCTCTGGACGCCATTACCAATACGACATACATTGACAATTTAGTAGCCAAACCAATGTTCATTAACCCTTTCCCTCATAGAAGCACCTCTTGACGCCATTACCAATATGACATACATTGACAATGTAGTAGCCAAACCAATGTTCATTAACCCTTTCCCTCATAGAAGCACCTCTGGACGCCATTACCAATATGACATACATTGACAATGTAGTAGCCAAACCAATGTTCATAATAAAGACCAGAATCTCATGTAGTCCCAGTAATATCTATGGAGGTGGGATAGATATGGCGACTACTTATCCATTACAGAATAGCTAAATGGCTGTCGTTTGTATGGAGATATAATAATATATTACCGGTAACCTAAATTAATCTCTATGAAGGAAAGGGTTAAATGGCTGTAGTTTGTATGGAGATATAATAATATATTAACCTAAATTAATCTCTATGAAGGAAAGGGTTAAGACATCGAAGTTTGACTGTATAGGAATTGTCAAAATACGGTTACTTCGAGTGGTTATTTTAGCTTGATTGCGAAACAACTTATATTAATCACTCTCGAGACCTCATTCCTGATGGAATCCATCTCCACGAGGGAGAGAAACGAGGCAACATGGAATTTAAATGCCTTGCTTAGCGGCACAGTCGTAACGACTCCAGCGGGGCTTGAACTCCGGACCTTTCGCACCTGAAGCGAACATGGATCCACTACGCTATCACAACTTCCACCAGAGTATTGATGGTAGAAGTAGACAGCTTAACTGACTGATCAACTAAATACATACCTTTTTGTAAGAGTCTGGGCAGGAATGTGAGCTATAGTGAATGTGGTCATTGCTGAAAAAAAAGGATGCGTAATGAATTTGATGAACGTGTTGTATAAGAACAAAGCTCTGATAATGGCACTATGTCGAAAAGCTCATTTACATTCATGGTCTCTTTGAAGAATTTTCATTGGTGCCTATGTTGTGCAATGGATCGTGTGGGCCTTGACCCGAGGGGTTGCGAGCGTAGTTTAAACTTTAATTTACAGCGATTGAGAAACAAGCTTTAACAAGTTGTATTAAATACTCTCATTGGCGCGGATGAAAGCGTAAATGCGGTCATTCGTGTGGGAGGAAACCGGAGTACCCGGAGAAAGCCCACATGTCTGATATGGCGACAACCGTACCATCTCAAACACTTCCCGGTCCGAGCAATGCGAGGTATAACAATAATGTATACCAAAATATATAATAATACAGGCCTCGACAAATTTTTAATTTCTTACTCGTCCTACTGGGCGAGTGATGCCACTGTTCCACTCGTCCAGATTGGACTATCACTCGTCCCATGTATTTTAGGAAAATTAAAAATCGTCAGAATTGCACTTTAATTTATTAATAAATGCAATTATGTGGCAGCATAAACACATTAAAATATCCTCGGTGATTTCCCATTATCACGCCTGGTAATCATTCCGAAGAAAGTAAAACGGATATTATTTTATTTTGTATATTCGATTTATATTGGATATTTAGATGAAATTTTCACTCGTCCGACTGGGCAAGCGACTTGGAATTTCTACTCGTCCAGATCGAAAAGTCACTCGTAATTACGAGCTGACGAGTGGATTTGTCGAGCCCTGTAATAACTTGCATTTATGAGGAAAATAAACATACAAACCTCGCTTTTTGTTCGGCACAGTAAGCACCTAATAGAATTTCTCACAGAAACGGTTCATTTGTACCACAACGTTGAAAAACCGTTTGCACAATTTCCTTAGATCTACACAATATAATGTTATTCATTTGTTATTTCCTTACCAAAATATCTGTGCGCAGGCATCACATTTCATGGGAAGAAAATCTGGAATAAAATTAGAGACACTATTGTTAGAGCATGAATTACAAGCAGTAGTTGATGTCCATCCTAGTTGAAATATAACAAACAGGGTTCATTCTAGGTCAGAATTTTTGGGAGAAGTGAGAAAGCGTGTGGTGTTCTTTAATATACTTCTGCAAAATAGGGTTAAAATGCACAGTACAACCATTAAATACAACATTTGAATAGAAGGAGTGCTTTATAATGGGCCAGTGTATCTTACTAGATAACATTTTGTTTGAAAATCATAAAAACCCCAAAATAATTTATTTTTTTAGGGAGAAGTGTGGCCCCCAGAGGGCGAAGTCAGGGTCCCTAGGGCGACTATTTCGCCCACATCGCCCTCTAGAATGATCCCTGAACAAATGAATAGCTGGAATATTATTTCAAAATGCGAATGATTAATAAAATACATTTATAAAACTAGTAAGCTTTAACCCTTTCAACACCACAGACCTCTAAATAGGCTTACAAAAAGTGTAGATCCAGATGAGCCGGCTCGTGACGAGCCGTCTCATCAGGATCTGCACTTTTTGCCAGTGATATGACTATTTTTAGACATAATTACCCATTTTGATAAATGAACTTGTCCAAATATGATTTTCTGATTCATTTATTGGTTTATGAATATCATGGACAAGTCCATGTGAGTTACTTGGTGTTGAATGGGTTAAGCTAGACTTTTGGAAGAGGGAGTACCATAAGGCATACAAGTGAGATGTTGGATCACACAGTCACCGGGCCTCTATATTTTCTATAAGAATCTATTTCTGTCCGAGAACTATGGAGATGGTCCCAAATCTCCTTCTAGAAAGCGCTCCATATTCCATAACCATGTCTGCAACTGGAAGAAGCGATTTCAGGACCTCAAATCGTAGTCGATTGGTCACTGGTGGTGATAAACTGCCTTTTCTATTGCTTATGACCGAGTATCTCATTTGGCAGGGCTGTAAGAAGTGGATAGCCCGAGGCCTGGGGCCTGTCAAAATCAAGTTCGGGCTCGTGATATTTTCAATGATACAAGTCTGTCAGGCGAAGTCAGGGTCCCTAGGGCGACAATTTGCCCACATCGCCCTCTAGAATGATTCCTGGGTTATGAAATACACGGTACATCCTTGTGACGGCGTTGTAATCTTTCCAAGGATAGTTTGCTAAGCATGGAAGTTACACTGTTTGTATGCTTATGGTCACCGGTCACATATCTTGCTGCTCTCTGCTGCACCTGTTCGATATTAGTAGTACTTAAGTAAGTAAATTCGGTAACCCATTTAGCAAGGCTAATCTTCCATGGGGCCCTCTTAAACATAAAACATATTTATACACACATAACATACAAAACAACTGAACTAAAAGACATGTGGTATTAGAACTAATAAAAGTAAGAACGCATCTACATAAACTACAGGTTGTATGCATGGATTATGAACAGTAGTTGACAGTATTAGTAAATATTAGACATCCAGCCATTTTAAACAATTCGATTTAAACAAAGTAAATGAGCTTGAAGTTTTTATTTCCAAGGGTAGACAGTTCCAAACAATTGGTCCCGAGTATAAAAAGCTACCAGTAAACATCTCACATTTTGCGTTAGGTATATAAAAATTTATTGATGTTTCGCTTGTTCGATATTGTTGATGTTTCGCTTGTTCGATATTGTTGATGTTTCGCTTGTTCGATATTGTTGATGTTTCGCTTGTTCGATATTGTTGATGTTTCGCTTGTTCGATATTGTTGATGTTTCGCTGAGTATATGGATGTGGAGGCGTACTCTGCAATTGGTCGAACTAGGCTTTTATAACACATTTGCGTAACAACTCCTTGGTGGACAACTATATGTTTTACGCCTCAAGTGTTGTTGGATTTACGTGCAGTAATATCTACGTGTTTTTTCCAGGAGTGATCGACCAAGATGTTAGCGCCAAGGTATTTTGTTGTATTTACTGTTTCTAGGATGGTATCATGTATATAATACGAGAGATAGATCCTTCGTGATTCATATTACATCATACTTGTCTGGATTGAACAGTGTTCAACTGCATTTTCCACTTTTCTCTCATTCTTGTACTTTCTCAAGATATTCTTGTAGCAGTTCAGAGACTTACACAGTCTACTTCTAACTGGTAGAAGTATACATAGTCATGATTCATCATGACTTTTTTTATACATTTTCCACTTTCGATGCACATAAAGACATACATATATACCCAGCAATTAGGGATGTAATAAAGTATAACAATGTTGTATATATGTCAAACATGTTCTATTTATGTCATTTCTTGTCATATTATTAACTTAGTAAGTCGTTCCTCTAATATTAATATGTTATTAAAATGATATTGATCACTTTATTTATGTATAACCGTCTCCGTGGCCCAGTGGTTAAGGCGTCTGCCTACGGAGCGGGAGGTCGAAGGTTCAAATCTCGTCAGGGGTTCCTTCTGATATGGCCGGTTGGTGAGCCCCCAGCTAGTTAAATAATGGTTACCGATTGCCTACCAGCCTGGCATAGGATTCGGGAAGTACTGATGTTCATAAAAAGAGGTGTCTCATAAGTCAGAAATGACTGGCCCTTTAAATAGGGGTGACACTATAATAAACAAACACTTTACTTTACTTTTTTTACATACCCCACCCATTTTATCAATTTATCAGCTGTTTTACTGTTTAGCCGAATATAAAATATATGTAAATCGTACATTATCGTGAATGAAATTAACATAAAATAACGTACCCAGCTTTTTACAATCTGTCTGGTGACAATTCTTTCCTAAATGAGGAAATTCCATCTTCAATCTCTGAATTATTTTACAAAAAGTGTTTTTCTGCTGATAAGTGAGTTGGCAAAATTGGAAATACCGATACTATTTATAGCAATTATATAAGCCTCGTTTTCAAATTGGAATATTCGGGAAACCCTAGACTCATTAGGTGTTAAACGACCAAATTATTTATCTAAATTTGTTCATTGTTAGTCCACGGGTATTTTATGCCAATACACGGAAACACGGTTTGGACACCGTCTTGACCCAGATTCGTATAAACAGGTAAACAAACATTAAAACCGTTCGTTATAAAATCACCGGTTTAGCGTATTTTGGCAATATACTACCTTCGACATACTCTGTTTACTTTAGTAGGTTGTTTTGTAACTGTATTATATCCGTATTTATATAACTACTGATAACAGAAGTGAATATTAGAGAGTAAACACGAATTCACGTACTAGTTTCGTCTAAAAAACCGTTTCGTCTAACGATGATTTCGGGTAGTAACTTATTCATCCACATATACTGGATACTCCAAGCACACACTACTGTGTATGACAGGGTGACGCTTGTCGGGGATCGTTGATAAACATCTCATTTGAGACACAGACTGGACTGTACATAGTATCTTATACTAATCTATCTATATATCATATCAATCATATCTTATCTATCTATCATATCTTACCATATCTTATATATCTATCATAGCATATCTATCTATCATAGCATATCTATCTATCTATCTATGTCCACCAAGGAGTTGTTACGGAAATGTGTTATAAAAGCCTAGTTCGACCAATTGCAGAGTACGCCTCCACATCCATATACTCAGCGAAACATCAACAATATCGAACAAGCGAAACATCAACAATATCGAACAAGCGAAACATCAACAATATCGAACAAGCGAAACATCAACAATATCGAACAAGCGAAACATCAACAATATCGAACAAGCGAAACATCAACAATATTGAACAAGCGAAACATCAACACATTTTTATATACCTAACGCAAAATGTGAGATGTTTACTGGTAGCTTTTTATACTCGGGACCAATTGTTTGGAACTGTCTACCCTTGGAAATAAAAACTTCAAGCTCATTTACTTTGTTTAAATCGAATTGTTTAAAATGGCTGGATGTCTAATATTTACTAATACTGTCAACTACTGTTCATAATCCATGCATACAACCTGTAGTTTATGTAGATGCGTTCTTACTTTTATTAGTTCTATTACCACATGTCTTTTAGTTCAGTTGTTTTGTATGTCATGTGTGTATAAATATGTTTTATGTTTAAGAGGGCCCCATGGAAGATTAGCCTTGCTAAATGGGTTACCGAATTTACTTACTTAAGTAGGCCTACTACTAATATCGAACAGGTGCAGCATAGAGCAGCAAGATATGTGACCGGTGACCATAAGCAAACAAACAGTGTAACTTCCATGCTTAGCAAACTATCCTTGGAAAGATTACAACGCCGTCACAAGGATGTACCGTGTATTTCATAACCCAGGAATCATTCTAGAGGGCGATGTGGGCAAATTGTCGCCCTAGGGACCTTGACTTCGCCCTCTGGGGGCCCCACTTCTCCCTAAATAATTTTTTTTTATTATTTTTTGGTTTTTACGATTTTCAAACAAAATTGTGTCTAGTAAGATACACTGGCCCATTATAAAGCACTCCTTCTATTCAAATGTTGTATTTAATGGTTGTACTGTGCATTTTAACCCTATTTTGCAGAAGTATATTAAAGAACACCATTTAAGGAAGCGATCACGCGCTTTCTCACTTCTCCCAAAAATGTTGACCTAGAATGAACCCTGATAACCTGATAGCCATCCTTACTGAGCCATACTTGGTTATGACCAACATCACCCTGAGAGGTCATGGCCAGAGATACCTTGTCCTGCACTCTCGACTACTTCTACACAAGGGCTCCATACGACTATGGAACATGCTTAGCAGTTGCAGTAGCTAGTACCATCAAGCGCTTCAAGTCTGGGTTGCTAGTGGTTGTTGTATAAACCTGCACACGTATATGTTATGTATAACCAGAGACTAACAATCGTAAACAAACTAGGTATGAAATTGAAAGATGGCTACACCAGTTCATGTAACGGCAGTCGAAACTAAGTATTCCAACTCGCTGGAAGTGTTTTATTTTACTTTAACGGTGAAGTGTAAATACACCACCTGTAAATCTGCACGTGCAAAAAGAGGTTGTAATGTACAAAATCGTCCAATCAACACCTACTGACGGCAATCTACAGTACAGTACGCCTTTTTCATTTTTACGATTTTCAAACAAAATTTTGTCTAGTAAGATACACTGGCCCATTATAAAGCACTCCTTCTATTCAAATGTTGTATTTAATGGTTGTACTGTGCATTTTAACCCTATTTTGCAGAAGTATATTAAAGAACACCATTTAAGGAAGCGATCACGTGCTTTCTCACTTCTCCCAAAAATTCTGACCTAGAATGAACCCTGGACCACTCATCTGTAATTTTTGTAACCAGACACCTTGTGTTGTTTTTCATCTATCATTCTAATGAAACAGCTATTGCACATGATCATCACTGAACATCACGACAGGTTTTAGTTCAACTTCAAGCCAGGAGTTTCTTACCAATTTTGCACGGCATTTAAGATATTACAAAATGTCACTATTTCAGTAATTTTCAGCGACTTTTTTTTAGACCATCCTGACAGACTTGTATCATTGAAAATATCACGAGCCCGAACTTGATTTTGACAGGCCCCAGGCCTCGGGCTATCCACTTCTTACAGCCCTGCCAAATGAGATACTCGGTCATAAGCAATAGAAAAGGCAGTTTATCACCACCAGTGACCAATCGACTACGATTTGAGGTCCTGAAATCGCTTCTTCCAGTTGCAGACATGGTTATGGAGCGCTTTCTAGAAGGAGATTTGGGACCATCTCCATAGTTCTCGGACAGAAATAGATTCTTATAGAAAATATAGAGGCCCGGTGACTGTGTGATCCAACATCTCACTTGTATGCCTTATGGTACTCCCTCTTCCAAAAGTCTAGCTTAACCCATTCAACACCAAGTAACTCACATGGACTAGTCCATGATATTCATAAACCAATAAATGAATCAGAAAATCATATTTGGACAAGTTCATTTATCAAAATGGGTAATTATGTCTAAAAATAGTCATATCACTGGCAAAAAGTGCAGATCCTGATGAGACGGCTCATCACGAGCCGGCTCATCTGGATCTACACTTTTTGTAAGCCTATTTAGAGGTCTGTGGTGTTGAAAGGGTTAAAGCTTACTAGTTTTATAAATGTATTTTATTAATCATTCGCATTTTGAAATAATATTCCAGCTATTCATTTGTTCAGGGATCATTCTAGAGGGCGATGTGGGCGAAATAGTCGCCCTAGGGACCCTGACTTCGCCCTCTGGGGGCCACACTTCTCCCTAAAAAAATAAATTATTTTGGGTTTTTTATGATTTTCAAACAAAATGTTATCTAGTAAGATACACTGGCCCATTATAAAGCACTCCTTCTATTCAAATGTTGTATTTAATGGTTGTACTGTGCATTTTAACCCTATTTTGCAGAAGTATATTAAAGAACACCACACGCTTTCTCACTTCTCCCAAAAATTCTGACCTAGAATGAACCCTGTTTGTTATATTTCAACTAGGATGGACATCAACTACTGCTTGTAATTCATGCTCTAACAATAGTGTCTCTAATTTTATTCCAGATTTTCTTCCCATGAAATGTGATGCCTGCGCACAGATATTTTGGTAAGGAAATAACAAATGAATAACATTATATTGTGTAGATCTAAGGAAATTGTGCAAACAGTTTTTCAACGTTGTGGTACAAATGAACCGTTTCTGTGAGAAATTCTATTTGGTGCTTACTGTGCCGAACAAAAAGCGAGGTTTGTATGTTTATTTTCCTCATAAATGCAAGTTATTACAGGGCTCGACAAGTCCGCTCGTATTTACGAGTGACTTTTCGATCTGGACGAGTAGAAATTCCAAGTCGCTTGCCCAGTCGGACGAGTGAAAATTTCATCTAAATATCCAATATAAATCGAATATACAAAATAAAATAATATCCGTTTTACTTTCTTCGGAATGATTACCAGGCGTGATAATGGGAAATCACCGAGGATATTTTAATGTGTTTATGCTGCCACATAATTGCATTTATTAATAAATTAAAGTGCAATTCTGACGATTTTTAATTTTCCTAAAATACATGGGACGAGTGATAGTCCAATCTGGACGAGTGGAACAGTGGCATCACTCGCCCAGTAGGACGAGTAAGAAATTAAAAATTTGTCGAGGCCTGTATTATTATATATTTTGGTATACATTATTGTTATACCTCGCATTGCTCGGACCGGGAAGTGTTTGAGATGGTACGGTTGTCGCCATATCAGACATGTGGGCTTTCTCCGGGTACTCCGGTTTCCTCCCACACGAATGACCGCATTTACGCTTTCATCCGCGCCAATGAGAGTATTTAATACAACTTGTTAAAGCTTGTTTCTCAATCGCTGTAAATTAAAGTTTAAACTACGCTCGCAACCCCTCGGGTCAAGGCCCACACGATCCATTGCACAACATAGGCACCAATGAAAATTCTTCAAAGAGACCATGAATGTAAATGAGCTTTTCGACAGAGTGCCATTATCAGAGCTTTGTTCTTATACAACACGTTCATCAAATTCATTACGCATCCTTTTTTTTCAGCAATGACCACATTCACTATAGCTCACATTCCTGCCCAGACTCTTACAAAAAGGTATGTATTTAGTTGATCAGTCAGTTAAGCTGTCTACTTCTACCATCAATACTCTGGTGGAAGTTGTGATAGCGTAGTGGATCCATGTTCGCTTCAGGTGCGAAAGGTCCGGAGTTCAAGCCCCGCTGGAGTCGTTACGACTGTGCCGCTAAGCAAGGCATTTAAATTCCATGTTGCCTCGTTTCTCTCCCTCGTGGAGATGGATTCCATCAGGAATGAGGTCTCGAGAGTGATTAATATAAGTTGTTTCGCAATCAAGCTAAAATAACCACTCGAAGTAACCGTATTTTGACAATTCCTATACAGTCAAACTTCGATGTCTTAACCCTTTCCTTCATAGAGATTAATTTAGGTTAATATATTATTATATCTCCATACAAACTACAGCCATTTAACCCTTTCCTTCATAGAGATTAATTTAGGTTACCGGTAATATATTATTATATCTCCATACAAACGACAGCCATTTAGCTATTCTGTAATGGATAAGTAGTCGCCATATCTATCCCACCTCCATAGATATTACTGGGACTACATGAGATTCTGGTCTTTATTATGAACATTGGTTTGGCTACTACATTGTCAATGTATGTCATATTGGTAATGGCGTCCAGAGGTGCTTCTATGAGGGAAAGGGTTAATGAACATTGGTTTGGCTACTACATTGTCAATGTATGTCATATTGGTAATGGCGTCAAGAGGTGCTTCTATGAGGGAAAGGGTTAATGAACATTGGTTTGGCTACTACATTGTCAATGTATGTCGTATTGGTAATGGCGTCCAGAGGTGCTTCTATGAGGGAAAGGGTTATGAACATTGGTTTGGCTACTATATTGTCAATGTATGTCATATTGGTAATGGTATCAAGAGGTGCTTCTATGAGCGAAAGGGTTAATGAACATTGGTTTGGCTACTATATTGTCAATGTATGTCATATTGGTAATGGCGTCAAGAGGTGCTTCTATGAGGGTTAAACTCGTCGAGGCCCTTGGATAATGGGGCAAGTCATTGGTGGTTTCGAGTCACGATTGTCTTGAGTGACCCATGATATTTAGAAATAACGTATAGTAGCTTACTGTTGTACACATCTATATCATCCTCTCCTGGTTTGATATGAATCCGTGCATTGTGTCTATAGGACGGCGTTTCGTAATAATGTATGTAAGTTTAATACCTGGCCTACGGAGTGGGAGGTCGAAGATTCGAATCTCTTCAGTGGTTCGTTCTGATATGGCCGGTTGGTGAGCCGCCAGCTAATTAAATGCATGTAATGGTTATCGATTGACTACCAGCCTGGCATAAAAGCATAGGATTCGGGAAGTACTAATGTTCATAAAAAGAGGTGTCTCATAAGTCAGAAATGGCTGGCCCTTCCACACGAATGACCACATTTACATTTTTTTACGTTTTCATACTCTCCAACGAGAGTGATTAATGTAAGTTGTTATAACTTGTTTCGCAATTGTAAAATAAATAAAATTTAAATTAATACATTTGTCCTTTGCATTATTATGTTTAATACCAATTTAAAATATGGATTAAAGAAGCTGTGAATGAAAATCATTAATTACATACATGTTTATAGAATATCCAATAAAGTCTGCGTCACTTCTGTCGTGAATTGAAAACAAATGGAGCCAATTTGAAAAACTTGGAGCCAACTAAGAGCCAAATAGTTCACAGATAAATATTTGAAGCCATGTATTTGACTAAACATGTTGCGCCAAAAATAATTTGTCAAGCAAACAATGGTGTTCGAGCAAACAATGGTGTTCAAGCAAACAAAGGTGTTCAAGCAAACAATGGTGTTCAAGCAAACAATGGTGTTCAAGCAAACAAAGGTGTTCGAGCAAACAATGGTGTTCAAGCAAACAATGGTGTTCAAGCAAACAAAGGTGTTCAAGCAAACAATGGTGTTCAAGCAAACAAGTGTGTTCAAGCAAACAATGGTGTTCAAGCAAACAAAGGTGTTCAAGCAAACAAAGGTGTTCAAGCAAACAAGTGTGTTCAAGCAAACAATGGTGTTCAAGCAAACAAAGGTGTTCAAGCAAACAATGGTGTTCAAGCAAACAAGTGTGTTCAAGCAAACAATGGTGTTCAAGCAAACAAAGGTGTTCAAGCAAACAATGGTGTTCGAGCAAACAATGGTGTTCAAGCAAACAATGGTGTTCAAGCAAACAATGGTGTTCGAGCAAACAATGGTGTTCAAGCAAACAATGGTGTTCAAGCAAACAATGGTGTTCAAGCAAACAAAGGTGTTCAAGCAAACAATGGTGTTCAAGCAAACAATGGTGTTCAAGCAAACAATGGTGTTCAAGCAAACAATGGTGTTCGAGCAAACAAGTGTGTTCAAGCAAACAATGGTGTTCAAGCAAACAATGGTGTTCGAGCAAATGAGGGTCAAGCAAACAATGGTGTTCGAGCAAATGAGTGTGTTCAAGCAAACAATGGTGTTCAAGCAAACAATGGTGTTCGAGCAAATGAGGGTCAAGCAAACAATGGTGTTCGAGCAAATGAGTGTGTTCAAGCAAATGAAGGTGTTCGAGCAAATGAAGGTGTTCGAGCAAATGAGGGTCAAGCAAACAATGGTGTTCGAGCAAATGAGTGTGTTCAAGCAAATGAAGGTGTTCGAGCAAATGAAGGTGTTCGATGCGACTTTAGGCCACAAAAATATACAAGAAAGACTGAAGCTTTGATCTCATGTACTTTTCTATGGTGATTATGTCATGTACAATGTCTTCCTCCAGGATAACCAGGTACCAGTGTGCCCGCTGTGTAACAAACCCATACCACTGAAGAAAGGGGAGGTACCAGATGAGGTCGTTGGCCGGCATATAGACAGCGACTGCCAGTCGGACCCAGCTAAGGAAAAGAGAAAAGTAAGACTAACAAATTGCTGCTTTGCAGAGCTGTCATGTTACAAGTATGGAGTTATCAATTTTCAATGTAACGCAATAATCAGATTTGGAATTATTACCTACTTCCTTATTGTACAGCACAATCTAAGCCAACTTGTTATTGGTTTATTTGTGTGTGTTTGCGTTTATTTATCGTTGCTACCAGTTACCCATATGAGCGACGCCTCCTGAAGAGATTAGTGTATAACGGTTACTTTATTTGTAATCCTTTGATCTTGCAGGTGTTCAATCTATTGAACCAAAGGTCAGAGGTTATGGTATGAGTAATATAATTTTATCAAAATCCTGTTAGTTAATTGATAAAAAAATGTACAGTCAAACTTTCATTGTATATACTATAAGGACATTTCTCATTACTTAACCCATTCAACACCAAGTAACTCACATGGACTGGTCCATGATATTTTTAGACCAATAAATTAATAACAAAATTACATTTGGATCAGTTCATTTATCAAAATGGGTAATTTTAAAAAAAAAAAAGTTATATTGCTTGAAAAAAGTGCAGATCCTGATGAGACGGCTCGTCACGAGCCGGCTCATCTGGATCTACACTTTTTTGTAAGCCAATTTAGAGGTCTGTGGTGTTGAAAGGATTAATATGTTACAAATTATTACAAGATGAAAAATCAATTAATTAAAGGGACCTATCCTCATTTAGGAATATATTCAGGGGAAGTAACTGCCCAATGATTCTTGTGGTATGATTCGACAGTATTGACTCTTGACTGTTTTATGCAATCTCTGTACTCTTATGTGTTTTGCAGGCATATCCACAGAATATGGGGGGATGCGGGCAGCCTGTGGCAGAGTTGTTGGGACTATGTCTACAATCTGTACGGTCGAGATAATGAGTTAGTGTTCACCTGCCTTGGTATGTACATTTTCCTGCTAATTATGTTTAATTGAATTTGTAACTGTACATGAGGTGACTGCCTCTGTTGTCGAGTTGTTACGGTTGCTGACTTGTATACCACGGTAACCTATCATCACTGATTCGAGCACCACTCTGCCTTCGTAGTAACATGCTACGGTTGCTGACTTGTATACCACGGTAACTTATCATCACTGATGTTCACTGGTTCGAGCACCACTCTGCCTTCGTAGTAACATGTTACGGTTGCTGACTTGTATACCACGGTAACCTATCATCACTGATGGTCACTGGTTCGAGCACCACTCCGCCTTCGTAGTAACATGTTACGGTTGCTGACTTGTATACCACGGTAACCTATCATCACTGATGGTCACTGGTTCGAGCACCACTCTGCCTTCGTAGTAACATGCTACGGTTGCTGACTTGTATACCACTGTAACCTATCATCACTGATGTTCACTGGTTCGAGCACCACTCTGCCTTCGTAGTAACATGTTACGGTTGCTGATTTGTATACCACGGTAACCTATCATCACTGATGGTCACTGGTTCGAGCACCACTCTGCCTTCGTAGTAACATGTTACGGTTGCTGACTTGTATACCACGGTAACCTATCATCACTGATGGTCACTGGTTCGAGCACCACTCTGCCTTCGTAGTAACATGCTACGGTTGCTGACTTGTATACCACGGTAACCTATCATCACTGATTCGAGCACCACTCTGCCTTCGTAGTAACATGCTACGGTTGCTGACTTGTATACCACTGTAACCTATCATCACTGATGTTCACTGGTTCGAGCACCACTCTGCCTTCGTAGTAACATGTTACGGTTGCTGATTTGTATACCACGGTAACCTATCATCACTGATGGTCACTGGTTCGAGCACCACTCTGCCTTCGTAGTAACATGTTACGGTTGCTGACTTGTATACCACGGTAACCTATCATCACTGATGGTCACTGGTTCGAGCACCACTCTGCCTTCGTAGTAACATGCTACGGTTGCTGACTTGTATACCACGGTAACCTATCATCACTGATTCGAGCACCACTCTGCCTTCGTAGTAACATGCTATGGTTGCTGACTTGTATACCACTGTAACCTATCATCACTGATGTTCACTGGTTCGAGCACCACTCTGCCATCGTAGTAACATGTTACGGTTGCTGACTTGTATACCACGGTAACCTATCATCACTGGTTCGAGCACCACTCTGCCTTCGTAGTAACATGTTACGGTTGCTGACTTGTATACCACGGTAACCTATCATCACTGATGGTCACTGGATCGAGCACCACTCTGCCTTCGTAGTAACATGCTACGGTTGCTGACTTGTATACCACTGTAACCTATCATCACTGATGTTCACTGGTTCGAGCACCACTCTGCCTTCGTAGTAACATGTTATGGTTGCTGACTTGTATACCACGGTAACCTATCATCACTGATGGTCACTGGCTCGAGCACCACTCTGCCTTCGTAGTAACATGCTACGGTTGCTGACTTGTATACCACGGTAACCTATCATCACTGATGGTCACTGGTTCGAGCACCACTCTGCCTTCGTAGTAACATGTTACGGTTGCTGACTTGTATACCACGGTAACCTATCATCACTGATGTTCACTGGTTCGAGCACCACTCTACCTTCGTAGTAACATGCTACGGTTGCTGACTTGTATACCACGGTAACCTATCATCACTGATTCGAGCACCACTCTGCCTTCATAGTAACATGCTACGGTTGCTGACTTGTATACCACGGTAACCTATCATCACTGATGGTCACTGGTTCGAGCACCACTCCGCCTTCGTAGTAACATGCTACGGTTGCTGACTTGTATACCACGGTAACCTATCATCACTGATGTTCACTGGATCGAGCACCACTCTGCCTTCGTAGTAACATGTTACGGTTGCTGACTTGTATACCACGGTAACCTATCATCACTGATGCAGAGTTCCCTCTGTCTGAATGCTTGTCTGCGCCATTTCTGTCGCCAATTGAAAAAGACTGGAGCCAATTTAAAAAACTTGGTGCAAACTAAGAGCCATATAGTTCACAAATAAATATTTGAAGCCATGAATTTGACAAAACATGTGCCCAAAAAAAACATTAAAAAAACAAATAAAATATAATTGTTTTTTAAAAAAGTTGTGCCAAATATTGTTCGCCAATTCACAAAATTAAGCGCCAATATTTGTTTTTTGTCACCCTTGGTGACCGACACCGGGAACCCTGTCAGATGTTCACTGGTTCGAGCACCACTCAGCCTTCGTAGTAACACTGGCATATTAAAGATGTTCAGAAATACGTACTTATTGTGAGCACTGCCGATTCCATGAAATCAATGTAACATGGTTCAGCAGGAAGAAAGTAAAAACAATTCAAATTTGAACAAGGTTGTCAATCCAGCGTGTGTCCTGGCCAGTAGGAGTGCAAGTATCCACAAGGATTACTCTAGTCTACTTATCATACAGTATGATAACTCTGGTCTACTTGCCATGCAGTATGGTAACTCTGGTCTACTTGTCATGCAGTATGGTAACTCTGGTCTACTTGCCATGCAGTATGGTAACTCTAGTCTACTTACCATGCAGTTGGTAACTCTAGTCTACTTGCCATGCAGTATGGTAACTCTGGTCTACTTGTCATGCAGTATGGTAACTCTAGTCTACTTGCCATGCAGTATGATAACTCTAGTCTACTTGCCATGCAGTATGGTAACTCTGGTCTACTTGCCATGCAGTATGGTAACTCTGGTCTACTTGCCATGCAGTATGGTAACTCTAGTCTACTTGCCATGCAGTATGGTAACTCTGGTCTACTTGTCATGCAGTATGATAACTCTGGTCTACTTATCATGCAGTATGGTAACTCTGGTATACTTGTCATGCAGTATGATAACTCTGGTCTACTTGCCATGCAGTATGGTAACTCTGGTCTACTTGCCATGCAGTATGGTAACTCTGGTCTACTTGCCATGCAGTATGGTAACTCTAGTCTACTTGCCATGCAGTATGGTAACTCTGGTCTACTTGTCATGCAGTATGATAACTCTGGTCTACTTATCATGCAGTATGGTAACTCTGGTATACTTGTCATGCAGTATGATAACTCTGGTCTACTTGCCATGCAGTATGATAACTCTGGTATACTTGTCATGCAGTATGGTAACTCTGGTCTACCTGCCATGCAGTATGATAACTCTGGTCTACTTATCATGCAGTATGGTAACTCTGGTCTACTTGTCATGCAGTATGATAACTCTGGTCTACTTGTCATGCAGTATGGTAACTCTAGTCTACTTGCCATGCAGTATGGTAACTCTAGTCTACTTGCCATGCAGTATGGTAACTCTAGTCTACTTGCCATGCAGTATGGTAACTCTAGTCTACTTGCCATGCAGTATGGTAACTCTAGTCTACTTGCCATGCAGTATGGTAACTCTAGTCTACTTGCCATGCAGTATGGTAACTCTAGTCTACTTGCCATGCAGTATGGTAACTCTAGTCTACTTGCCATGCAGTATGGTAACTCTAGTCTACTTGCCATGCAGTATGGTAACTCTAGTCTACTTGCCATGCAGTATGGTAACTCTAGTCTACTTGCCATGCAGTATGGTAACTCTAGTCTACTTGCCATGCAGTATGGTAACTCTAGTCTACTTGCCATGCAGTATGGTAACTCTAGTCTACTTGCCATGCAGTGTGGTAACTCTGGTCTACTTGCCATGCAGTATGGTAACTCTGGTCTACTTGTCATGCAGTGTGGTAACTCTGGTCTACTTATCATGCAGTATGGTAACTCTAGTCTACTTGCCATGCAGTATGGTAACTCTAGTCTACTTGCCATGCAGTATGGTAACTCTGGTCTACTTGCCATGCAGTATGGTAACTCTTATATTCACCATCCTTGCTCACCATCTTTATTCTTCAACAAATTCCTTGACAAATTCTTCGTATTTGGAGGAAAGTTGAGCATTGCAGACTGACATATATAACACCGGCTTCTTCCTTGTATTTGGAGGAAAGTTGAGCATTGCAGACTGACATATATAACACCGGCTTCTTCCTTGTATTTGGAGGAAAGTTGAGCATTGCAGACGGACATATATAACACCGGCTTCTTCCTTGTATTTGGAGGAAATTGAGCATTGCAGACTGACATATATAACACCGGCTTCTTCCTTGTATTTGGAGGAAAGTTGAGCATTGCAGACGGACATATATAACACCGGCTTCTTCCTTGTATTTGGAGGAAAGTTGAGCATTGCAGACGGACATATATAACACCGGCTTCTTCCTTGTATTTGGAGGAAAGTTGAGCATTGCAGACTGACATATATAACACCGGCTTCGTCCTTGTATTTGGAGGAAAGTTGAGCATTGCAGACTGACATATATAACATCGGCTTCTTCCTTGTATTTGGAGGACAGTTGGGCATTGCAGACTGACATATATAACACCGGCTTCTTCCTTGTATTTGGAGGAAAGTTGAGCATTGCAGACTGACATATATAACACCGGCTTCTTCCTTGTATTTGGAGGAAAGTTGAGCATTGCATACTGACATATATAACACCGGCTTCTTCCTTGTATTTGGAGGAAAGTTGAGCATTGCAGACTGACATATATAACACCGGCTTCTTCCTTGTATTTGGAGGAAAGTTGAGCATTGCAGACTGACATATATAACACCGGCTTCTTCCTTGTATTTGGAGGAAAGTTGAGCATTGCAGACTGACATATATAACACCGGCTTCTTCCTTGTATTTGGAGGAAAGTTGAGCATTGCAGACTGACATATATAACACCGGCTTCTTCCTTGTATTTGGAGGAAAGTTGAGCATTGCATACTGACATATATAACACCGGCTTCTTCCTTGTATTTGGAGGAAAGTTGAGCATTGCAGACTGACATATATAACACCGGCTTCTTCCTTGTATTTGGAGGAAAGTTGAGCATTGCAGACTGACATATATAACACCGGCTTCTTCCTTGTATAGGTACATGGCTGGTGACAGTGACTGTGTTCTGGACGGCAAATGCTTTCTTTCTCCTGCTGGACACCATGGGGTTACCAGAGTGTATGAAGAAATACAAAATACAGGAGGATGTGAAGGTATGTACATACTGTAAATACTACACAGTCTATGTATGGATGCTCAAGTATATGGTACGGGTAATCAAAATTAATTAGTCAGGTGGCCCTCTTGTTTTTAAAGTCATCACCTCTGAGGCACATTTGTAACCGATTCATCCAAGACGTTTATGTTTATTATGTCGGCTTTGTGGTCTAGTCGAGGCATCAATGACTGAGCGGTTCTTCTTTCGTCTAGCAAGTGATATAACATCCATATATATATATGTATATGAGTCTATATTTCTGGACTGCAGTTCTTTATGTCCTCTCCTCATTGTTGGCCATCCTGCAGCAGCTTGAAGACCGATTCAGCAGTTCTGGTTGTCTAAGTTGCTTCGGGTTAGTCCGTACCTCCACCATTTCTGTGAAGTAGCGATGGTTGAGCGTGCGTCCCAGTTTGCAGGGATTACAACCACATGATCCCGGAACCCTACGCTGCTGCTGTGAGATGTGCCCCGGCCACCGTTTGCACGCAGTGAGGTCAGTCGTGACAGTTCTTGTATGCAATTGTATGGGGTATAAATAGACCACTTGTTTAGTGGCATAATGTTCTCTGAATTAATTTGAATGATATTCCTGCTGCATTGAATCTGCTTGCGGTCTCGCTCATCATTCCTATCATTGGGTGAGTATGACGTGTGCATTGAATCTGCTTGTGGTCTCGATCGTCGTTCCTATCATTGGGTGAGTATGACGTGTGCATTGAATCTGCTTGTGGTCTCGATCGTAGTTCCTATCAGTGGGTGAGTATGACGTGTGCATTGAAGCTGCTTGCGGTCTCGATCGTCGTTCCTATCAGTGGGTGAGTATGACGTGTGCATTGAATCTGCTTGCGGACTCGATCATCGTTCCTATCATTGGGTGAGTATGACGTGTGCATTGAATCTGCTTGTGGTCTCGATCGTCGTTCCCATCAGTGGGTGAGTATGACGTGTGCATTGAATCTGCTTGAGGTCTCAATCATCGTTCCTATCAGTGGGTGAGTATGACGTGTGCATTGAATCTGTTTGCGGTCTCGATCGTCGTTCCTATCAGTGGGTGAGTATGACGTGTGTATTGAATCTGCTTGCGGTCTCGATCGTCGTTCCTATCAGTGGGTGAGTATGACGTGTGCATTGAAGCGATCTCGATCGTAGTTCCTATCAGTGGGCGAGTATGATGTGTGCATTGAAGCGATCTCGATCGTAGTTCCTATCAGTGGGTGAGTATGACGTGTGCATTGAAGCAATCTCGATCGTAGTTCCTATCAGTGGGTGAGTATGACGTGTGCATTGAAGCGATCTCGATCGTAGTTCCTATCAGTGGGTGAGTATGATGTGTGCATTGAAGTGATCTCGATCATCGTTCCTATCAGTGGGTGAGTATGATGTGTGCATTGAAGTGATCTCGATCATCGTTCCTATCAGTGGGTGAGTATGATGTGTGCATTGAAGTGATCTCGATCGTCGTTCCTATCAGTGGGTGAGTATGATGTGTGCATTGAAGCGATCTCGATCGTCGTTCCTATCAGTGGGTGAGTATGACGTGTGCATTGAAGTGATCTCGATCGTAGTTCCTATCAGTGGGTGAGTATGACGTGTGCATGGAAGCAATCTCGATCGTATTTCCTATCAGTGGGTGAGTATGACGTGCATGGAAGCGATCTCGATCGTAGTTCCTATCAGTGGGTGAGTATGACGTGTGCTATGTATCGGATCCTTTATATTGATATACTTTTCCCTAACTTGCAGTTGGACATGCCAAAGTTCTGGAAGGCTGTGAAGGTTGTCTTGTTTAACACGACTGTGCTGAGTATTCCATTCTGTTACCTGGCTGGGTCCTTGTTTCTGTTACGTGGTAGTTCGGTTAGCGGGGAGTTACCCACATTTCCATGGGTCATGTTGGAACTACTCGTCTTCTCCATCGTTGAGGAAGTCTTCTTTTACTACTCGCATAGGTAAGCGTTTTATTTTTGTGCTCTTCGTTGGTTTGTGCAAATTTGTTTTAGCTCGATTGCGAAACAATTTCTTGCAGCTTAGTTTAATCGCTCTTAAGACCTCATTCCTGATGGAAGTCATCGCCATGAGGGAGAGAGAAAAGGCAGTGTGGAATTCAAGTGGCATGCCTAAGTACACAATCGTAACGGCTACAGCTGGGAGCGAACTCCAGGCATCTCGCACCTGAAGTGAACGCGTTACCATTGCACTATCACGACCTCAACTGCACATCGTTAATTCAGTGTCACATATTGGATTCCTTTTATGCAGTTGCATACAGTATATATGGTAAGTACCTGTCGGACCTGTTTTGACACGCAGACATCGTCGGGCACGGATACAATGGTACACAGAGCATGGGGCAGCCAGCATATGGAATCGAGTCATCTTTACTGACGATCCAGATTTACGCTCCAGAAGACAGATGGGCGTGTACGTTTATTTAGGCGTCATGGGGAGAGATATAGCGACGTGTGCGTGATAGAGGCAGACCGATTCCGCCGAGGATCTGTGATGGTGTGGGGTGGCATTAGCCATGGCGGAAAGTTAGATCTTGTCGTCATTCCCGGAAATCTCAATGCCCAGCGCTACAGAGATATTGTGCTAAGTGACGTTGTTCTGCCTTACGTTAATGGACATGCCGGTCGCGTGATATTCCAACAGGACAATGCACGCCCACATGTCGCCCATGCAATACCTGCGCGATAACAACATTGATATACTGGACTGGCCGTCCATTTCTGCTGATCTCTCTCCACATCTGGGATGAGCTGGATAGGAGGATACGTCGACGTATTGTGTAGCCGCGAACGTTACAGGAATTGACCGTTGCCATCCACCAGGAGTGGGCAAACATCCCCGTTGCCTTTGTCAGACAACTCATCAGGTTCATGAGCTGCAGATGCATTGCCGTGATCAATGCTGCAGGAGGTCATACACGTTACTAACTGTATTCAGATTTTCTGACATTTGCTTTGTTTTAAATCTCGTCGACCATCGACATCATTTGTTATATTTTAATTTTTGCTGTACTTAAGCAATGCATTATTTACATTCGAGTTGGCAATATTAAATGGTTTGTTTGTTGATTTATGAAGTGTTGCGTTAGAACTTTTGTATAGTATATATGAAATGAGTTCTGGAATTTTTAATTGCAAAATTCCAAAACGAGTTTCATAAAATATGATACGAAATCATCAGGAGTGTCACATTACCATAACGTGCTTGTTTTAACTTTGCTACTTCCAGTTTGGTGCAAAGTGTCACGCAAATTGTCATGACGTCACTAAATTGTCATGACGTCACTAAGCAAAGCAGCATTATATTTATGTTTTAAACAACGTTATGATTGCGTCGATATTTCTTCTAAATCATAGTTTGTCTTACCATTAATGTTATGTCCCAATTCAAATAGAGCTATGTGTAAGTCATGTTTAATTTATGTTTAATTTACAAATTATAAGGTTATTCTCAGAATGCTTCCCGGTGTTATTACACATGTATAAGAAATGATTAGATGACTGTATTACACTGAATACAAGTAAAGTTATGTGATAAATCTTATTGAACTCATCGTAATCATCAAAGTGTCTTACACACTGATCTGTTGTCCAGTTGTTAACACATTGGACTGGTAATCCATGGATCACAGGTTCGATCTCCCATCTGACCCTAATAAAATTAACAGTTTTTCAGATGGGACATTAAACCGAGGTCTCGTGTCGGTGCTTTAGACCTTGCACGTAAAAGAACCAGAGGAGACTCTGGAATGGGTCTCTGTCTGTATCATTGCACTATCCTCCAAAAATCTAAAATGACTAATCTCTTCAGGAGGCGTCGCTCAAATTGGCAACCAGTAGTGACGATAAATAAACGTAAAACACACACAGCACGTCACTTCAAGCTCTCAAAGTGTCTAATTTACTAAGGAAATCAACAGAAATTGACACTTTGCTTACTACCCTGACCACAACGCCTTGATGGGGATTTATCCCACAATCAAAATACCTCCTCCTGGGGAAAACAAGTCCGCCTCCGTGGTCGAGTGGTTAAGGTCGCTGACTTGTATACCACTCTAACCTATCATCACTGATGGTCACGGGTTCGAGCCCCGCTCAGACCGTGTTTCATTTATATGAAAAAGTTGGCAGTTTCTTACGGAGGTTGGTGCACCCAATTACTGGTTAACCACTGGAGCCTGCCCAGGAAAGGTGTTGTTAGGTCAACTGCCCGCCGGCGATATAGCCCAAAAATGGTGCTGATGCAGGCGTAAAACCCGAAATATAACATAACATAACCTCCTCCAGGTTAGATTTCTTTCTGAACATTTTTGCAACATTACAAAGGCATGCAATATTAAACCAGGATACAAGACTGATCATTACATAGTTTTAATTAATATAAGTTTTATTAACCAAGAAAGGGGACCTGGCTACTTCAATGAGTACCAAAGTATAATAAAGAGTAGTATAAAGGAAACAGTTCAATTCAATGATGCTGCTAGTCCAAATGATTAAAGGAAATATAAGGAATGCAACTATAAAATATGCTACACGTAAGAAAAAACTTGACATAAAAAAGGAAGCCAGACTAACTAATGAAATAGAAGAACTTGAAAATAAACTAATAACATCAAATATAAATGTAGATCAAAATAAAGAAGATCTAATACATAAACAACAAGAACTCAATAATTTATACGATCAACGAGTCAATGGTATGATGATAAGATCAAAGGCCTTACATATTGAAGGAAATGAAAAGAACACAAAATATTTTGCTAACCTAGAGAAACGACATGCGGAAAAGAAAACTATTACAAAATTATATGTAAATGAACACGAAATAGTAGGTCCCAAAAACATGTTAAATGAAGAAGTGACTTTCTATAAGAGTCTCTACAAAAAACGTGATATAGCAGCATCAAATATAAATTTATTCAATCAGTCAGTAAATAAATTGTCACATAGTTATAGTGTAAATTGTGAAGGTCTATTAAATGAATACGAGTGCTCGAATTCATTACTTGAAATGAAAAATAATAAAAGTCCTGGTTCGGATGGATTAACAACTGAATTCTACAAAATATTCTGGAATGATTTAAAACAATATTACGTCAATTCGCTAAACTTTTCTTTCTGTACTGGTGAGTTAACAGACCTCCAAAAACAAGGCATAATAACATTATTACCAAAATCAGGAAAAGATCATACATCACTATCAAATTGGCGTCCAATCAGTCTTCTTAATATTGATTATAAGATTGCTACCAAAACAGTAGCCAACAGACTGAAAAGTGCTTTACCACAAATTATTAGTCCTGAACAAACTGGTTTTATGAAAGGTAGTTATATCGGTGAAAATGTCCGTTTAATATTTAAAATAATTGAATATCTTGAAGATAAAAACCTTCCTGGCATCCTATTCTTCTCAGACTACGAAAAAGCATTCGACAGTCTCAGTCACGATTTCATATTTAAATGTCTGCAACATTTTAACTTTGGAGAGAATCTTATTAAATGGGTAAAGCTATTCTACAATAATGTAAACAGTGTAATAATAAATAACGTCCATATGTCGGAATCGTTTCAGATTGAAAGAGGTGTAAGACAAGGTTGTCCTCTGTCATCTTCTCTTTTTATTATATGTATGGAAGTACTTTCCAGCGTAATTGCAAAAGATATAGATATTAAAGGAATTACCATCAAAAATAGAGAAATAAAACAAACGCTTTTCGCAGATGATGCCACATATATCAATAATGGTGAACAAAAGTCATTTGAACGTTTAATAGAGGTCATAACCGAATTTTGAACGATTTCAGGTCTTAATCTAAACACTTTCAAGTCAACAGTTCTCAGAATAGGTTCATTAAAAGATGCCAACATAAGATACCGCGATGATATAAAATTTACCTGGACAAATCAAAATGCAAAAACTCTGGGAATGGTTTTCAGCACAAATAAAGAACTGAACATTAAGTTAAATCTAGAACCAATTTAGAATCTATTTACTGTTTTATCTAACCCTTCTGAAAATATCATGAAAGACGTCAATAAATCCATATATAGTTTTCTATGGGATGGTAAAATGGTAAACCGGACAAAATTAAACGAAATGTGTTGAAGCAACAGTATGAAAAAGGAGGTTTAAAGATGACTGACATTCACGCTTTTCTTTACTCAATTAAAGCATGTTGGGTGAAAAGATTTTTAAATAAAGATAATAAAGGGTTATGGAAATGTTTCTTTGAATCACCTCTTCAAAAATTTGGGGAAGATTTTATCTTTGAATGCAACATGTCATTAGCAGATATTAAAAACATATGTTTTAAAAACAATTTTCTGAAAGACGTTTTGTATGCATGGTTTAAATTAAACTCCGATTTCGAGAAAACCAATGATACTGTAAGAAAACATATCCTATGGAACAACTCGGATATTAAAACAGAAGGAAAGACATTATTTATAAAAAAATTGGTTTGATAAAGGAATGAATTATATAGAGCAATTATACGACTTTCGAAACAATAAATTATTTTCATTTAATGAAGCTAAAACAATATTTGATATAAATGAAGACCAATTTCTAAATTACTTCAAACTGACTAAAAGTATCCCAAGGAAATATTTCACCATCTTAAACCCAGAAATATTAACATGAGCCAGAAAAGAAACATTGTTAGACAAATTGGTAAAATCTAGAAATCCAAATCAACTTCTATATCATATACAAATACAAGCAGCAAGTGAAGAATCTATAACCTCAGAACAGAAGTGGAATACTATGTTTCCAAATCACATCCTGAATTGGAAACATATTTATTCACTAAAATTTGAAGCTACAATAGATACTACATTAAGAAGTTTTCAATATCGCTTTCTAATGCAGCTTATCCCAACAAATACATACTTATTTAGATGTAAATTGACGCCAACTAATATATGTGATTTTTGTAACATGCATGTCAAAAGTATCAAACATATGTTTTGGGAATGTGCATACATCCAACAATTATGGAATAACCTATCTCAATTTTTAAAATCCAAGAATATTACTGTTGTGTTCAACCTAGCAGACATATGTTTTGGTAGAACACAAAATTCTACATCATACAGATGTATAAATTACATTATTATTTTGTGCAAATCTTTTATTTTTAGAATGAAGTATATGAAAACGAGCATTTTAAAAGATACTTAGATATAAGAATTAATCTAGAAAAGGCCATAGCACTGGAAAGAAACTAATTAGAACAACACAATCGGAAATGGTCTCTTTTTCTTAAATCATGCACTGAACCCCGAGTTTAAAAAGATAGTACATTAATAGTGTCAAATGGAAACGATCACTTATACCCAACTACGTTTATGTTTTTGCTGTTGTTTTTTTCTCCTTGCATTTGTCCATCTATCAAAATGTTAAGGAATGTTGGTACTCTTTCTGTCAAGGTACATTATTCTCAATCAAAAACATTTGTAAAATACATATATATATATACATGTTAAATAACTAATAATACATGTAATGCTTAACAATATGTGATATCAATGTATGCATAGATGTAATGCATGTATAATATGTATGTATGAATGTATGTATGTTATCTATGTATCAAAATAAAGGAGGTTACCCGATAGGGGCCTCAAAAATCAAAAAAAAAACAACCTCCTCCTGGTCTAACCGTCCCTATATATATCCACAGAATCAAGATCTATCAACAACTTATTTGAGTTATCCTATCCACAGTCTTGTCAATCACCATGGCGGAGGTTTAGTTTATACTAATTTATTTTAGCTTGATTGCGAAACAAGTTCTTACAACTTATATTAATCACTCTTGAGACCTCATTCCTGATGGAATGCATCGCCTCGAGGGAAAGAGAAGAGGCAATGTGAAATTTAAATGTCTTGCCTAAGGACACACTCGTAACAACTCCAGCGGGGATTGAACCCCGGGCTTTTCGCACCTGAAGCGAATGCACTACCACGGCGCTATCATGACTTCCACTGCCTTGCGGAGGTTTGCGTCTCTCCGAACGCTATTCATTATTCTAACATTGCTTGCGGAGGTTTGCGTCTCTCCGAACGCTATTCATTATTCTAACATTGCTTGCGGAGGTTTGCGTCTCTCCGAACGCTATTCATTATTCTAACATTGCTTGCGGAGGTTTGCGTCTCTCCGAACGCTATTCATTATTCTAACATTGCTTGCGGAGGTTTGCGTCTCTCCGAACGCTATTCATTATTCTAACATTGCTTGCGGAGGTTTGCGTCTCTCCGAACGCTATTCATTATTCTAACATTGCTTGCGGAGGTTTGCGTCTCTCCGAACGCTATTCATTATTCTAACATTGCTTGCGGAGGTTTGCGTCTCTCCGAACGCTATTCATTATTCTAACATTGCTTGCGGAGGTTTGCGTCTCTCCGAACGCTATTCATTATTCTAACATTGCTTGCGGAGGTTTGCGTCTCTCCGAACGCTATTCATTATTCTAACATTGCTTGCGGAGGTTTGCGTCTCTCCGAACGCTATTCATTATTCTAACATTGCTTGCGGAGGTTTGCGTCTCTCCGAACGCTATTCATTATTCTAACATTGCTTGCGGAGGTTTGCGTCTCTCCGAACGCTATTCATTATTCTAACATTGCTTGCGGAGGTTTGCGTCTCTCCGAACGCTATTCATTATTCTAACATTGCTTGCGGAGGGGAGGTTTGCGTCTCTCCGAACGCTATTCATTATTCTAACATTGCTTGCGGAGGTTTGCGTCTCTCCGAACGCTATTCATTATTCTAACATTGCTTGCGGAGGTTTGCGTCTCTCCGAACGCTATTCATTATTCTAACATTGCTTGCGGAGGTTTGCGTCTCTCCGAACGCTATTCATTATTCTAACATTGCTTGCGGAGGTTTGCGTCTCTCCGAACGCTATTCATTATTCTAACATTGCTTGCGGAGGTTTGCGTCTCTCCGAACGCTATTCATTATTCTAACATTGCTTGCGGAGGTTTGCGTCTCTCCGAACGCTATTCATTATTCTAACATTGCTTGCGGAGGTTTGCGTCTCTCCGAACGCTATTCATTATTCTAACATTGCTTGCGGAGGTTTGCGTCTCTCCGAACGCTATTCATTATTCTAACATTGCTTGCGGAGGTTTGCGTCTCTCCGAACGCTATTCATTATTCTAACATTGCTTGCGGAGGTTTGCATCTCTCCGAACGCTATTCATTATTCTAACATTGCTTGCGGAGGTTTGCGTCTCTCCGAACGCTATTCATTATTCTAACATTGCTTGCGGAGGTTTGCATCTCTCCGAACGCTATTCATTATTCTAACATTGCTTGCGGAGGGGAGGTTTGCGTCTCTCCGAACGCTATTCATTATTCTAACATTGCTTGCGGAGGTTTGCGTCTCTCCGAACGCTATTCATTATTCTAACATTGCTTG
>CM026391.1:72266370-72322641 GCA_014843695.1 Archivesica marissinica
TAAAAGTATAATAAAATAAGTTGTTATCTTCAACGATAATTTTGATGTTACATCGTAAAAAGTAAATTTCTGTTTCTGGCGGTACTATATACTAAGTATAACCCATAGTCGGAACATATTTATAATAGTATAGTCAAAATTCGTTCACCATTAAATACGTATATAATATAAAATAATAATTTTTGTTTGTTTGTCATAATATAAAATATTAAATTGTTTTAAGTTTTCTGTGTTGAAAGTGCGAACATGTGTGAATTCCGTTGAAGTAATTATCGACATCCTATCGCTTCCTGTCCCCATCGGGTACAATGGGAACCTTAGTTTGTTGTGTATTTACCTTCTTTGAGTAATATGGATTTAAATATAGTGACATCTGACATTGTGAAACAGTGACACAAACAATAGAGTGGTCCATCGTTCGCACCTTTGGTAATTGACAGCAATATCTTAGTGCTAATACAGTCAGTCACTATGCCGGTCAATCTTCTCACGACGTGCACGTCGTGACCGGTGCACATCCCGCAGCAGCAGCGTAGGATTCTGGGATCTTCTGGTCGTCGATCTTGCGAAGGGGGAGGCCTAGCCAGCATGTGGATCCATGACTACGGACAGATCCGTCGTCTCTTCTAGATAGTGCCTAATTTAACACTATATCTTCGCTGGCTACTTCAATCTTTCCTCCTCCTTATACTTCTCCAACGGATAGACGAGACGGCGGACCTGAGGAAGCGGCAACGGTCGTGGCATCCACGCTCCCCTGAGTGACAACTGACGACCAGATGTCTAACTGCCAGATCCGTATAAATGCTGCTGCGGGGTGACCAACAGTGAGGAGGGTGGCCCTACAAGGGACCGAGTACAGAAAGACCAGGCATTGTCACCCTGCCACGGAGTCAAGAAACCTCCTGAGGATGTCATCCTGAGCTCACATCGGGAGATTGTGTCACCGTTCCGAAGTGACCAATCCACGCCGCTGACGCATACAGACGAGGACCCGCATCGACTCTTCGGAGTGTCAACACTTACCTAGATCGGCGACAGCTAACACTGGGGCGCTGAAGAGGCACACCCTCAAACTCTTTTATCCGTCTACCAATGAAGTCCGTTGGGGACGGAGGGATGCGACCTCGACCCCGGATGCGTCAACGGGGTGGACAACGACGGAACAACCGAACCATTCTGCTGCTGTGAGCCGACCCAGGAAACCGGCACAGGGCTTGTCACCCTGTTGTCGGGGAGATGATGCCAGGCGCAGGGAACGTCACCCTGTCGTTTGGTAACGCTCCATAACTGGGTCAACGATGAAGAAGCGCCTCCACAGCGACTGGATGACCTCATTTCTTCATCCAGTCAGCGACCAGACCTTCAGCCGCCTTGACTTGGACTACCGGAGCCGCGGTCTACGCTAGAGCCTAATCATCTTGGACTACCCTACCAGTACCACAATCATCTTGGATTTAAACAACTTGGACATAATCATCGAGTAACGTAATCGTCTTGGACCATAATCTTCACGGGAATCTACAAACTTCAATCTACACCATTCTACAAGACACCGACGACACAACACTTCATCACATCGAATAATCGACGGTGCGAAAGCACGTGAGCTCGCCCATATGGTTTACCGGTGGCGAGGGTAAATATACGGAATCATCATCAGCTTCGCGAGATTGCTCGCCCATATGGTTTACCGGCGGCGAGGGTAAATAAACGGAATCATCATCATCGCTTCGCGAGAGAGTACGTGTTAACTACAAGCTTATTCACGAAGGACATCCACTTCCAAAAGAGTATCCAACAAAATCTGTGCTGCCAGATACATACATCGCAGAGAGATTGATCAAAAGAAAAGAAACCCCAAAGGTAAATTCTAGTATCGTAATACTTATCAACATTTTGGTCTTCTTAGGTCATAGTATACGAGATGTTATCCAAACATGCGGATATTTGCTATTATGTTAGTAGTGTGTTGCATCATTACGAAGCTATCAAGCCCGTGTATGCTCATGTAGAACAATTTTCGTCATATCCGTAGCTTATCGATACCCGGTTGTCGTGTTGTTGCAAATATGCATCCTGAGAATATGAAAAATAAGCTGAAACTGGTATCCATGACAGACCAATAACTTTCATAGTACGAACGAACGATGTAATTTTGTTTATAGTCGCCACCGCATAAATGCATTTGGGCGACTGTATTTTCTAAGATGGTTATGTCCTAAGGTGATTCTTCTTGTCTAAGGTGATTCTTCTTGTCCTAAGGTGATTCTTCTGTGGTGGTTATTCGATGATGATTATACGTGTTCTGTGATGATTATTCCTATGCTTCTATGATGATTGTTCCTGTTCTTCTACGTTGATTAGTTCGGTATTCTCTGAAGGTTCTGTATTCTGTGTGGCTTATGAAGACGTCATCAGGTGGTTACTTCTTTCTGTGCCGGCCAGGTTGACAAGGCCTGGTCTGTACGTGGTCCTTTGTAGGGCCACCCTCCTCACTGTTGGTCACCCCGCATCAGCATTTATACGGATCTGGAAGTTAGACATCTGGTCGTCGATTGTCACTCAGGGGAGCGTGGATGCCACGACTGTTGCCGCTCCCTCAGGTCCGCCGTCTCGTCTATCCGCCGGAGAAGTAGAAGAAGGAAGAGAAAGTGTCGAAAAAAGCCGGCGAAGATATAGTGTTTCATTAGCACTATCTAGAGTGTCCACTATCTAGAAGAGCTGGTGGATCTGTCCTGATGTGCTGTAGCCGTGAATCCACATGCTGGCGAGCCTCCCCCTTCACAAGATCGACGACCAGAAGATCCCAGAATCCTACGCTGCTGCTGCGGGATGTGCACCGGTCACGACGTGCACGTCGTGAGGAGATCGACCGGCTCTTTCATAGTAAACTCTAAATAACATCTTCATTGTTACAAAGCATTCCTGTTATAGCCGTATTCGTCGTTCAATTGTCTTTGGTATAACTTCTGACAAAATCAGTATCAGTATGAAATTGCACATGATGCCTTAAATATGATATTTGATACCAGGATCGTTTTGATTTATTTATCTATGTTCCTGATGATCCATACACGATATATAAATGGTAGTAGTTTCGTCAACCTTATTTGTATAGTAGTTTACTATTGTGGTCGCGGAGGTGTTTTATCACCTCTGCCTTACAGAACAAACTACTATATAAATTAATAGAAGAAACACAAACAAAGCAATTACGCCTATTATTAAAAATACAATTATGATTGGATTGGTAGATAGATAGAGATAGATACTTTTATTTCCTCCATTTTTGTTTGTTTTGTGATAAAATGATTTAAAATACTCTTATTGACTATTCTGAAATAATTATGTTTTATTAAAATGTGTGATATACTGTATATCAGACGAAACATCCAGTCCAGGTAGTACATAACACCAGTTTGACGAAATTGTAGGTAGTAGTAGTAGTAATCTTTATTTACATCTCATCATTGTACGTACAATATTTACAATAATATTACATGTATAGTTTACATTATAAAAGTACAATGCCACTCCAACATGGAGTTATAGGAGATGAACAAAATTATACATACTCATATTTATCATAGTATGTTAGGGATAAAGCTGCAATATCCCTGCTAATCGGATATTAAAAACTGCTCTAAGACAATTATAAAACACTGAAATACAAAATAGGTACTATTGCACACTGATTAAGAATTGGTCATATGAAATCTAACTTCGCTTTGATCAGATCATAGCGAATATGATTAGCAGTGATATTACAGACGAACTAAAAAATGCAGTTAGAGATACAAGTAATAATGACATTATTCACAAATTAAAAAATTATTTACATAATAAAAACTGACGCCTCTGTAGAATAATAAAGAGGTTTTGGCACAATTACGAATCATCTCTTGGTTTGAAAACAGGAAACAATATTTATCATAATCAGACATTGAGTAAAAATTGATATTACACGCATATGACTTTGATAATAATTCTTGTCTTAAATCATTGTAAACTGGACACTTCAATATTACATGCATCTCATTTTCAATAGTAGCAGTATCACAAAACGGACAAATCCTAGATTCCTCTGGCAAACCTTCATACCGACCAGTCTCTATCCTAATGGGGGCAATCCCCAGTCGAAATTTGCAAAAAGCAGAACGATGTCTGGGTGGTAATACAATTTTGCAATATTGCTCTGCAATATAGTCAGTTTTAAACAAATTATATACTCTCAATTTATTCCGCCCGCGTCCAGAAGGACCTATGACATTGTTTATCTTGGTTGACCAAGAGTTTATATACTTATCATATGCTTTGACCTCTATATTATGTGTGAAAGAACGAGATATGGGATTAGCAAAGCTAGTGTACGTAGGAAAATCATTAGCCTCATAATAGCTCTTAACCTTAAAATGCCAATTTCTACATGAACGACTAGCTTTACTATATGCCCAGAGTGCCACTCGCTTATTGATCCTTGCGGTATCCATACCTGAAAGTCTCGACCAATAAAGCGAGATATCTTTCCATTGTCGGACTATTGGGGGTTTCCAACCCATATCTCCTGAAATACCATTGTTTGGTGAATATTTGCCGACACCCAGAAAATACCTTAATGCCCTATTATGGACGGCTTCGATACACGAATATGATCGAAACCCCCACAAAGGAGCACTATAACTGATTACAGGCCAAACTACCGAATCGTATAACTTTGTAAAAACATCATAGGGCACACCACCCATTAATTTACATTTTGCAATAAGTAAGCCCAATGCGCGACTGGCACTCTGAGAAACAGATTTAACTGTAATATTATTATCTAAATGTTCATGCAAAACAACACCTAAGTAAGTATATCTGTCAACAATATTAATCTGATTTATTCCACACGTGAACCTAAACTGTGTGCTTAATTCTGACTTGGGACGAAAGTGCACAACATTACTTTTAGACGCATTTACAGTCATATCATTTAGAGCACACCACTCATTTAAAGCATTCAGTAGCACTTGTAAATCATCAACAGACTCCGCTATTAACACAATATCATCAGCATAGAGCATTATACAAACATTCTCATCCCCAATTGTGATACCAATACCAAATGTCTTAAGATATAGAGACAAGTCATTTATGTATAAATTAAACAAAAGAGGTTGACGAAACATCCGTAAATCATATAAATTATCTAGATTGTGTTCACCCATAAATTCATTTGGAAACATTGTGTTCACCGCATAAATGCATTTGGGCGACTAAATTATTTTCTAAGAAGATTAAACAATCTAAACATAATTAATAAAGAATTAAAATTACAATAAGAATATTTTTAGAGGGCTACATGGGTTGCATTGATCTAAGTGTGTGTTTACCAACTTCGCAAAAAATAAAGCTATTTGATTCTTTAGTAGGTTCGATCCTCAATTTTAGTGCCGAAATATGGGGAACACATAAAGCCACGGACATCGAACTTGTCCATACAAAATTCTTGCCCAGAATTCTCGGAGTAAAAAAATCAACAAATTTAACTGCGCTATACGGAGAATTAGGTCGATTACCGCTCCATATCTATCGACAAATTAAACTACTTAAGTATTGGATTAAGATATTAAAACAAGAAGATTCAAGTTTAACAAAACAACTTTATCTATTATTAAAAACGGACGTTGATTTAGGTCACACTTATAACCGAAAAAATTGGGCGTTTGAAATAAAAACAATACTATCAGATCACGGATTTAACAATATCTGGAATGAACAGTTCACCCATGACATCCCTCTGGACATTATTAAGCAACGGATAATCGATACATATCTACAAAAATGATTTAGAACTTCATCACATAACCTTTTTATTGAAACAGGGAGATATAACAACGTGGCTCGTGAACTGAGAACTTGTAAATCCTGTACTATGACAAAAATTGAAAGTGAATATCATTTTCTACTTGTATGTCCACATTATCGCGATATAAGAAAGAAATACTTTTAAACGCTATTATTGTCATTGGCCGACAATGCATAAATTCGATGCTCTAATGTCCGCTACGTCTAATAAAACTATGTGTAACCTATCAAAGTTTATATACGTTGCCAACAAAATACGCATTATCTAAGTACCTTAAATTCTGTATCTACCTATTGTATAGTGATTGTTAATCTGCACTGTTAAAAACCCATGCTCTTCTGAAAAAACTTGTGTTCACACTGTATTATATATTATATGTTTGTTAACATTAATATGAAATGTTTAATGCTGATTAAAATATTTGTATTGTATATTGTATTCATGTTATGTCAATATTGATTATTGGGTTGATCAGGTATAAAATCATTAACCGTGACATATTAATACATGTGGATGACACTTAATTCGCAAATGGACAACTCGACGAAATTAGCGGAGAAGCACGAGTGGGAGGTGTAATTAATGCATAATTAACTTGACCTTGTGTGTGGCTATGCGACTATTCACGAGGCATAATCTATTGTTGAAGCAAAGTAACTGAGGAATTAGGTATACGGTAAAACACTTCCATTCAATGTCGTGTACATGTATCGCTTGTACACAAAACTATCTAACCGGTAACACGTATCCACAGTTATAATAAATCAATAAATTTAATTCAACGTTTGACGGTTTCGTCCATGTTGGAAAAAACCATTTATAACGTCACAATTGTTATGTGACGTCATTGAGAAATAAAATAATAGATAATTAAGATAGTTGGATCTGCACCAACTGCTCAATGCATATACCTGTGTACCACCCCACGCACCTCCGCTAGGAGCGTGCACCTCACAGTGTGTTGTCAGATTCCACTTTGTGTACTGTAACGTCTGCCGTACCACCTGAATGTATAATCACGTGTTTGTACATTACAACCATTCCTTGTGATACGCTTCGGCAAGATTAGAACATGCGTGTGCTTAATAAGGACATGTATTGGTATTTTGTGCTGAATCAATATTGCTGGTACGTTTACTAATATGCTCAGATACGTTGGGTTTTACATGCTATATACTTGAGTAGCTGTCGTTTCTTCGAGCTATACGTAAATAGGCGGATGTGCATCCGAGGTCCGAATGTAGTCCTGATAACTAATATAGTTCGTTTTTCTTTTTGGTAAACACATGCATTTTCATGACAGGCTGTGTATAGGTTTTGTGTCCTTTGAGAAAATATGTGACTTGGGAATACTTCAGACTAGTTAATGTGTAGAATAGATGTGATATAAGAAGGCAGACAATTGTAAACTGAAGGTGGGATATACTGTACTATTTGGCGGAAGAATACAGTGTGTAAACACAGTGACGTCATTCACAGGTAAATGTTGTCAATGTTCTACAATAAATTTGTAATATTTTTGCTGGTTTTGAGATTCATTCGAAAACCTCTATACAGTGTGTGTGGCAATTTATTTGTTGTATTACAACCTTTAGATGCTGGTAAGATGCTGGTAATGTGATACCAATGTCATCACAATTGACAACACGGTACGGGACGTGAAATCGATCACAACTACTGTTATGGCCAGTGTGCGGTCTCCCAGATTAATGTGTTAATGGGTGTGCTTGTGTCAGGACATGATACGGATATACATGTATACACTGTGGACATCTGACCATGGTTCAAAAATGAATATGTGAACATATGTCTCACCTGAAGGGACTGTTAGCTAGGGCATTAGCCGCCATTATTTTGTTTCATGTTCCATTATAAATGGTAAAGCATTGGATGAAAAACTGTGAATAAGAATGGCCACGATATATATGAGGAACGCTGTATAATCTGACACTATAAGTGGTAAAACGGGGGATGAAAAACTTTGAATAAGTATGGTCAAGTTTTCAAATTTTAATTGAGGAACTATGTATATTTAATAGGGATGGCAACCCATTCGGTCGAATATTCGAATACTTTTACACATTCGGAAAATATTCGGAATATTCGGAGGAGCCAACATGTACACTTGTTTTCATATGTCCTCCTATCTACCCTGTTCTGGACTGTGGGTAGATAGTCTGGGGTAGTGGGTGTGTGCCGGATTCTGTTGGGGGCAATTAACTTACCTCCCAGATCTACCACCATATACTTGGAACCTATTGTGCACATGGAATTGGTCATATGTTCATTGGTGAGCTGGTGTGAGGTTAGGTATTTACAATAAACAGAAGCAGCCTCCGACTCCAGGGCAATACTCAAGTTGTTGTTCTCTATTCCTGCCTGAAAATAGGTTTATATGTTCATTATCGAAAAGATAAATACTGAATTATCTTAGAAACATAATTGTTCAAAATTCATAAAACTTAATATCAGCGTTTTATTATTAAGATAACTAACCTAGTAGAAACAGCTTTTGGTCGGGTTTTCAAAATAAATTATTATTTATTATTAGTCGTAAAACTATCCCGCCCCCACCACGCACATGGTATGTAACCGTTTTCCATTTTGTCTATATTCCTATTATAGTTCAGCATTTGTAGCTTATTGTTTATAGCTACGGAACTATAGAGCAGAAATTATCAGATACAAGGATTAACCGGTCAGCGATGTGTCCACTCCTATTCAATTATATACAGTCTACATTCGCTATGTCAAAGTCGGATATGTCGAATTCTCCGGTTATCAAAGTCGGATCAAAGGCCCGCTTCAGACACTATAATTTTACATATAACTATGTTTATATCGAATTTCGTTACGTCAAACTACGGTTATGTCGAAGTATCTTGTTCGGTCCGACGGAATTCGACATAACGGATGTAGACTGTATATAGTAAACGTTGCAAGCCGACACTCGAAATCTGAGCAGGAAAGGCATATAGTTCAATGAAACACCATAATTATGACCTTTCAAATAAACCATACCCGTGACATCGAGGTCATGTTAAATCACTCTAGGTCATGTTAAATCACTCGAGGATATGTTAAATCACTCGAGATCATGTTAAATCACTCGAAAACACCAGGCCATGTTAAATCACTCTAGGTCGAATCACTCGAGATCATGTTAAATCACTCGAGGTCATGTTAAATCACTCGAGGTCATGTTAAATCACTCGAGGTCATGTTAACTCACTCGAGGTCATGTTAAATCGCTCGAGATCATGTTAAATCAATCATTTGTTCTTCTGGCAAATACAAGCACGGGGGGTTGCATCTCAACGAGTACTAACGTCTAATATAGTTTGATGTTGATCTAAATGGCAATGTTCCGATCACCAGTGACTGTGTGACAAATCGATACATTGTCGGGAACTGCATCGCTTATATATATGGACAACAAACTGATATGATACCTTCTGGGCTGCCTCTCTCATACACTGTTTAGCACCGTTTGACCATATTGCTGGAACTGTCAGTACCCAGTGTATATCCATCATGTCTATCATCTGCCCTTGTGTGTTCAGCGTGCTCAGTGCGTGCTTCTTCAGATAACGTATCCCGTGTACGAACACTGTCATCGCATCCATGGTCTTATCCGTCTCGTCTTCAATTTTGTTATCACGTCGCACATGCTAAATAGATAATAGAACAGATACGCAGGATGCAGTGACTTAGCTGCCTTCAAGCAGCACCGCCAGAGCTTGCACATTATTCTGGCTTTTTTAAATTTGTTTTGTTGTTGGGTTTTTTACAAGGAGGAATAGCTTCACCCCCCCCCCGCACAACATTAGTGGCTGTCCGATTAGCGCAGTGGTTAGCGCGCTCGCTTCTCACCAATGCAGCCCGGGTTCGATCCTGGGACCGGGTAGTATGTAAGATAGTTCGGACAGGTGGGTTTTCTCCGCGTATTCCGGTTTCCTCCCACACAAAAGACCACATATACGCTTTCATCCGCGCCAACGAGAGTGATTAATATAAGTTATTAAAACTTGTAAAATAAATAAAGGTTAGACTTAAACACACAACATTAGGCTTGCACATCAATGCAGGGTCAGGTACACCACTGCTATGCAGTTCATACAACATACCTTACAATGAATATACGATGCAACGGCATACGCCACGGCCGGAATTTAGAAGTGCATGTACACTGTAAAAAGGGTGAATGATATGTTAGCAAATGGACACACTAATTATTATTCTATTATAGAATAGCTGGAGCCTCTTTGGTGTAATGGGTACGGTGTCAGCCTCGTAATCAAACGGTTATGGGTTCGAACCACGCTTTGATTTTGTTTTTGTTACCGATTTGGTGTGTAGACTCATCTTGAAACGTCTAAAGTAGTAGTATGCTTTATGGTCCTCCTTTTCAGATTCAGAGTCCTCCTTTTCAGATTCAGAGTCCTCCTTTTCAGATTCAGCTATGGCATTGTACGTGTCTTCGGCCTCGTAGCCGAACTTGTAGAAAGTCTTGTCAGGTTTCAGTAACACATACGTTGGTGTTTTGTGCGATACTGCAATGAGAGACATCGGTCAGTTACTGCCCCTGGATACTCACTAAAAGTATGTAGGTAAGTTGTTTCCTCTGTTTTTATCGGTGTTACCTTTGCACAACATGCTATCAATTTTCGTCCACTTTCTCGCGTTTATAATTATTATGTTACTATACCTCGACAGATATCCTGCAGTATATCCAATGGGTAACAAAATATGTAAATAATTTTTATCAATTAACTAACATGATTTGGATAACATCACCAAGGGAGGTAATAGAAAAACCAGCGAATCCCCCCCCCCCATTGTTCAGAATAAACGTGATGGAACGCATAGTTTTAAATGAAATTATGCAGAGAAGATGTATCGACGAACGTTCATGTCTGTAATCAGGTACAGAGACTTTGTAATAATAATAACACTAATAATAATAATAATAAAGACTTTATTTTACGAGAAAACTCATTTAACGAAAGAACATACGGAGGCAGGATGCAATTCCCACATAAAAGAATATACGGGACTGGACTGGAATAAATAAACACTTAATAAAAAGGCCTTACCGAGTCCCTGTGATGCGCTCCATGGCTTGTTAGAGCAGATCTTCATGGGCTCAGATTCGAAATCTTTACCAAGGGAAAATGCGTATCCAGAATACGTAGTGCCAAAGTCAATGGCTACAACAATGAGATGATCACTCTGTAGCGGGTCCATTGTGAATGTGAACAGCAGTGACTGGTCAAACCTGAAACAAATCAGCTCAACAATTCTGACTTATATATGTGACCGAGTGGGGAGGTATGAGGTTCTCCGCCGTCCGTGGCCTTGTGAGGAGTCTACGTGGTCGAGTGGTTATGGTAGCTGACTTCAAATCACTTGCCACTCAACGTTGCAGGTTCTAATCCTACTGGGTGTGGCGAATTAGTTCAGGTGAGGAAGTTATCAAACTGGCTTGCGGAGGATCGACCGTTTCACCCGGGCGCCCGCCAGCCCCAGACATACTGCTCTGATGTGCACTCATGCACGGTCTATCTCCACCAATACACACTGGATATTCATCATATGACAAGAACTGTCGGCGCTACTTTAAACCTCTAAACAAACAATGCTTCTCACCAATGCAACACGGGTTCGATCGTCGGACCGGGAATTATGTGAGATGGTATGGTGGTCGCCATATCAGACAGGTGGGTTTTCTCCGGGTACTCCAGTTTCCTCCCACACGAATGACCACCTTTACGCTTTCATCCTCGCCAACGAGACTGATTAATATAAGCTATTAAAACTTGCTTCGCAAGAGTTGTAAAATAAATAAAAGTTTAAACTTTTCGTTTTCAGAAATAATACACAGAGAATACTAAACTAGTTCTCGAATTAAGGGCTATAATTACCATTATAATACAAACCAAGTTATATATTAATTATTCCAAAAGAAAATATATAAATTACTTGTGTTCGGTGTTTCACCTAGTAATTTACTTCTTTCGGTTTCGAGTTAACCGATTTCCGATACAAAAACTATTGATTATAATCGTGAACAAATGATCATAACATTATTTTAAAACTGGTCATGAAAACAAATGTGCACGAAACGATGTAATATGTTAACATTAATATATGCAGTCAAAATGCATGGATACTGGAAACTAAACTACTGCAATTCTCAATCCTACATGTATGTACATATTATGTATACTTGACTATGTATATTCAAAGAAATAAATATTGTTTAAACTAAACAGCAATTCTCAATCCTACATGTATGTACATATTATGTATACTTTACTATGTATATTCAAAGACATAAATATTGTTTAAACTAAACAACTGCAGTTCATAACTTTTCTTAATGTAGTATAATATGTATACACGTAATAGTCCTCGATAATCAAGCAACTCCACGCAAATAATCTGCAAACTATTAATGTTAGTAAGTGACACAAGATGATCCAAGGGGGATTACTCACTATGGTAGAATACTAAGACAATGTACAATATCTACAATTTATTTACATATAAATGAATGATGATACTATATATAGATGTAATGACTGAAACGTTATGTGGCGGCCTGGAAAAGTGCACGTGTTCCGTTGTTAGTTCTCTTTGCTGGTTAGACACTTGATTTATTTAATCACTCGCGGAATATTTCAATGATGTAACGTTTTTACATATATCTGGGTTGGTCCGATCTTAGCGTGTCGGGCCAACCTCCTATGCCGGTTTCCTGGTTGTCCGGTCACGTGGTAACTCCGGGTCGTTCCGGTCTGCAGTTCCACTGTTAGTTGCTTAGCCTGGTGGGTCTGTCGTCGCTCATCTGGCGATTACGTGGGTGACGTCCTTTGACGGCTATCCACACATTGGCAGTTCCCCAGCTGTTAGCATCTCACACTCCACTCCATGTTGCGTGCGGCTACAATTTTATAAGTACGTCATATTAAAGACGAGCATCTAGTATGCATGTTCATTTGTATTCCATACCTGTGACTTCACTAAGTCGGTTCCACCTGGTGTAGGCTCAGCTCCTATCTCATAGTGCCCTTCGCATCTTAATTCACCAGTTTCCGTGTCAATACATACAGTTTCGTGACATCTTATCAATTATGTGATTACATCGACAAAGTTCCATTATACAAATTAAGTTCCAGTATATCAATGTTCCATGATCGACATTCTAATATATCAACGTTACCTGATATCAATCAAGTTCCCTCATACACGAGTATATACATAATACGTCAATTGTACACTTTAAGCGGTGTACATAACACCTTAATTATTCACTGTACGCGGTGTATGGTTACATTAGTTCATAACGGACGGATGCCGTATAATGTATCGGACTGGCACCATTCATACATCCGACGGACGATATCTCACAGTGACATTCACCTTTATACATCCATGACAATATAAAGTAACAATATAAAGTAATTACATTCAAAGTATGCAACATAGTAACATGCCTTAGACTCCTTATTCCAATGGAACATGTTTCGCCATCGGGCGAACTATAGTTGTATAAATAACCACCTGGTTACTAATTTACAATGAATAAAACCCCGGTCAGTTCTACATAATGAACTCGTTTCGTAATCAAGTGAATGCATCGTAATCAAGTGAATGCAAACTGCATACCAAGTTCTATATACTGAACTTGTTTCGCACTCAAGTGAAAGTAACTATATACTAAACCATTGCAATAATTTACTCGAATAGCTATAACGCAAAAGACACCACCTTCTGTAGGCTGGTGAAAACAGTCACGATTCCTTGCACAATTTGGCTATAAATATACAGTGAGAATAGTAGCCAAATTGAGTTTAAAAAGAAATATCTATAAATTGCACTTACGTGATCAAATCCGCATTTCGCTCTGACCAAATTCTCACAACGTTTGCTCCACTCACGGTCAGTTCGTGTTGTGTCGTTTGAAGTGAATGGTAATATGTCAGGTCTCTTACTGCGTTAAATAGTTGTTCAGCCCATGCTAATCTCACAATTCACTAAATCCCTGTGCTACCGTTATCATGTGATATGTAAAATAAACTAGTTTATAGAGGCCCTGGTATATGGATTTATTACAGTAGGTTACACAGAAATAAACCGTATTATGTTATCTCTGTCCGATATTAGCCAGGAAACGCTTTAAATAGTTCCCCTATAACATACAAGAAGATTGGATCACCTTAGATCACCATACCTCCCCTTATACTCCACTTATACCTGGATCTTCGAAGATGTGTTTACCTTGATTGGAAAACCCCTTCTATAAAATGGGAAAATGAGGCCCCGACTTAGGGTTATAATAATGTGTTCATTAATACAAGAGTCATTTTGTGACAGTAAGCATTGATTTAAGCAGTTGATTTTCAACAACTATACAGCATTCATGAACGCAAACTACATGCATAATAATGTTGAATGTGTAAAGGAAGCTGATATGCCGCGACCAACCAGAATCTACACACGTTGTGTTACACTACACGTGCACGTGTGTACATACAAGACAATATGTAATTTAAATAAAGTAATTGAAAGAATTGTATTTAAACACACTTTCAACTTTCTACATGCCAATAACATCCTTACTCATTTACAGTCTGGATTCGTCCCGGCTGACTCCACCATTAATCAATTAACTTATATGCATAATGTTTTCGCACAGGCAATTGACTCCGGTAAAGAAGTCTGGGCGATCTTCTGTGACATCATGCAGTAAGGCCTTTGATCGTGTCTGGCACAAAGGGTTATTATTTAAACTTAACTCAATCGGTATTTCTGGACCCTTGCTATCCTGGTTCTCGTCTTATCTGCGTAGCAGAAAACAACGTGTGGTTCTCCCCGGTTGTAAATCTTTGGATAATTTTCTCACTGCTGGTGTGCCACAAGGATCAATTCTCGGACCTCTTCTTTTCCTTATTTATATTAACGACATTGTTCGAGATATTCAAGCTAATATTAGACTTTATGCTGATGACACCAGTCTATACATTGTTGTTGAAAATCCAGTTACGGCTTCTGCTATCCTTAACTCTGATCTCCACACAATAGATTCATGGGCTTCAAAATGGCTTGTAAAGTTCAATCCTACTAAAACTGAATCCTTACTGATATCACGTAAACACCAAAGAAATAATTATCAACCTCCACTTCAAATGCACACTCAACAGATAACAGAAGTCCGGCATCATAAGCACCTAGGTTTGCATCTGTCACATGATCTTCGCTGGTCCACACATATAGAATACATGAAAACTAAAGTATGGAAAAGGATAAATATAATGAAAAATTTAAAACTCCAACTCGATAGAAGGTCATTAGAGATAATATATCTAACATTTAAACGATCGATTCTCGAGTATGGTGATATTCTATTTGACAACTGTACCCAATATGAAAAAATAGATTTGGAACAAATTCAACAAGATGCTGCGATAATTGTTACCGGGACTACGAAACTGGTATCAATTGCTAAACTTATGACAGAAGTTGGATGGGAATCACTTGAAACAAGACGATTCAAGCATAAACTAATTTTCTTCTATAAAATGAAAAACAATCTTACTCCAGCCTATCTTTCAAATCTTGTTCCATCATCTGTTGGTAATGTTCATCGGTGTCCATTAAGAAATTCACAAAATATACAGTACACGTACAGATTTTTATTACAAGTCATTTCTTCCATCAGTTATTAGAGATTTTAATGCTCTTCCCGTTTTGACACAAAATGCAGGCACAGTAACAGCCTTCAAACGTCTGTTAAACAATGACTTACCGAAAGTGCCAGGTTATTTCTATACAGGAGATCGAAAACTTCAAATACTTCACACAAGATTACGTACTCACTGCAGTTCTCTCTGTTCTGATTTGTTTGATAAGAACATAATTAATTCGCCATATTGCGAATGTGGAGCAATTGAAAATTATCACCACTATTTCCTTGTTTGTTCACAATACACACATTTACGGACAGAAATGCTGAATTCAAGCTCTCAAGTTTGTAGTCCTACAATGGATGTCATTCTGCAAGGAGATCCGACGCTTACATATGAATCGAACGCAGCATTGTTCAGTGTTATACGTAATTATATTAGAGACACAAAACGGTTTTACTTCAGTTAGTTTGTGAAATGAAGTAGGTATACAATGGTTTATAATACATTTTATTTCGAATGAGTATATATAGATTTTCCTTTCCATCACTGACAATGTAGTGCAATGTCGAAATTCTCGCCCTGTCGCTTCCAAGAATCATGGCGGAGTGTTGTTCATTCATTCTGTATATCTCTTTTTTCTCCTTCTCTATGTTCATTTACTTTTTGTTTCTCATCTTCTAATTGTTGTTTCTCTTTCATTTAATTTTCAAAACCTGTCATGTTCTGTACTCTTAAGTATTACATATTTACATACATATTATGAATTAAGTTTAGTAATGTTAAGTACATATATTTTATCATTCTAAAACATTACATTTTCCCTAAAGAAAATTCATTGATTTATGAAATTGTAAACTATTATGCCATGAAATGTTTGTGTATATTATTTAGAAAGGAGAGGACAATCATAAGCTATACAGCTTTCTGTCCAATTCCTTATATCAGTTGTTGTAAATAATCATGTATAGACAGAAAATAAATATGTTTAAACTAAACTAAGACAATATGTGATGGCTGCATTAAACTGAACACCCGTCAAGTAATATGATAATTAAATCATACACATATTGGCATGTCCGTTTTAGGGTTTTTTCAATCTGACTGATATGAGAATTTATATTATTACGATTAAATCGCTTGCCGGTATGGTGGTTCTATAAAAACAGTGAAAACATCAAATCAAAATAGTCGGAACATCACATCAAACCAGTGGGAACTTCACATAAAAACAGTGGGAACATCACATCAAAACAGTGGAAACATCACATCAAAATAGTGGGAACATCACATCAAAACAGTGGGAACATCACATCAAAACAGTGGAAACATCACATCAAAACAGTGGGAACATCACATCAAAACAGTGATCAAAACAGTGGGAACATCACATCAAAACAGTGATCAAAACAGTGGGAACATCACATCAAAACAGTGGGAACATCACATCAAAACAGTGATCAAAACAGTGGGAACATCACATCAAAAGTGGGAATATCACATCTGCCGCTATGCGGCCTTCTGTTACAGTCAGCAATTCGTAATTTATAATGTAGATGTTGCACCTCAAGAATCCCACTGGGGGGTGTCGAATTTATAATGTAGATGTTGCACCTCAAGAATCCCACTGGGGGGTGTCGAATTTATAATGTAGATGTTGCACCTCAAGAATCCCACTGGGGTGTCGAATTTATAATGTAGATGTTGCACCTCAAGAATCCCACTGGGGGGTGTCGAATTTATAATGTAGATGTTGCACCTCAAGAATCCCACTGGGGGGTGTCGAATTTATAATGTAGATGTTGCACCTCAAGAATCCCACTGGGGGTGTCTAATTTATAATGTAGATGTTGCACCTCAAGAATCCCACTGGGGGTGTCTAATTTATAATGTAGATGTTGCACCTCAAGAATCCCACTGGGGGTGTCGAATTTATAATGTAGATCTTGCACCTCAAGAATCCCACTGGGGGTGTCGAATTAGTTTCTGTTAGGAAGCTATGCAGCTGGCTTGCAAATGGTCGGTGGTTCTACCCGGGTACCCGCCCGTGCTTGAGATACTGTTCAGAGGGACACCTAAGCTGTTGATACGACTTAAAACCCAAAAACCAAACAAACGCAAGCTCAACAAGGTAACATTAATTTTATTTTCCAAACTTAGTAAGTGACGATCTTGATGAGAATGCTGCCTATGTTCCTGGGCCGATGGTAGGTTGGTGGATTTCTAATTATTGGCACAACAAATTCGGCATGGCTTGCTTTCGGTATTCCCAGGCAGGGGACGTGGAATGTCTCGTTCTTAGCGGGTACTGTTGGCCTTCTGTGAACACTTTCTCCGTCATCTACAACAAAAGCATATTTTAAATATTGTTGGATTATTTCGTTTCTCTGACAACAGAACCAACACGACCATATCGAAACTATATCGAACACAGAGAGAAAACTAGGAATCTCAATAGTTTAATATCGACATGAAATCAACGTAGTGTCGATATCATTCTACCGTCGATAAACTAAACTAATACAGAACCGTTACCTTGCAGTATTATATTTCTTACACAAAACAAGGTACGCGAATCATAACAATGCTTGCAAAAAAATGTTATCTTCGTTTCAAAACTAATAAATACCGATTTTCTAAAACAGAACCAAGTCATTTATACAAGTATAGTGTGGTCCGTCAAATTATAAGTAAGAGCGCATAAACGCAACATCGGCAAGGAATCTCCAATATGTTCTCGTTTTCAGTCGGGTTTGGGCTTGGTCCTGGTGTGCAATTCTTTGGAAACCGGACAGTGGATTGAGCAAACTAACATATTTCTTTGAAAATTCACAGACTGACTATATTAAATCTTGTAAAATGCATTATGTACTTGTTTTCAGCATTAACTAAGTAACTTGCATTCTGATGTTCTAAATTAATTTTAATGGTCCAATGACGTCAGAACTTGTGGCCCAACCCAGTTGCTAAATTTCTATTTGTACAACGATTGTGATTGTTATATACATGTATATAGAGCAATACAATATTATCAAATCAAAAGAATCCTGAAAGTATTTGTTAAGTAATACCATTATATTCTGTCGATAGAATAGACCAACCAATAAGTAACATAGCTATTTCCTTTATATTTATATGCGAATACATACTATGATCCGTGTACCTTAGACAGTACGTATACGTCCAAGAAAGGTAACATCTGGTAAAACTGATATTGCTGTTTCCTGGAAATTATGAGATTTTGAAACCATTTTCTGGATCGCCATTGATACGACGTTTTATTGTGTTTTTATATTATATGATGCTTTTGCAGTTCATTATATGTATGCGCCTAAGCAGGTGAACAAAGTTGAAAGTCAATGGTTGGCTTGAAGTCGGACGAATGTTGGTCCGATTTATACTGGTCTGGTTGCTGGTCTGCATTTCCATAATTCGTCCCCAAACGTGTAAAGAAATGTATCCTACCTTCATGCTAAATAACGTGCAGAAACGGCCTGCCTAATAAACTTTGTATAAACGATATGACGTTATATCGCCGTGACGTAACTAAAGTTCACAGATGATATATCGCCAAATAAATTTATATTTATAAGACAGTGACCTAATATTCTCAATGCATATTAATTTTTTGAGATTAATATGAGAGATATTGATGGGTGTTTCAGATACGCAGCATCGTGTTCCCTAGATATTACTTTCCCGCTTAATTCTTTAAATTAAGTTTTATTTTTACCTTCAATGTCCATGATGTCAGTTCTATTGAAACCAGTCTCCACTATAAGTGTCTTCTGTCCAACCACAGGAACTTGACATTTTATCCATAAGCCACCAACGGTCTCGTACCTCTTTTGTTAATAGAGGGGGGGGGGTGTCCTAGGATAGAGGTACGAGACCGTTGGTGGCTTATGGATAACATTTCAAGTTCCTGTGGTCCAACGTCGATTCGACGTAAGGCAATTCCTTCCATCTCCATAATACAGTTATTGGAGGCCTTCACCACCAAGAACTTGAATTTTAAAGCAGTATTTCTTGGCACCCTGAAAGCAAACAAGAACTTCTATATTAAATCAGTATGTATCAGCGACCTGTAAATACATTCAAGAACTTGTATCTTTATTTCAGTATATCTCAGCAAGCTATAATTAATCAAGAACTTGTATCTTTATTTCAGTATTTCTCAGCAAGCAATAATTAATCAAGAACTTGTATCTTTATTTTTTCTCAGTTGTTTCTCAGCAAGCTAAATACAATCGAGAACGTGCATAAATGTCAATATTTAGATGCACCATGTAACACATATATTGCTCTCAACTCCTCATCTCGCCACCTCACACACATTCCTTAATACTGGTTAATCGCTTAGGTCGGCTAAGCCTGCCCAGGAAAACATGTCTAGGTCCCAGAGAGGGGTTTGACATTAATGGAACATACATACAAAATATACATCTTGCATATTACTCCCAACACTCAACGCTGCGCATGACAGGAAGGCGCTTGTCATGCACAGTTGTAAAACATATCATTAATTGAGACACAGAGTGTTAAAAATAACTACATACTAAAGTTTAAAACAGTCATTTGTGTTGCATCAGTACAAATGGTTATGGTTGGGATGGAATGTAGGCCTACATAGTAGGGAAGGCCATTCCAAAGACGTATTATTCGTGGGGGGAAAAGGTTGATACGGTACTGGGTTCGGGACTGCGGAATTAAAAATCAACATATGACCTCTATATCGCCATTTGTTCAATTATTGATTTACATAAGCTTTATTTTATCCTACGTCATATATAAGTGCACGCTCCATAAGCAAGTTCTTGATTCCAGGCCGAATTCCTCCATGTCGCGGTCGGGGTACATCTCGCAGCAGCAGCGTAGGATACTTGGAACTTCTGATCGTCGACCTTGCAACACTGGACATACGCTCCAGCAACGCCGTCTTATGGAAGTTGTGGAGGTATGACCAAACCATAGAGCGTCCGAAACGAACATATGTCTAACTGTCAGATCCGTTTATATGCTGCTGAGGGATGCCGAACAGTGGGGAGTGTTTCCCTACAAATAACCCTTTTCGAAAGAGAACACTCACCCTGGACCAGATGAAGAAAATGCCGTGCTCCGGATGTCACCAGAAGCAACGTAGGACATATACACTTCTTAGAGAAACCAGTCGCACACATGCCTCGGCAGAGGTTACTTTAATGAACCCTACTCATCGTCATCATCATTATTTGGAATCGAACGATCCCGGGTTCGATACTCCGTCAGGCCACATATGTAGTGTCAGTGAGCAAGGCACCTCACACACATTGCTTAGTAATTGTTAACCATTTAGGTCGGCTAAGCCTGCCCAGGAAAACACGTCTAGGTCACCGCAAGGAGTTTGACATAAATGGAACATACATACATCGTCAGCAAGTTCTTGATAGTATGGACATCGGCCAGGCATATCCATTTCTAATGCATTGTCTTTCTTGTATCCAATACATAACTAGTAAACCGAACAAGATCTAGGGTTCTTAAGAAGACATGTACATGTGTCCTTTAGACTACATATAAAACTCTAGTCAGACCCCAGGTTGAGTACACAGACGCTTGTGGTCTGTATAAATGGTTTCGGGTTCAGAACCAAGATATCTATTTGTTGACACACCATAGGCTTGACACGATTCATACAAATTGTTTAGACAAAATCCAAGCATGTTTAAAAGTGACACCCCGTAATTATCACAAAAGTGTCAAGCAGATAATGTATCAAAATGTTCTTAAAAAATACATTTTGATTTTGATCCAGAAGCCATTTGTCCATACCCCGACCGCTTGTGGTTGAGTATGCATCCAATATTTAGTGCCATTTGCACATACTGTTATATATATGTGTGTGTGTACGTGCGTGCGTGCGTGCGTGCGTGCGTGCGTGCATGCGTGCGTGCGTGTGTATACTAGAAAGTGTGCAGATAACAGGAGCTATATGATGTTTTAATCGTTGGAGTTGCCAGTATCATATTGCGGAGATGCAGGCATATATTTAATCCCTACAATAACATAGGCAGATCTACAGGATGAATTGTTTTACCTTGTTTATATATATATATATATATATATATCAATTTACAAGGTAAAACAATTAATCCTGTTGATCTGCCTATGTTATTGTAGGGATTTAAATTTAATATATGCCTGCTGTACCAATATCTATATATATATATATGTCTGTACATCACCCAAGCTCCATGGTCAACATGGTCTTCTTCGACAAAGGTCTATCAATATACCATCAACACCCCTGTCTTAATCTGGTGCAATGATGCACTCCTTCCTCTATGGAATTCACTTTGGATACGGTAAATTAGTTCAACTCTTAATTTTAGACTTGCACAAAAGGGTATGTTGTGGAACTTGTATCAACGTTCTCCATACTTTCTTGTAAATAGTTTTACTTTTTGTATCGACTTTGTAGATCATAATATATCTTGATATACTGTTTAAGATTTATTTGTTAACTTTGTTCACAATAAACGCAATTTACAATTACACAGCACAGTATCATTACAATCAAATGTTTAACATACATTTATAACACGACAAACTCCACTTACATGTACATATATATACTAACACCAAAAAGAAACGGTGCACTTGTCTTAGAGGTAAAATTTATATCCTTTTAAAAAAACTATATAGGTAAATTTGGCACCAAAATGTGCGAAATATTGGGTAAATTAGTACAATGTGTGAAGGATTATCGTCATTCATGATAGTAAAATCCATAATTCTTAACATTTGTAGCGAAAAAGTAACGCTTAATATAAAAGTGCACATATTTTGTATGGTGTCAGTATATATATTTTCAACGTGTAGATGGCTTGGGCTACACGCTTTCACAACATTAGCAACAGCTCTACCCAAACTGTCAATGTTGCTGCCAACTTGTTCCAATGTACGTAGTAATAATATAAGTAGGCCTAAGTGATAAACATGTCCAAGAATGAGACAGCTGACGAAATATTGGGTAATTTATTATGTGCATTTGGTGTGCAATAAAAGCATGTCGTAGCATTGCTATTTCAATTTGTTAGCGTTTCTTTACATACACATACACGTATACGGTAACTAGCCATATTTGGTGCCAATTGCTTAAAATAAACTAAAATGGTTGACAAAATAAGACTTTTTCAGGGGTAAAGTTACCACACACACTACCAATGTAATATTTCAATACTTCAAAGTAGCGGAAAAAGAACATGCATCTGATTTTCTGATATGAGTGTCATGTCATGTGTAACATATTAACAGCTATAGTTACTTGTTACTGTCAAAACTGGTTAAAATGCCATATGTAAATAGTGACCACTTTGACACGGATATTTGATCCGATGTGTGCCTGTATATGTACGGTTTATATGCACACCAATGCTGGATGTCTTTAATTAATGTTGTCAATACATGATAACTACTTCCATTGTACATGGCAAATGCATATAGAAGATATTCTGGCATGTGCATATAAATCGTCTGTGTTCATAGAAGGGTGATTTACCCCACCCACTATGTATACACTATATAACATGTATATTTAACTGGATTAAAATGTGGATATAATGCATCAATACTTATGTTAGATCTGTATGGTTTATATAAATTAAGTACACGTACATGTATGTTTTATATCCTCTGTATTCGGTTCCTTATTGGAGAAAGGACGCATTCCTTAGTGTGCAAACTTATTATACCACATTGATTGAGTGTCATTACTTGTTTGAATGCACATTTTTTCTGTCAAGTAGAAGGAAATATCTAAATCCAAAATATCATAGAAGGTCCCAGAATATTTATAATCTTAAATCAGTTATGCATATAATTTGCGACAATGTCATAGAATTTAGAAAATTGTGTATGTTTGCTAAGGATATTGTACAGCATTATACTGAAATATTTATTGGAAATAAGTAAATATGCAATTCTACACTGGATTGTTGGTTATATGTAACATTTATAATATGTTATGAACTTATAATTACAATGTTGGGGTACCCTCATGCATGTTTCCTAATTGCCATTGTGCTCCGAAATGAGCCTCATATGTCTATTCCATATGTTTTGTAACCTCATGTTGTCCTGTACTGAATGGAATAACATTATTATTATTATTATTATATTATTAATGATTTAATTAATTAAAATGTCCGCTTAATTATGAAATGTATTTAGAAAGTATATTCTTACCAAACACGAGCCGGCGCACAGCTATGCCTAAATATGGATTACGCACCATTCTATGGAGGTCCGGGGGCATGCCCCACCCGGAGATATTTTCCCTGCTATATGGTCTCAGGTGACTTTTGCCTACTATGAACATCACCTACAATCAATATATGTTGGCATTTGTTCATGTCTTCTTCCCTGTGAATGATCAATGTCAGTGCCCCCTTACCCCCTTACGATTAAGTTTTCATTGCATTTTTCGCATTTATTTAATTTTCATTTTCAGGAACTGTTTAAATAAATCTAACACACATGCGTAAACCTAGCTACACGCCTGGCGAGAATTTATACAATCGGTATAATCCTCTTCTAAATATTCATACATTAACCAAAATGCAATAAAACAGTAATATAAAATATAAAATATAAAATACACCACAATCACACACAATTAACTCCAATTACAAGCTTATTTAGTTCAACGGCAAATTGAGCGCATTCGAATAAATCTTCATGAGGCTCACGAGTCGCTCATATGGGCAACCGGTAGCGACGATAATACACGTAAAACACACACATATACATATATACCATATTAATTAAATACAGTATTTATTATAGTCCCTACATGTTAATTATCGTATGCCAAAAAAAAACCTGTGTTTACTGTATCATGATGCAAAAACAAATAGGGTCCGTCGGTAGGGAAATTGATTATTTTTTACAATGCTCTTGGGCACAGAAAAATGTGAATTCTTCAAAATTTCATAAAAAATATTCATGTTAAAAAAACGGATTGGTCCGGAAACCGTAAACACCAGTTTGTTTGTGTTTTGCCTTATTCAGAGACGAACATATATAAATAATGTTACAACTCTTGTAGAATAAGTCACACGTTGCGGCAATTTGACTTCACACCACATGGTTCTGTTAGTACGGTGTATTTTTCTACTTTTGACTAAACTAGCAACACATGATATAGAATTGTATTTTGTTGGGTTCTAGGTTAGTTGAACACACGATGACGTTAATAAATGATCGTTTGAGAAACCCGACAGTACTACCCAGACACATTAGTACGCATATGAACTAATCCGTTATAGCTGCCACCACCAGCACCAGATTCAAACTACAAGTTTCATGATTCATTTGTACTGCCACTCCGAATAACTCAGTCTCCGTGGTATAATGGATACGGATACAGCGTGTAAGGTCCAACCCAAAAGGCAAGCCACTTGAGTCCACCTTGTCACTTCTCTCTTCCTCGATGTGATGGATTCCACGATTGATCTACTATTTCAAAAGCTTGTTTCCCAATCAATTTGTATACAATAAATTGTCCATTATGTATCTATCGTCGTTTAGACTAACTATTATATACAATGTGTGCTGAAACATATTCTATGGTCATATATTTTACTTCTTTCCGTCAGTCTAGTGCTTACCAAGAAAGTCAAACCTAGACCGGTATGATTTACCAGACTTTTTCTCCAATGCCTCAACAGACAACTCAGTGCCACCAAAAGTCATCTTAACTTCAACAGTTCCACCGACGTCCTGTTCCATATCTGGAATATCAACGATGATCTCGCCGAGGTAATCACACCGCGGATCTGTAACAAACTCTGGTTGCTTATCAATGGATGCAAATACTCTGACACGCGCCTGTGATTGGCCCGTACTCGCACTAAGCGCCACTGTTGAAACAGCTTCTCCAACTTTTGTTGTCTGACCAAGTTCCATGTATTTATGGAAGACGTTTCGTACAATTTCTCTACCGCCTGCCATTTCTTTTCTTTCCTCCCGATACTGCCCTTCTACGTATGCTTTAGATACCGCCATTCCGTAAGTCCTCCTGCAGATCCGTGACGTCACCACCATGGAAGCGTGGCCAAAGATAACGGCGCCCTTCAATACAGCGAGTCCAGCATCAAACGGAACGATCACTTGCATGTTTGCAAACTTGGCTTTAATTGTGTCTTGAACTATTGGAGATTCAGAGAATCCTCCGACCAAGATAAATGTATTTGTCCCACGCACCTGCATCTCTCCGAGGATATCTCGCAAATGTTCCACCAAGTCATCCAACGGCCGCTTGAAAAATGATTTCATGATGTTTGAGTCAATTTTCAATTTGTCTGCAAAGCATTTTACTTTGTCCTTGTATTTTTCGTTTTTCTTGATGTCATTCTGGAGTTTTCTACCTTCGTTTCTACTCTCGTATACATCATACAGGGCTACCGGTACCTTTACATTCATGATTGGTGTGTCTGTCATGTCCACTTTTATATTTCGCTTTCGAACCTCAATCTCTCTATACAAGTCCAACGCATCTTCCATGTGACCATCAATAAATGCTTTCATGACACCATCACCGAATAGTTCAGCCAAAAACTTTATAAAGGCATCATCAACCTACAATAAAATGCATACATTGGCCTTTGTACCAGAAGTGTGTTCAATGAATGTAAAGTGTCCTTATACAAGTGTGTGTTTTCAGTTGGATGGAAAGTAATGGATAATTCCGTTACACATATTCTTAATGCAACTTCAAGCAACAATTTACAGAGTTATTGATGATTTTGTTAATAAATGTCATGATGATGCTTTTGTTAATAAATAACACGTACAATTATTTATTTTACAACGATTGCGAAGCAAGTTTTAATAACTTATATTAATCACTCTCGTTGGCGCGGATGAAAGCGTATATGTGGTCTTTAATGTGGGAGGAAACCGGAGTACCCGGAGAAAACCCACCTGTCCGATCTGGCGACCACAGTACCATCTAACATACTTCCCAGTCCGAGGATCGAACCCGGATTGCATTGGTGAGAAGCGAGCGCGCTAACCACTGCGCTAATCGGACAGCCAACACTTAAGTGGAGAATTCGTCAACGTTATACAGAATACTATGCTTATGGTTGCTACTGTCTATCTCCCTACACAGGAAGTATTTCTGTTTGCTATCGTTAGTTTATGCACATTTATTTTAGCTCGATTGTGAAACAATTTCTTAGAAAGTATATTAATCACTCTCGAGACCACATTCCTGATCGAATACATCGCCACGAGGGAGAGAAGAGGCGGTTGATTTATATGCATTGCAGAAGGGCACAGTCGTAACGGCTCCAACGAGTCTCGGACTCACGGCCTTTCGCACCTGAAACGAACGCGCTACGACTGCGCTATCACGACTTCCAAGTTTGCTATCGTTGGATTCCGCTTTCGTCTGTTACATACACTTAATTCGCAAATGGACAACTCGACGAAATTAACGAAGAAACACGAGTGAGAGATGTAATTAATGCATAATTGACCTGACCTTGTTTGTGGTCATGCGAGGCATAATCAAAGTAACTGAGGAATTAGGCACACGGTAAAATACTTCCATTCAATTTCGTGTACATTTATCGCTTGTACACAAAACTATCTAACCAGTACCACGTATCAACAAAGTTAGACGTCTATAATTATAAACAAATAATAGATCTTGGTATGAACGAACATATTGGGAAAAAACATTTATAACGTCACCATTGTTATGTGACGTCATTGAGAAATAAAATAATAGATAATTAATTAAAAGAGTGATGCATATACCTGTGTACCACCCCACGCACCTCCACTAGGAGCGTGCAGCTCACACAGTGTGTTGTCAGATTCCACTTTGTGTACTGTAACGTCTGCCGTACCACCTGAATGTATAATCACGTGTGTGTACATTACAACCATTCCTTGTGATACGTTTCGGCAAGATTAGAACATGCGTGTGCTTAATAAGGACATGTATTGGTATTTTGTGCTGAATTAATATTGCTGGTACGTTTACAAATATGCTCAGATACATTGATTTTTACATGTTATCTACTTGAGTAGCTGTCGTTTCTTCGAGCTATACGTAAATAGGCGGAAGTGCATCCGAGGTCCGAATGTAGTCCTGATAACTAATATAGTTCGTTTTTCATTTTGGTAAACAAATGCATTTTCATGACAGGCAGTGTATAGGTTGTGTATCCTTTGAGAAAATATGTGACTTGAGAATACTTCAGACTAGTTAATGTGTAGAATAGATGTGATATAAGAAGTCAGGCAATTGTAAACTGAAGGTGGGATATACTGTAATATTTGGCGGAAGAATACAGTGTGTAAACACAGTGACGTCATTCACAGGTAAATGTTGTCAATGTTCTACAATAAATTTGTAATATTTTTGCTGGTTTTGAGATTCATTCGAATACCTCTATACAGTGTGTGTGGTATCAGAAGAAGTGAAAGATTGGACATATAAATGAAAAGACTGCATATCTATGTACTTAGTTTTTACTATGTATTTAATAGGCAATTTATTTGTTGTATTACAACCTTTAGATGCTGGTAATGTGTTCTCCTGCAGTAGAGTTACATATATTTGGATATCTGACCGGATGTTCCATGATACCAATGTCATCGCAATTGCCAACACGGTACAGGACGTGAAATCGATCAAATCTACTGTTATGGCCAGTCCCCAGATTAATCGCAATATGCTTTGGAGTTTTGGCGGTCTTGGACCTTTGTTAATGGGTGTGCTTGTGTCAGGACATGATACGGATATATACACTGTGGACATCTGATCATTGTTTAAAAATGGATATGTGAACATATGTCTCACCTGAAGGGACTGTTAGCTAGGGCATTAGCCGCCATTATTTTGTTTCATGTTCCATTATAAATGGTAAAACATTGGATGAAAAACTTTGAATAAGAATGGGTCCAGGGTTATAAAACTTTTCTCAGATCTCATACTCAAATGATCTGATTGGTTGCTTCTGAGTGTTACTGTCAGCTGAACCAATCAAATGCTTGAGACTGAGTTTTGAGATTGGAGAACAGTTTTATAACCTCCAGGCATGACCACGTTATATATGAGGAACGTTATATAATCTGACACTATAAGTATACTGTTGGGGGCAATTAACTTACCTCCCAGATCTACCACCATATACTTGGAACCTATTGTGAACATGGAATTGGTCATATGTTCATTGGTGAGCTGGTGTGAGGGAAGGTATTTACAATAAACAGAAGCAGCCTCCGGCTCCAGGGCAATACTCAAGTTGTTGTTCTCTATTCCTGCCTGAAAATAGGTGTATATGTTCATTATTGAAAAGATAAATACTGAATTATCTTAGAAAAATAATTGTTCAAAATTCATAAATCTTAATGTCAGCGTTTTATTATTAAGATAACTAACCTAGTAGAAGGGAGCAGCTTTTGGTCGGGTTTTCAAGAATAAATTATTATTTATTATTAGTCGTAGAACTATCCCGCCCCCACCACGCACATGGTCTGTAACCGTTTTCGATTTTGTCTATATTCCTATTATATTTCAGCATTTGTAGCTTATTGTTTATAGCTAACAACATTATGTTAGTCCTTGATCAGTTTCAAAACTGGATCATTTTAGAAGTTTTTATTTAGTTTTCGTTCATATTTGACTAACATAGAGTAATATATATATACACATTCCATATTTGGTAGAGGTTAAGTCTGAATACGTATTCGGATCACATCTGCTGTTAATCAGTTCCAATGCACGAAGTTCGGTTCTACTAGTCCTATATACTGTATATATGAGCGCTACATAATTTGTTTTCGATCTGTTATTTTGAAAAATGCCTTGATAGTAAACTGTTACATTTTTCAAGTCTAAATAATTGGACTACGGTTCTACCAAAATAACGGAAATGGTAACACGTACATGGATAGTGTGTGCGGGTTCTACCAAAGTAACGGAAATAGATACATGTAAATGGATAGTTTGTGCGGGTTCTACCAAAGTAACGGAAATAGATACATGTAAATGGATAGTTTGTGCGGGTTCTACCAAAGTAATGGAAATAGATACATGTAAATGGATAGTTTGTGCAGGTTCTACCAAAGTAACGGAAATAGATACATGTAAATGGATAGTTTGTGCAGGTTCTACCAAAGTAACGGAAATAGATACATGTAAATGGATAGTTTGTGCGGGTTCTACCAAAGTAACGGAAATAGATACATGTAAATGGATAGTGTGTGCGGGTTCTACCAAAGTAACGGAAATAGATACATGTAAGTGGATAGTTTGTGCGGGTTCTACCAAAGTAACGGAAATAGATACATGTAAATGGATAGTGTGTGCGGGTTCTACCAAAGTAACGGAAATAGATACATGTAAATGGATAGTGTGTGCGGGTTCTACCAAAGTAACGGAAATAGATACATGTAAATGGATAGTTTGTGTGGGTTCAACATTCCTGCACACCTACTGTCCAGGACACATGTTTCCAGCTAGTTCCGACCATGTGAAATTGTGCTATCCTTTACTCTGTCACCGCCAATGTCGCATAAAAGCGACTTTGTAAAAAAGTAGAGAACCCGATCGGACAGAACAGAACATGCCGTCTGATCAGGCTATATGCTGATTGCTCTTCAGACAGTGGAACTGAAGCACCTGTCCGAATAGCAAACACCATAGATCCTGATCAGACGCGGCGTTACCTGGATCTATGTTGTTTGTACATGCTCTGAATTTATTCGGCGCTGAAAGAGTTAATGTCACGTTGACTAATGTTGTCATAACTTGCAGCCCAACCCATTTGCATTTCCCCCAGATTAAATCGTATACAGCAATAATAATAAATCCTAATATAATTTCTTATTGTTTTCTACGTATTTCAATGTGTGTATAATTGTAATGTAATGTACGAAATAAATTGTAATAAAATATTATTAAGGTAATCACATTCATATTATACTTAAATCAAAAGCAGAAGGTTATTGGTCTATTTCATCCGGGTACATATACGCACACTCGTGAATCGGTTGGATGGCATAATTGTCTTTGTCTGAATTTGTTTTGATAATATTTAATTGTATATAACAATAACACTCGTATAACCGATAAATACCCGGTCGATCTCCTCACGACGTGCACGTCGTGACCGGGGCACATCCCGCAGCAGCAGCGTAGGATTCTGGGATCTTCTGGTCGTCGATCTTGCGAAGGGGGAGGCTCGCCAGCATATGGACCCACGGCTATGGCACATTAGGACAGATCCGCCGTCTCTTCTAGATAGTGTTTGAAATACACACTATATCTTCGCTGGCTTCTTCGATCATTCTCCTTCTTCTACTTCTCCGGCGGATAGACGAGACAGCGGACCTGAGGGAGCGGCAACGGTCGTGGCATCCACGCTCCCCTGATTGACAATCGACGACCAGATGTCTAACGGCCAGATCCGTATAAATGCTGCTGCGGGGTGACCAACAGTGAGGAGGGTGGTCCTCTAAAGGACCACGTACAGACCAGGCCTTGTCACCCTGGCTCGGAAAGAAGGAGCCACCTGAGGATGTCATCATAAGCACCACAGAGGAATAATTATCTTAGTACGCTCGCTCATATGGTTCGCAGGAGGCGAGGATAAATAAACTCAATCATCATCATCAACCGATAAATAAGTACCAAATTGGTTGAGCCACAAGTTCTGACAACATTAGTGATTGGCCCTCCCCCATATGGTCTGATAAGACGTTTTCATAGAAACATGTGCGTTGTACAGCTGTCCAGAAATACTAAATTGTAAATAGCTCAGAGTGTATTAAGATTAAACATTCTTTACAACCATTTGTGAGCACTACAGATTCAATGAAACAAAGGTTGGTTCAGCAGAAATTATCAGATTCAGATTCAAAGATTAACTGCGGTCAGCGATGTGTCCACTCATATTCAATTCAATTTAATTCAATATATTTATTGCATTAAATATGACAACATACTTATAGCAAAGAATACATATATAAACAAAGTACAATGGAAAGACATGGATACATTTTCAGAAGAGCATAGATGGTTGTGGTGTTAATTAATTTCTTACTAAATTTGCGTAATACATGTATATAAATTTGGACAGGTTTTGAACAATTTTCCTATTAGTCTGTGTAAGTAAGGTAATAAACTTTTGTTCGGTTATTCAATTATATACAGTCTACATTCGCTATGTCAAAGTCGGTTATGTCGAATTCTCCGGTTATCAAAGTCGGATCAAAGGCCCGCTTCAGACACTATAATTTTACATATAACTGGCTCTGTTTATATCGAATTTCGCTATGTCAAACTACGGTTATGTCGAAGTATTTTGTTCGGTCCGACGGAATTCGACATAACGGATGTAGATTGTAAACGTTGCAAGCTGACACTCGAAATCTGAGCAGGAAAGACATATAGTTCAATGAAACACCTATACGAAATACCATATGACCTTTCAAATAAACCATACCCGTGACATCGAGGTCATGTTAAATCACTCGAGGTCACGTTAAACCACTCGAGGTCATGTTAAATCACTCGAGGTCATGTTAAATCACTCGAGGTCATGTTAAATCGCTCGAGATCGTGTTAAATCAATCATTTGTTCTTGTGGCAAATACAAACACAGGGGGGTGGGTTGCATCTCAACGAGTACTAACGTCTAATATAGTTTGATGTTGATCTAAATGGCAATGTTTCGATCACCAGTGACTGTGTGACAAATCGATACATTTTCGGGAACTGCATCGCTTATATATATGGACAACAAACTGATATGATACCTTCTGTGCTGCCTCTCTCATAAACTGTTTAGCACCGTCTGACCATATTGCTGGAACTGTCAGTACCCAGTGTATATCCATCGTGTCTATCATCTTCCCTTGTGTGTTCAGCGTGTTCAGTGCGTGCTCCTTCAGATAACGTATCCCGTGTACGAACACTGTCATAGCATCCATGGTCTTACCCGTCTCGTCTTCAATTTTGTTATCACGTCGCACATGCTAAATAGATAATAGAACAGATACGCCAGATGCCGTGACTTAGCTGCCTTCACGCTGCACCGCCAGATCTTGCACATTATTCTGGCTTTTTAAATTTGTTTTGCTGTTGGGTTTTTTACAAGGAGGAATAGTATCCAACCCCCCCCCCCGCACAACATTAGTGGCTGTCCGATTAGCGCAGTGGTTAGCGCGCTCGCTTCTCACCAATGCAGCCCGGGTTCGATCCTGGGACCGGGTAGTATGTAACATTTTGCGGTGGTCGCCAGTTCGGACAGATGGGTTTTCTCCGCGTATTCCGGTTTCCTCCCACACAAAAGACCACATATACGCTTTCATCCGCGCCAACGAGAGTGATTAATATACGTTATTAAAACTTGTAAAATAAATACAGTTTAGACTTAAACACACAACATTAGGCTTGCACATCAATGCAGGGTCAGGTACGCCACTGCTATGCAGTTCATACAACATACCTTAGTTTAAACATATTTTATTCGGATCAAATACATATATACATATATAAACACAATTTTATACATTGGAACCGATATGGGTCGAGAAACAAGCTTAAAGCTTATATGAATCCCTTCCCAACATACCTTGCAATGAATATACTATGCAACGGCATACGCCACGGCCGGAATTTAGAAGTACATGTACACTGTAAAAAGGGTGAATGAAATGTTAGTTTAAACATATTTTATTTCCCAATATAATACATATTGAACAATGCATACACCACGCATAATCAGCATACAGAAACAGGATTAGAATGGAAGATGGAAGACAGAGTCTTATATAATTCTTCTCCTGAAATGTTAGCAAATGGACACACTAATTATTATTCTATTATAGAATAGCTGGAGCCTCTTTGGTGTAATGGGTACGGTGTCAGCCTCGTAATCGAACTGTTGTGGGTTCGAACCACGCTTTGATTTTGTTTTTGTTACCGATTTGGTGTGTAGACTCATCTTGAAACGTCTAAAGTAGTAGTATGCTTTATGGTCCTCCTTTTCAGATTCAGAGTCCTCCATTTCAGATTCAGCTATGGCATTGTACATGTCTTCGGCCTCGTAGCCGAACTTGTAGAAAGTCTTGTCAGGTTTCAGTAACACACACGTTGGTGTTTTGTGCGATACTGCAATGAGAGACATCGGTCAGTTACTGCCCCTGGATACTCCCTAAAAGTGTGTAGGTAAGTTGTTTCCTCTGTTTGTATCGGTGTTACCTTTGCACAACATGCTATCAATTTTCGTCCACTTTCTCGTGTTATAATTATTATGTTACTATACCTCGACAGATATCCTGCAGTATATCCAATGGGTAACAAAATATGTAAATTATTTGTATCAATTAACTAACATGATTTGGATAACATCACCAAGGGAGGTAATAGAAAAACCAGCGAATCCCCCCCCCCATTGTTCAGAATAAACGTGATGGAACGCATAGTTTTAAATGAAAGTATGCAACAGAGAAGATGTATCGACGAACGTTCATGTCTGTAATCAGGAACAGAGACTTTGTAATAATAATAACACTAATAATAATAATAATAAAGACTTTATTTTACGAGAGAACTCATTTAACGAAAGAACATACGGAGGCAAGATGCAATTCCCACATAAAAGAATATACGGGACTGGACTGGAACACATAAACACTTAATAAAAAAGCCTTACCGAGTCCCTGTGATGCGATCCATGGCTTGTTAGAGGAGATCTTCGTGGGCTCAGATTCGAAATCTATACCAAGGGAAAATGCGTATCCAGAATACGTAGTGCCAAAGTCAATGGCTACAACAATGAGATGATCACTCTGTAGCGGGTCCATTGTGAATGTGAACAGCAGTGAATGGTCAAACCTGAAGCAAATCAGCTCATCAATTCTGACTTATATATGTGACCGAGGGGGGAGGGGGGGTCTCCGCCGTCCGTGGCCTTTTGAGGAGTCTACGTGGTCGAGTGGTTATGGTAGTTGACTTCAAATCACTTGCCACTCAACGTTGCAGGTTCTAATCATACTGGGTGTGGCGAATTAGTTCAGGTGAGGAAGTTATCAAACTGGCTTGCGGAGGATCGACCGTTTTACCCGGGCGCCCGCCAGCCCCAGAAATACTGCTCTGATGTGCACTCATGCACGGTCTATCTCCACCAATATACACTGGAGATGTGCACTCATGCACGGTCTATCTCCACCAATATACACTGGAGATGTGCACTCATGCACGGTCTATCTCCACCAATATACACTGGAGATGTGCACTCATGCACGGTCTATCTCCACCAATATACACTGGAGATGTGCACTCATGCACGGTCTATCTCCACCAATATACACTGGAGATGTGCACTCATGCACGGTCTATCTCCACCAATATACACTGGAGATGTGCACTCATGCACGGTCTATCTCCACCAATATACACTGGAGATGTGCACTCATGCACGGTCTATCTCCACCAATATACACTGGAGATGTGCACTCATGCACGGTCTATCTCCACCAATATACACTGGAGATGTGCACTCATGCACGGTCTATCTCCACCAATATACACTGGAGATGTGCACTCATGCACGGTCTATCTCCACCAATATACACTGGAGATGTGCACTCATGCACGGTCTATCTCCACCAATATACACTGGAGATGTGCACTCATGCACGGTCTATCTCCACCAATATACACTGGAGATGTGCACTCATGCACGGTCTATCTCCACCAATAAACACTGGAGATGTGCACTCATGCACGGTCTATCTCCACCATAACACTGGAGATGTGCACTCATGCACGGTCTATCTCCACCAATAAACACTGGTGATGTGCACTCATGCACGGTCTATCTCCACCATAAACACTGGAGATGTGCACTCATGCATGGTCTACCTCCACCAATAAACACTGGAGATGTGCACTCATGCATGGTCTATCTCCACCAATATACACTGGAGATGTGCACTCATGCATGATCTATCTCCACCAATAAACACTGGTAATGTGCACTCATGCACGGTCTATCTCCACCAATAAACACTGGTTATGTGCACTCATACACGGTCTATCTCCACCAATAAACACTGGAGATGTGCACTCATGCATGGTCTACCTCCGCCAATAAACACTGGAGATGTGCACTCATGCATGGTCTATCTCCACCAATAAACACTTGAGATGTGCACTCATGCACGGTCTATCTCCACCAATAAACACTGGTGATGTGCACTCATGCACGGTTTATCTCCACCAATATACACTGGAGATTCGTCCTATGACAAGAACTGTCGGCGCTACTTTAAACCTCTAAACAAACAATGCTTCTCACCAATGCAACACGGGTTCGATCCTCGGACCGGGAATTATGTGAGATGGTACGGTGGTCGCCAGATCGGACAGGTGGGTTTTCTCCGGGTGCTCCGTTTTCCTCCCACACGAATGACCACATTTACGCTTTCATCCGAGCCAACGAGACTGATTAATATAAGCTGTTAAAACTTTCTTCGCAAGCGTTGTAAAATAAATAAAAGTTTAAACTTTAAACAAACAAAGAACTTTCCGTTTTCAGAAATAATACACAGAGAATACTAAACTAGTTCTCGAATTAAGGGCTACATTTATAATTACCATTATAATACAAAGTTATATATTAATTATTCCAAAAGAAAATATATAAATTACTTGTTTTAGGTGTTTCACCTAATAATTTACTTCTTCTTTCGGTTTCGAGTTGACCGATTTCCGATACAAAAACTATTGATTATAATCGTGAGCAAATGATCATGATAACATTATTTTAAAACTGGTCACGAAAACAAATGTGCACGAAACGATGTAATATGTTAACATTAATATATGCAGTCAAAATGCATGGATACTGGAAACTAAACAACTGCAATTCTCAATCCTACATGTATGTACATATTATGTATACTTGACTATGTATATTCAAAGACATAAATATTGTTTAAACTAAACAACTGCCAGTTCATAACTTTTCTTAATGTAGTATAATATGTATACACGTAATAGTCCTCGATAATCAAGCAACTCCACGCAAATAATCTGCAAACTATTAATGTTATTAAGCATTTGATTGATTTAAGCAGTTGATTTTCAACAACTATACAGCATGAACGCAAACTACATGCATAATAATGTTGAATGTGTAAAGCAAGCTGATATGCCGCGACCAACCAGAATCTACACACGTTGCACGTGCACGTGTGTACATACAAGACAATATGTAATTTAAATAAAGTAATTGAAAGTATGGGCGATAGCAGCGAGTTGTCGTTACTTCATAGGTGGCGCAATATGTCCCGGTCCATCATTCGGATTACCTCTAGATTTATCTCGCATAAAACAAAGGAAATTTACTTGTGTTCTAAAAATTCAGTTATTAATTATTAATATGCCGCAAACGTGTTGTTCCGTACCGGGTTGTCATGAAAGAGGAGGACATGCGTATCCGAGTGATCCTATAAGAAGGGCGAAATGGGTACAGGCCGTTCGACGACTTGATGATGAAAATACAATGAAAATGTGGACACCAACAAAGTCTTCCGTCGTATGTAAGAAACACTTCACACCAGATGACTACATAAAGGAGACTATTTTCGGTATGATAATATTATAAAAACTGTATAATTTCTCACCTGTAACATGTCTCATTGCTGTTATTTGATTTATTTCAAAACGAAAGTACCCACAGTGACACTGACAATTTATTTATAATATAAGAGAGTGGGAGGGGTAATGCTTGTGTCAATAGTTCTTCTTATTTATTTCATCATACATAATGGGTTATTTGTTAGGTATGTAACATGATTGACTGTCTTTCAATCTATCATTCAGTATCAGGGCCTGACATTCTGGTCCGAGAGGCTTTTAGTCAAAATAATTCAGATTGTTTATATTTGTGACTGGCATTTTAAACGTCAAAACTTGGGAGGACTTACATAATGGACTCCATGAGTACACAGCGAGCCTCATTGCCGGTCTTTATTTTCAGGACTGAAACCTGGATATGAACGGCTTCTCGCAACAGCTATGCCTAGTATTTTTCCTTGGACATCAGAGGAAGGGGAGACAGCAAAAAATAGGAATGAAAGAGCTTTGAGGCGGAATTTTACAAAAGGTTTATGTGATATGTCTTGTAAAATGGAATTGGAAAAAAGTTTTACTGAACATGTTGATTGCACAGAAGAAGTAATAGATTCTGAGACATTGATAGCAACTCCTCTATTTGAAGATGAATTCACTGTAACAAACTGTATGACCCAGACTGATGAGACGCCAATGTTTTCAATTGAGCGATTTTCTTCGAACAATGAGCTGATACATTTTTATACTGGTCTGGAGTCACATGCTCAATTTATGTTTGTGTTGAATACTTTGGGACCTGCAACATACTGTTTAAAATACATATATTTTCAAATAACAGGTATATCTGTTGAAAACCAACTGTTAAACACACTTTCAACTTTCTACATGCCAATAACATCCTTACTCATTTACAGTCTGGATTCGTCCCAGGTGACTCCACCATTAATCAATTAACTTATATGCATAATGTTTTCGCACAGGCAATTGACTCCGGTAAAGACGTCAGAGCGATCTTCTGTGGCATCAGTAAGGCATTTGATCGTGTCTGGCACAAAGGGTTATTATTTAAACTTAACTCAATCGGTATTTCTGGACCCTTGCTATCCTAGTTCTCGTCTTATCTGCGTAGCAGAAAACAACGTGTGGTTCTCCCCGGTTGTAAATCTTTGGATAATTTTCTCACTGCTGGTTTGCCACAATGATCAATTCTCGGACCTCTTCTTTTCCTTATTTATATTAACGACATTGTTCGAGATATTCAAGCTAATATTAGACGTTATGCTGATGACACCAGTCTATACATTGTTGTTAAAAATCCAGTTACGCTTCTGCTATCCTTAACTCTGATCTCCACACAATAGATGCATGGGCTTCAAAATGGCTTGTAAAGTTCAATCCTACTAAAACTGAATCCTTACTGATATCACGTAAACACCAAAGAAATAATTATCAACCTCCACTTCAAATGCAAACTCAACAGATAACAGAAGTCCGACATCATAAGCACCTAGGTGTGCATCTGTCACATGATCTTCGCTGGTCCACACATATAGAATACATGAAAACTAATGTATGGAAAAGGATAAATATAATGAAAAAATTAAAACTGCAACTCGATAGAAGGTCATTAGAGATAATATATCTAACATTTAAACGACCGATTCTCGAGTATGGTGATATTCTATTTGACAACTGTACCCAATATGACAAAATAGATTTGGAACAAATTCAACAAGATGCTGCCATAGTTGTTACCGGGACTACGAAACTGGTATCAATTGCTAAACTTATGACAGAAGTTGGATGGGAATCACTTGAAACAAGACGATTCAAGCATAAACTAATTATCTTCTATAAAATGAAAAACAATCTTACACCAGCCTATTTTTCAAATCTTGTTCCATCATCTGTTGGTAATGTTCATCGGTATCCATTAAGAAATTCACAAAATATACAGACCATATTCACACGTACAGATTTTTATTACAAGTCATTTCTTCCATCAGTTATTAGAGATTTTAATGCTCTTCCCGTTTTGACACAAAATGCAGGCACAGTAACAGCCTTCAAACGTCTGTTAAACAATGACTTACCGAAAGTGCCAGGTTATTTCTATACAGGAGATTGAAAACTTCAAATACTTCACACAAGATTACGTACTCACTGCAGTTCTCTCTGTTCTGATTTGTTTGATAAGAACATAATTAATTCGCCATATTGCGAATGTGGATCAATTGAAAATTCTCACCACTATTTCCTTGTTTGTTCACAATACACACATTTACGGACAGAAATGCTGAATTCAATCTCTCAAGTTTGTAGTCCTACAATGGATGTCATTCTGCAAGGAAATCCGACGCTTACATATGAATCGAACGCAGCATTGTTCAGTGTTATACGTAATTATATTAGAGACACAAAACGGTTTTACTTCAGTTAGTTTGTGAAATGAAGTAGGTATACAATGGTTTATAATACATTTTATTTCCAATGAGTAGATTTTCCTTTCCATCACTGACAATGTAGTGCAATGTCGAAATTCTCGCACTGTCGCTTCCAAGAATCATGGCGGAGTGTTGTTCATTCATTCTGTATATCTCTTTTCTCCTTCTCTATGTTCATTTACTTTTTGTTTCTCATCTTCTAATTGTTGTTTCTCTTTCATTTAATTTTCAAAACCTGTCATGTTCTGTACTCTTAAGTATTACATATTTACATAAATATTATGAATTAAGTTTAGTAATGTTATATGTAAGTACATATATGTTATCATTCCAAAACATTACATTTTCCCTAAAGAAAATTCATTGATTTATGAAATTGTAAACTATTATGCCATGAAATGTTTGTGTATATTATTTAGAAAGGAGAGGACAATCATAAGCTATACAGCTTTCTGTCCAATTCCTTATATCAGTTGTTGTAAATAATCATGTATAGACAGAAAATAAATATGTTTAAACTAAACTAAGACAATATGTGATGCCTGCATTAAACTGAACACACGTCAAGTAATATGATACTTAAATCATACACATATTGGCATGTCCGTTTTAGGGGTTTTTCAATCTGACTGATATGAGAATTTATATTATTACGATTAAATCGCTTGCCTGTAGCGTGAGCCCCGTAAGTCCGTGAGGATTGTAAGTTCGCTAGTTGCGGCTTACGGGGCTCACGTTACGGGTATAAGAAATGTAAGTTGTGAGAATTGAAAGTCAATAACAATATCTTTCCTCCACTTTAGTTTAAAGATTTTATTTCTCAATTATTTATAGAGATAAATGATAGTAGATAAAGGCTAATAATGAGACTCCAATTTCCAGTGTATGAGGTTTAAAAACGCTCGTGTTTGTGTATAACCATGACTTACAGAATACGCGGTCAATTGATGGAACAGCTTATTGGTATCGATCACGAAACCTGTCGATCAAACTATAATGGATAATCCAATCAGCTATCGATATTTCACACATCCTCAAGTAAGCTTGTGTATCCCAATACTGCAGTTTTAAGTTGATTGTAGATTAGCCAGCTAATTTAAATGCAACTATGAAATCGATTATGGATTAATAATCTAGATTTTATCATACAATGTATGATTGTCATTACCGAAACTGTATTAGTTAGGCCACAACTACTAAGTAGAAATAGTGTGTTGTCGTAATATTTGTATGAGAGTCTGGAGTATTATGACCTAAGCTGTTGATGCGACACCCCTACATGTTCTATTACAATGTGAATATATTAATAATTCACACAATTCTACCAACGGACATACAATTATTGGGCACAATCGTATCTGTATATTGTTTATGACCCTTTTGACTGTCATAAATAATTTATAAAGTTAGATAAATCAAGATAGATTTTTGTAGCTTAGTTTATACAAATTTAACTTAACTAGATTGCAGAACAAGTGTTTACTACATTATATTAATCGTCCTCGAGGCCTCATTTCTGGTAGAATCCATCTCGATAAAGGAGAGAAGAAGCAATTTAAGTCCCTTGCTAAGGGACACAATCATAACAGCTACAGCTGGGCGCGAACTCGGGTCCTTTCGTACCTGGAGCGAATGCGCTACAACTGCACTATCACGACTTCCACAATGTCAATGCCACGAGATCAATATTTTAAATATAAAAGATAAACAAGGCCACTAGAAACTCGCTTTTACAGACGGATATGTAGTCTAGCGGTTAACACGCTGGACTGGTAATCCAGGGATCGCAAGTTCGATCCCCTGTCTGACACTAATAAAATTAACCGTCTTTCAGATGGGACTTTAAACCGTGCACGTAAAACAACCAGAAGAGACTCTGGAATGGGTATCATTGCACTATCCTCCAACAATCTATAATGACTAATCTCTTCAGGAGGCGTCGCTCATATGGGCAACCGGTAACGACGATATATAAACGTACACCCCCCCCCCGACTCGCTTTATGTTTGAATAATGATCTTATATAAAGATACGAGTGTGTGTGTGCCTGGGTGTGGTTTTGTGCATGACTGTGTACATAAATACATACTGACTAGGTACTCGACACACGGACGGCTTGTCCCACGATTGCACGGTATAGAGGCCAGACAGGAATATGAATACAATCCGAGCTCCTGCCCAAGCTACCATGCTAGAGAGTGTAGCAGGTCCAGTGTCTTTCGCTATGTCATATGTTTATAAATACTAATGCATTACTTTTTGTAATCGTCGCTACTCAGGTTGCATAAGTGAGCGACACCTGAAGAGTCATTTTAGATTTTGGAGGATAGTGCAATGATACAGGCAGAGAGACCCATTCAATAGTCTTTGAGGGACTGATGCATTGGCAGAGTGATTCACTTTGAGAATTGTTTTGTTATTTCATCGCTTTCAATCCCCACCCAATCCCCATTGTGTTAGTTTTTCACTTGATATAAAACTATATTTTCATACACGTATTATATATTTTGGTATTACTACATAATACGTTTATCTCTTAATCGCCGATAGTGCACACATTTATATATTTAATGGAGTTAATCTCAATAAGCTATAAGCTTTCGATTTAATCCATTTTCGTTTTTTATACAATATGTCACCGATTCGAGTTCACGGGGTTTGAACTTGTGTGCAGGTTAACTATAAATGGGGAATTCGTGTGGTACAGCAGAGTAGCGTACACAAAGTAGTGGCATATGAAGGGGTCAGTCCACGGTGTATGGTCAATTTGAATTAAACCAATGACGATTCCAGTTACTAAAATCATTTTAAAACGCATTCCTGCACCAGTTTATTAAATGTGTAAGCTGATGGTGGAGTGCATTTCAAATGATAGTGCATATATCAAATTTGATACATCTTGAAGTATAACATAACAAGTATTTCTTTTCATTTTTTGTCTATTTAATACTTTGATTAAAATGCTCATAAATAACACAAACATATATACAGTATTTACAATGCCCTTGTGTAGTATGGGTAGTACAGACGGTATGGATGCTATTTACATCAATATTCTACGATTTCTGCTGGCGGCCCAGAGCTTGAAAGATCGTTTGAAAGGGAAAGAAGAGAGAGGAGGACCATCAATGGAGAGAACCAACAAGGTATCAAGACAAGAGTTGGAAAGCGAGTTCCTGAGTGTGGTCTTTATCAGATTTTGCTTAGAAAAGCCCCTCTCACAATCTGCAGAAGATACTGGTAGGATCAAAAATCTCTCTTCTGCTGCTGCTGGGTACATCTCCTTGCGGCGGATGGCTAGGTTGGCACAAGAAAGATTGTCCGTGACAGACTGGTTTACACTGCCATATTCCCTCGAAAATCGTACAAAAAGACTCAGTTCGTTTCGGCTTCCCTCCACACCAACAGTGCCAAGAAAGTCAGAAACAATCTCAAGGTCCTCGGATACCTGAGACACAGAAAGAGAAGGATTGAAGAGATTGCTTAGTGCCCTCATGACAGATCCATCTTCATTGTCCGAAAACCTAGCATTGGGGCTGGCTACCATCTTGGTGATAAACTGATCACACACCGACACTGCTACTCGTCTCTGCTCTGTAGAATATCTGATGGTGTGGCCATCAAACTCGAAGATGTAAAGGCCATCAGCATCAGGTTCAGAAGGACAGGCAGATAGATATGTAGAAATGTAGGAGCCATCCTTCTCCTTTAGGGATTCATGGGAAGAGATTGTAGAAGTCAGCTGCGGTTCAACATCTGCATAGTTCAGGTCCTTCGTCTGGTACATCTTGGAGAGGATTGCCAAAGGTTTAAGAGCATCTGAGAGAAAGTGGGCAACATACAGAAACTTATATGTGCTGACAGGTTTGTGTAAAGACAGTGACCTGGCAGACTTTTCCTCAAGAAAGACAGAGAGAAGACTGGAATAATTGCAACAAGAGCTGCAACTGCATCATCAAATGACAGCCATCTGGTGTGAAATACCTCCTGGAACCTGGTAGAATGAGAGTTCAAGACAGACTGAATAGCTGAAAGGGTAGACATGTTTTTAGGAGAGTTGTTGAAGAATTTGTAAATAGAGTTGAGTCTCTTGAGACGGTAAGGTATAGATTCAGCACCACTGCTGCAGCTGAGTGCAAGACGGTGTGCGATGCAGTGGGTAGCAAGGCCACTAGGCACTGCTTGCTTCAGACGGGTTACTACTCCAGACTTGCTACCCACCATCACCGCTGCACCGTCCGTACACAAACCAGAGAGGTTTGATAAATCTAGACCCTTGGCCCGCAAAATATCAAGAACTTTGTCGTAAATAGCATGCGCATTAGCTCTCTGTAAACCTATAATGGACAAAAAATTGGTTTCGCTACTACAACCACCAGTTACGTTATAGTCCAAATATCTAATATATAGAATCAGATTCTGCTGAACAGATATATCAGTCGACTCATCAAACATTAAGCTATATTTCTTTGACAATGACGACTTGGCAAACAGGTCCTCTCGCAGTACATCAGCCAGACTTTGTTGAAACTCGTTGATACTTGTATGATGTTCATATGAGGTGTGCTTGTCCACCTTTAAATTATTCAGTGCTGTGTCCCCCTGTAAATGAAAAGAATTTAACTCAAAATCTGAAATTAAAATAATAAAATGCAACACAGGAACATCTGAAAAATAAATATGTGCAAATGCAGATATCTATAAATTTAACAAGATCAAATAAATGATGTTAATGTGTCTAGTATGATATCTGATGTCTATCATATATTTATCTTCACAAATTATCTTTAAATCGCCCATCCCCCTGTTTCCCTCAAACATATTAGCATAACAGCACTTGGATGGAACTATATTTCCTTTGCATCGGTCGAAGTAATGTAGGCCTACAGCCAGATCACATTCCATTAATACATACTTGATTCAAGCAGAGGGAGTTAAGCTCGGGCACGACTGCATTTGCCAGGTTCAATTTTGCTGCGAAGTAGACATTGGTCAGGGCAGCAGTAATTGCAGCTTCGCTTTTTGAATGTGAGCTTTCTCTGCACTTCTGCATCTCAGTAGAATGCTTGGTGTCGTCAACACAGTTCAGGTGGTCTGAAATAATACACACATAAACACTTCTTTTATGACATATTCAAGTCAAAGTCAAAAACCTTTTATTCGCTCATTTCGCATACATACATGAAAGAATGAGTATTAATTATAATTTATGATATATATATATATATTCCGATACATATTTTCTGAAAATGTTAATCCTGTGATAATTGAAAGTTCCAATGAGAGACCTATCAAAGTGACCCACAGGCAACATATGAAGTGGTGAGATATCTACAGTCAAACCTGTGTTAGTGGTCATCTCCATTAAGCAGCCAAACCTGTATTAAGCAGCAAGTTTCCAGATTCCCAATCGGTTGTTTTATTATATAGTTTACCTCTATTAAGCAGCCACCTGTGTTAAGCAGCCACTTTCTCTGACTCCTTTGACTGGCTGCTTAAGACAGGTTTGACTGTATATCAACAGACCAGCATGAAATCATATATGTGAAGTCTAAATTGACTAATATTAGTTTGGTATTAATTACCGGTATGCATTTTCGGATGAGACTTTCAATTCTCAGTGCTTGGGAAAAAATTGTTGAACAAGTGAGAATTAAAAGTTCCGGAGAGGGACGTATATAAAGTGACCCACAGGCATCAAATGAAGTGGTGAGATATCTATCTCACCTGACCAGCATGAAAACATTATGTCAAGTCTAAATTTACCAATATTAGTTCAGTATTATGCATTTTCTGAGCTGACTTTCAATTCTCACGGCTTGTGGGGAAATTCTGAAGCTGTGAGAATTGAAAGTTCCCGTCAGGGACCTATCTAAAGTGATGCACAGGCATCATATGAAGTGGTGAGATATCTGTCTCAATTGACCAGCATGAAAACAATATGTCAAGTCTAAATTTACTAATATTAGCTCGGTATTATGCATTTTCTGAGGTGACTTTCAATTCTCACGGCTTGGAGAAAAATGCTGAAGCTGTGAGAATTGAAAGTTCCAGTCAGGGACCTTTCTAAAGTGACCCACAGGCATCATATGAAGTGGTTAGATATCTATCTCACCTGACCAGCATGAAAACATTATGCCAAGTCTAAATTTACCAATATTAGCTCAGTATTATGCATTTTCTGAGGAGACTTTCAATTCTCACGGCTTGGGGGAAAATTCTGAAGATGTGAGAATTGAAAGTTCCCGTCAAGGACCTTTCTAAAGTGATGCACAGGCATCATATGAAGTGGTTAGATATCTATCTCACCTGACCAGCATGAAAACATTATGCCAAGTCTAAATTTACCAATATTAGCTCAGTATTATGCATTTTCTGAGGTGACTTTCAATTCTCACGGCTTGGGGAAAAATTCTGAAGCTGTGAGAATTGAAAGTTCCAGTCAGGGACCTTTCTAAAGTGACCCACAGGCATCATATGAAGTGGTTAGATATCTATCTCACCCGACCAGCATGAAAACATTATGTCAAGTCTAAATTTACCAATATTAGCTCAGTATTATGCATTTTCTGAGGTGACTTTCAATTCTCACGGCTTGTGGGGAAATTCTGAAGCTGTGAGAATTGAAAGTTCCCGTCAGGGACCTATCTAAAGTGATGCACAGGCATCATATGAAGTGGTGAGATATCTGTCTCAATTGACCAGCATGATAACAATATGTCAAGTCTAAATTTACTAATATTAGCTCGGTATTATGCATTTTCTGAGGTGACTTTCAATTCTCACGGCTTGGAGAAAAATGCTGAAACTGTGAGAATTGAAAGTTCCAGTCAGGGACCTATCTAAAGTGACCCACAGGCATCATATGAAGTGGTGAGATATCTATCTCACCTGACCAGCATAAAAACATTATGCCAAGTCTAAATTTACCAATATTAGCTCAGTATTAAGCATTTTCTGAGGTGACTTTCAATTCTCACGGCTTGGTGGAAATTTTATGTCACTCATCATATTTTTGGAGAAATGAGAGGCATATTTCACCCATTTCATTCTGGATACATTTAAAGATTTTACAAACAACATAGATCTATGTTGTTTGCTACATAGCTAAGTGTCTTAGCAAGATCATCTGAATAGCAAACAGCATAGAGCCTGATCAGACGGCATGTTTCGTGGTGGCTGATATGGCTCTATATTCTTTGCATATACTGTTTGAACGGTATCCAGAATCAAATGGGTTAAGAAAAGTTACTCTACAATTGAATAATTCTACAGACGGATATGTAGTCCAGTGGTAACAAGCTGGACTGGTAATCCAGGGATCGAAGGTTAGATCCCCGCCTGACCCTAATAAAATTAACAGTCTTTCAGATGGGACGTTAAACCGAAGTCTTGTGTCGGTGCTGTACACAGTGCACGTAAAAGAACCAGAGGATACTCTGGAATGGGTCTCTGTCTGTCTGTATCATTGCACTATCCTCCACAAATCTAAAATGACTAATCTCTCCAGGAGGCGTCGCTAATAATTTGCATAATAAATTACGGCTTGTCCATTTTCAGAGGGGACAAGCTCTGTGTCTGTCTGTCAAAAATATTTTCCCTGAGTACTGGAATAATTAAATGTTTCATTATTATTAAAAGCTATTTAAAATTGATGTCACTGTTTTCAGTTAATATTTAGGTGATAGATTTGTTTACGTTCATTGTATACCGGTATGTATGTTCAGCAAATATATTAAATTGCTTCACACCCCTATAACACTAGAGAAAGATGTGGATATATTGCATAATAATAACTTTTAGTACATGACCATTATACTAATATTACTGAGTCAATTGCAAACAGATGGCAACAACTGTAATAGAACAGAGAATGGAGCAACACAATAAAATGTAAATGTAAAAAGAAAACAAAATAAATGGGTTTTTGGGGGATCGGCAGGGGGGGGGGGTAAAAAGTGGTGGCAATTTGATTTTCTCCAGTGGAAATCCTACAAGTCCACTTTATATAACCTGTACTAGTTTGTAAAAAAATATACTAATAGCTAATCAGCAGGGTAGCTGCACATGAACATGGTTGTTGTGTAAGCTAATATATGTATATTGGAGAGAACTTACGTAGTTCTTGACATATTCAGTAAGGCCATACCACCAGTATCATAAGGTAATTGATGATATGGTCTTGGTGACACCACTGTGACCACCCAGTGGGCTGCCATGAAACTTCTTTATTTAAGATATTGGTGCGTCTCTCATAAGTCATATTAGGTTCGCAGTATCTCTCTTACATAATACATTGCCTGAAATAAAGAACAAACTGTTGTCAAAATACATAGATAACATATATAACTGTTAAGTTACAAAATGTGTCAGAGAACACAAATGCCGTTTTGTCAGTAAACAAAAGCAATTTTAGTGAGTCATGATAGCGCAATGGTAGCGCGTTCGCTTCAGGGGCGAAAGGCCTGGAGTTCGAGCCCTACTGGAGCCGTTACGATTGTGTCCTTAGGCAAGGTTTTAAATTCCATGTTGCCTGTTCCATCAGGAATGAGGTCTCGAGAGTGATTAATATAAGTTATAAGAACTTGTTTCGCAATTGAGATAAAATAAATTTGTATAAACTAAAAGTAATTTATGGGTTTAAAGTAGGTCACAGTGCGCCACCGCATAAATGCATTTGGGCAACTGAGTTTTCTAAGAAGATTAAAATACTCATCATCTAAAAGTGATGGTTTTGCCTATCGTAATTATTATTTATTTATTTTATTTATATTTCGGGTTTTACGCCTGCATCAGCACCATTTTGGGCTATATCGCCTGCGGGCAGTTTACCTAACAACACCTTTCCTGGGCAGGCTCCAGCGGTTAACCAGTACTTGGGTGCACCAATCTCCGTAAGAAACTGCCAACTTTTTCATATAAATGAGACACGGCCTGAGCGGGGCTCGAACCCGTGACCATCAGTGATGATAGGTTACAGTGGTATACAAGTCAGCGACCTTAACCACTCGACCACGGAGGCGGACATCGTAATTATTATAACTAGATGTTTAGTGGGCTATGAGGGCTGCTGTAATCTCAGTGTGTGTTCGGTTTTCATATCTGCGACTGTCGCTCACACAAGAATTTGTGTCAGCGATAGTCGGGGTAGACTGGATGAATAAAATACCCGGTACATGTATACTTCTAAGATGTCTAAGACTGCATATATATAAATATATGATTACCATTTCTACTATGATTATGTGACGAGAATACCTTGTTACACATGCAATGTCGCATCATAGTATAATACTGTGATCGACATGCCACAAGACAATAAAATCTTCCACCCATATCCGTCCAGCATCCGACATTTTACATTAAAATTACAAAGTTATGTACCAGGTAATAACGGATCTCCCATATACATGGGAAATGAAAATTTTGTTTATATATCACATTCATATTCTCAGCCCACTATGTCGTTTTGACATCTTTTTTAACATATTTAAGAAAGACCTAACTAATATGGGTTACCCTTAAAAACATAAATATATACTAAACCCATATTTCATTGCAGTAAGCTGCAATAAGTGAAAGTTCATTTTTACTTGAAACATAGTATGTTACAGAGGATGTGATTTTGTGTTCCCTCATATTCCCACCCCCCCCCCCATGTTTTATATTCCCCCGTGTACTGGGATCATTAATTATTATAAGATAACAACTATACCCCTGTGTGACAACATTTATGATCAGTACGTTAAAAAACACTTCCATAGCAATTCCAACGGTCACCTTAATAAAGCCAGTAAAATTGTAATAATGTTTAAAATATACTTAAATATTTACATTAAAGAACAGTCATCCAGGGAATAGCCAAACAAATAATAACCGTAGATACTTGTTGTATCAAAAACCCGTATGGCAGTAATCCGGTTCCGTTGTTTATGTTCTATTTTTCGGAGATAGACCGACAGCATGCATTGTTTGCAATAAGATTATTCCCATGGCTAGGGGGTTTGCTGTCATAATGTTCCTACATGTACTAATTTTACTAAACTAAACTGGACACTTGCATGGATCTTGAAGATTTACATAAAACGGTGACAAGAAATGATATCTGAAATTTCCTCTAATACCCTAGCATAATTCCAGGGATACATTATTAACCCATTTCATTCTGGATACCGTTCAAACAGCATTTGCAAAGATCATAGAGCCAGATCAAGCACCACGGAACATTCCGTCTGATCAGGCTCTATGCTGTTTGCTATTCAGATGGTCTTGCTAAGACACTTGGCTATGTAGCAAACAATATAGATCCTGATCAGCAGGCAGCGCGACACTGCGGCTGATCTGGATCTATGTTGTTTGCAAAAGTCTTTAAATGTATCCAGAATGAAATGGGTTAAAGGAACATTTTTGCAAGAATCTTGAGACATATGGTGTTCATATTAGCATTCCCGGTCACTAATATTTACACTATTTAGAGAAAGTGACTTATTATGGGAATACATAATGAAGAAAGATAAGTTTGAAATACACAGAAAGTATGAACTTATATGAAGGTTGTTAAAAGGACACGTGTCTGTCGGAGAGATGTTGACAGCTCATAATGTGTTCTTCATATCTCCCAAGATCCTTGTTATTACATTATCAAACTGGGAGAGTACCATGCGCGAGTCCAGATATATATTGTGTAGCAAATGAGCTGGGCAAGTTAGCCCATGTTCATCATCACCACATTTCATATTGTAAATCTACTTAAAATTAAATGATTATGACAGCCCTACCCATCCATGGGTATGTCCAATACAAAGATCTTCTGCATACATTTCAGCCGGATAAGTCACTTATATCATTTATGGTATGAGTATTATAGACATACCCCTCATACAAAATTCCAGGTAATAACATAATCACTACATTCAGATTAAGGCCTGCCTTCACTCGGATAATCTACATTAAGGGTGTCATATTCTATGCATGGACCAGTTTCCTGCACATAGGGAGGCACACGTCATAAAACATAATGTTGTCTGTCCTTGCTCATACAATAATAAAATATTACTTATTTACGTTCAATTTATCGTCGCTACCGTTTGCCCATATGAGCGACGCCTCCTGAAGAGATTAGACATTTTAGATTTTTGGAGGATAGTTCAATGATACAGACAGAGACCCATTCCAGCGTCTGCTCTGTTTCTTTTACGTGCACGGTGTAAAACAACGACACGAGACCTCGGTTTATCATCACATCTGAAAGACTGTTAATTTTATTAGGGTCAGATGGGGGATTCAGAACCTGAGAACTTATTATAAATGATATAAAACATGTAACCAGTGTATTGGGAACACAGGAAGTGTCACTGTTGGTTGCAGATCCCTAAAAATAAGGTTTTATTGCTTTTCACACCTGTGGCAAACAGGATAAGGCTTAATTTGGTCCACAATAGTCAGAACTTGTGGTGGCACACGGCCTCAAGGGTGTTCAGGTAGCAGACTTCAGACCGGACCAGCGGACCTGGCACCGCACTGGATGCTACCGGTAGTTACCTGAGATCCAGTGATAGATATTACAATATCGAGCAAAGTGAAGAAATCCGATCTGGGTCACCTCGCAAGATTGGAAGTACAATGTCATATTGAGGAAAACTACAGCAATCACCTCAAAATATAATTATACAGATGGATCAAAATGCCCCGATTCTGACAAAGTAGCTGCAGCTGTAGTCATGCCATCCCTACAATGTGAATATGTAGAAAGTTGCTGGATAGTAGATAATAATTCACCGAAAAATGTGATATTATCTGACTCACTTTCATCACTGGTCTCATTACAATCAAGGAATAGTAAGTCTAGACCAGATCTAATCAAAGACATAGGTAAATTACATAATGAGGGTTTGAACTTGGACCTTCAGGTTACCATAGCATGGTGTGCAGCAGTGCACATATAGGTATCACTGGAAATGAGCTGGCTGACAGGGCAGCCAAGTCGGGCCTGGAGCATACAAATGTAGAAAATAATGTGAAGCTCGCACCCATGGAGATCTACTCATTTATCAGGGCTGAAACAATTACCCGTTGGAGCCAAACTTTATATAATAGGCCTTTTAAACAAACCAATAAGTTGAGCTCTGTGGGGCTCAGTTGACCGGTGCCTAATATTCCCATTCTATAAAAATAGATAAGTGCATTAGTAGACTGAGACTGGGGACAAATCTGTTGCCTGGTAATGATGGACAACATATACTTAAATTGGATCCGGTTTGTCCCACATGTCGGGTGAAGTACACCACCGAACATTTTCCGCTAGACTGTAGTGTGCACGGGACTCATCGAGCTGATCTGCGGGCTGCTGTTGCAATCTTGAGAATGTCCTCAACCCCAGAAAGGCTGCCCAAACATCAGTATACAAAGCTCTGGAGACCTACATCTTAGACTGTCAGATGTCCGACAAAATATAGAGGACCTGTGTAGTTATGGCTGGCTCAGACACAAGTTCCCATACTTTTGCAGCTTGTTAGTAGATCAATAAACCAGTTAGTAGTGCAGAAACTAGCCTCACTAGAGTCCTTTCCGAAAAGCAATTTTATTGCCGCTTTTAGGGCTACAGTCATCACTATAACTTAAATCAATATAAATTTGGGAAAATCTACAACGACCTGGAAAAAATTAATTTTATGTATATATATCAATACCCCCGCTAATAGAACCCTTCGGACAGATCCCACGCTTATGCCTCTGTCCACACAGCCACGTTAATATATTATGAAAATAAATAACTACTTATCAGTTAATACAATAGTTTCAGTAATATAAGTAATTACTTATATGACCCCCCTATTTTTGTATTAATATCGCCTCTCCCCACTGTGACCAAATATGTAGGAGACAAACATTTGTTCATCTCTTCATAAAATCTGCCCTAAACTAATAGATTTAATCATATATATGGGAATAATATTGTCTGAGTCAGACCAGGTGAAATCCAGAGCCCCTGGTCCAATCCACCCAGAGTAGTAGGTAAGATAGCACGCAGAACAATTGATAAGTACAGCCAGGCTAGGTACCAAACCAATGATCAATTGTATCGGGATGCCAGGGGCTGCGGTTTTCGACCTTCTCATTTGGGCTAGTCCGAGGCAAAGAATACTCTCTACCTATTGGGTGTTCTATGTACCTAATAGGATGGTACACTTAGTGTACCTGTCCCTGGTTATCCTGACCAGATCATGATAATAGAAATTTGAATATCCCTTATCAAAACTGACCAAACATAGAGATTTCTTCAAAAACAAATATTTAGCACAATTTTGAATCCAGTATTTTCTCAAATTATCTGATTTATCCAGATTATTGTATATTTTTCAGAAGCATTAACATGTTATTGACCCAAAATTATCAATTACGGTAGCCTGATTATAGTAGGATCATAATTGAGGCCCCTATGCTATGACATATGTGTAATGTTCAGTTTTTGGTCAATTACACAAAAGATTGAAAGTATAAAGGGATAAAAAAAATCCCCATGTATACATAATAAAATATTATATACATAATTAAACAAACTAGAGTGAGGTTGGTAAAATTTCCAAGAAAATGCCCTTTGAGATTGTTGCCATATAAAGTGAGAAATCTGATTTATTATACCACATGTGTCAGCATACACCATAACCTAGTTTTTATGATCATTTATCTAATATCACCAGAATGTTTATGCCTTTCTATAAACACCAATATGATATGGACTTCAAACAATTAAATACGGTTACATAACTGTATTATTACCACAGTTGAGGCCCTTATGCTATGACATATGGGCAATGTTGTCCAATTCTGACTTTTTGGGATTATATGCACACATAACCTAGTTTTTATGATCATTTATCTAATATCCACAGAATGTTTATGCTTTTCTATAAACACCAACATGATATTGACTTCAAATAATCAAATAAGGATACCTAACTGTATTATTACCACAGTTGAGGCCCTAATGCTATGACATATGTGTAATGTCAAAACGTAGTGTTTTTGTTCAGTTTTTGGTCAATTACACAAAAGATTGAAACGTATAAAGGGATAAAAATCCCCATGTATACATAATAAAATATTATATACATAATTAAACAAACTAGAGTGAGGTTGGTAAAATTTCCAAGAAAATGCCCTTTGAGATTTTCTCCATATAAAGTGAGAAATCTGATTTATTATACCACATGTGTCATGCATACATAACCTAGTTTTTATGATCATTTATCTAATATCCACAGAATGTTTATGCCTTTCTATAAACATCAATATGATATTGACTTCAAACAATGAAATACGGTTACATAACTGTATTATTACCACAGTTGAGACCCTTATGCTGTGACATACATATATATGGGCAATGTTGTCCAATTCTGACTTTGTTTTGGGATTATATGTGCTCAGTCAAACTATCCTGTGAGTGCTTCTTGGGATAAATATCCTAAAATGTATAGAATATAATACTATACTTATTGCAAGCTGTTATAATTTCCCCTTACCCCCTAGACCCGCACCTGAAATAACCCTTTCTGGTCTGTATTTTGATCCCCACACTAACAAAGGTCAACTCGGTACATATTCCTGAGGCAGAGGAATGATAATATGAACATATATCTCAAAATTCTTGCAAAAATGATACTTTATCCCTGGAATTATACTAGGGTGTTCGAGGAAATTTCAATTATCATTTCAGGTCACTATTTTATGTAATTCTTCATTGTCCAACCATGCAAGAATCCAGTTTAGTTTAATTTAGTAAAAGAAGCATAGATAGGAACATTATGACAGCAAACCGCCTATCAATGGGAATAGTCTTGTCGCGAAAAATGCCTGCGTGCTGTCGGTCTATCTCCAAGTAAGCATGAACAACCGAACCGGATTACTGCCATACAAGTTTTTTCATTCGACAAGGATCTAAGGTTATTATTTGTTTCCCTGTGTGACTGTCTTTTTAATGTAAATACTTGAGTATATTTCAAACATTATTACAATTTTACTGGCTCTACTAAGGAGACCGTTGGAATTGCTACAGAAGTGTTTTTTAACGTACTGATCATAAATGTTGTCACACAGGGGTATAGTTGTTATTTTATAACAATTAATGATCCCAGTACACGGGGAAATATAAAACATGGGAGCGGGAATATGAAGGAGGGAACACAAAATCACATCCTCAGTAACCTACTAGGTTTCAAGTGAAAATGAACTTTCACTTATTGCAGCTTACTGCAAAGAAATATGGGTTTAGTTATATATTTATGTTTTTAGGGGTAAACCATATTAGTTTGATCTTTCTTAAAATGTTAAAAAAAGATGTCCAATCGACATAGTGGGCCGAGGACACAAATATAATATATAAACACAATTTGAATTATAATTTCCCATGTATATAGGAGATTTGATATTACCGGCTATATATCTGTATGACTGGTTATAATTACATGTACTCGGGGGATAAGTTATGAACTATTATAGTTCAGATACATATTAAGACAGTCCACTTGCTCTTAATCTTCTTAGTACACATATTTTAAACTTCGTAGTCTTAACTAAAAGTATTTTAGTCCATAACTCTGTAATTTTAATGCATAATGTTGGATGCTGGATCCCTGGATATGGGTGCAAGACTTTATTGTCTTGTGACATGTAGATCACAGTATTACAGTATAACGCGATATTGCACATGTAACAAGGTATTCTCGTCGTATTAGAAATGGTAAACATATTTTTATATATATATATATATATATATGCAATCTTAGACATCTTAGAAGTATATGTGCACCGGGTATTGTATTCACCCGGTCTACTCCTGACTGTCGCTGACACAAATTCCTGTGTGAGTGACAGTTGGCGTTATGAAAACCAAACACACACTGAGATTACAGCATGAGATTACAGCAGCCCTCATAGCCCACTTTAAAACATCTAGTTATAATAATTGCGATAGGCAAAACATCTAGTTATAATAATTGCGATAGGCAAAACCATCACTTAGATGATGGGCATTTTAATTATCTTAGAAAACTCGCCCAAATGCATTTATGCGGTGGTGACTTTAAATAAACTTATTAGTCAGACATATTAATTAAATTTATTAAAGAAATATACATCAATTTCTGCTGAATAAGCATCCAACTAGCATTTTAACTTGATGTGTGTGTGTGCGTTTTACGTTTATTTATTGTCGCTACAAGCTGCCCATATGAGCGACGTCACCTGAAGAGATTAGTCATTTTTGGATAGTGCAATGATACCGACAGAGACCCATTCCAGAATCTCCTCTGGTTCTTTTACATGCACAGTGTAAAGCACCGACACGAGACCTTGGTTTCAAGTCCCATCTGAAAGACTGTTAATTTTATTATGTCAGACGGGGGATCAAACCTGCAATCCCTGGATTACCAGTCCAATAGTTAACCGCTGGACTACAGTCCACCTGTCACCCTAAATCATAGGGTAGTCATTAATCCATGGCATCGAAAAGTGACCCTCTCTCTCATACATGTATAGTCTACACATAGAGGGGTCATTATTCTATGGCATCGAAAAGTAACATGCCCTCACTTGTTCAGTGTATACATAGGGGTTGGGGGTCATTGTTATTAT
>CM026391.1:72323641-72339843 GCA_014843695.1 Archivesica marissinica
AGACAGACAGACAGACAGACAGACAGACAGACAGACAGACAGACAGACAGACAGACAGACAGACACAAAAGAGGGGAGGTTTTACTGCCCTGACACGTTCCCTGTAGTACATTGAAAGCACTCTGTTGTTGCATTTCCATGTCGGACCGAACTCGTCTTGTCAGAATACAAGTTGACAAATGACAGAATGGTTGTTGAATCGATTCCTGTGTTATACAGCTTAAATAGGAGACCATTGTGCCATACCCTGTCAAACGCTTGCTTCGCATTTAGTAAACCTACGAAGACTTGGCATTTGTTTTCCTTAGCGAATAAAATTGTTGCCTTAAGGAAAAATGACGTCATCAGACAGCCTAACCCTTCTTGAAACCCACCCTGTTGGTTACTTATCGATGCCAGAATGGTTGATTTAGAGCGCGATAAAAGTACAAGTTCATACACTTTTAAGATTGTTGGCATTAATGTTATTGCACGATAGTTATTTGGGTCATCCTTTCGTTTATTGGAACCTTTGTGTGTTGTAACAATTACACCCTTTTTCAGTTCAGTAAGAATGTAACCCTGTCGTAACATAGCCGTAAATAAAATGGATAACTTATCAGGAACAAATTTACCTCCATATTGGTAGTGTTCATAAAATACTTGGTCCCACCCACAGGCTTTTCGCGGCTTACACGTACGTAGAGCAGTTTCAATTACGTCTGTGGAAACGAGTGCTGTTTGATCTAGGGTAGATTCGCTAACTATTTCAGCAACCGTATTATTGATAGTTACTTTCCATTCTTCGTCATAATTATTGTTCGAAGGAGAATATAAGTTTTCAAAATAAAGTTTCCGTTGATGATTTATGCTACCCTGATCACGGAAAACGGAACCGTTGAAGACCATTTCAGCGCCGACGCGTTTGTTTAGCGTGTTTTGTTTAGATTTCACTAGTTTCCAAAACTGACATTTATCAAGTTCAGCTGTCTTGTTAATTTCTTCGTCCATGTTTTTTAAAAAAGAATAAGTAAACTGTCTATGAACTTTTGCAATATACAATAATTGGTTGTTCATTTGCAGTTGAATACCAATTATACTATCATCGTTTAGAGATAATGGTGTTACATATCTGTCATATTTAGCATGCTATAAGATTGCCACTCCCCCCCTTTCCAATTGTACGTTTAGCATATATATTTGAACTGCTATCGCAAACAGTATAACTTTTATAATTACTCTTTATTGAGTTAATAAAATTGGCATTGTGTGCACTTAACCAGTGTTCAGATATTCCAAAAATATCAATAGATCTATTTTGAAGGGTATCACATAAATAGCAACTACTGGACATGAGCCATGTAACATTCCAAGTCATAATGTTCAACGGTATATACATAATTATAATAATAGGTACATTGCGACACTAGTCTATATCTGTACTTATCATATAGTAAGTAATGTTTACATAGGGCCAATTACATTATTTACTATATGACAATAGGGCCAAAATCGTGTGTTTTTACGTTTATTTATCGTCGCTACCGGTTGCCCATATGAGCGACGCCTCCTGAAGAGATTAGTTATTTTAGATTTTTGGAGGATAGTGCAATGATACAGAGAGAGAGAGAGAGAGAGAGAGAGAGAGAGAGGGGGACCATTCCATAGTCTCCTCTGGTTCTTTTACGTGCACGATGTAAAGCACCGACACGAGACCTCGGTTTAACGTCCCATCTGAAAGAATGTTAATTTTATTATGGTCAGACGTGGGATCGAACCTGCGATCCCTGGATTACCAGTCCAACGTGTTACAATACAATCATGAGTGTATTGTGCCTATGAACTAAGGCCAGTCAAAGTAAACGTGTGCTCTACATTACTTTCGCACCTTTGGTAGAAGACTTATGCTGCTATATCTTAGTTACAATTACTTTTAACATGTACAAGTTGTCTTTATTTCAGACACGGTTGGTTCTGTATATATTTAAATGCCATAGTTTAAACATATTGTATTGCCAATATTAAAATACATATACAATATAATACATCATAGCAAACTACAGCATAAATAATGGCAAGTGGGTCGGGTCACAAGTTCTCAAAACATTAGATTCGACCCTTCCCAATTGGTTCATTGATTTTACAACATTTGCATATGGCAGAGTAGATATATTATACGAGTACATGGCAATATAATACATAGTAAACATCGATTGCAATACATGTTACTGTAGTTACAATGTAATAGTCAGAGACTAAGAAGTGACTATAATAGAAGAAACAGGAGTGATTATATGATTAGATAAGTGTTGGAAAATGAATGAAGGGAGACGAGAGTAAAAGACTTGTAGTGTGTAGTGTCACCTAGCTCCTGGAGCAACAGAGGGAGGCTAATTGATTCGATCAAAACGTTTAGTATCTCTTATAAACACTTGAACAGCTTGACAGACAGCAATATTTTCTTCATATGAGAGTTCAACATTACCATGAAGTAAGAACTGGCAGTTCAAGGGATGAAAGCGACGGGTTGCTACGAATAATTGAGACCTTTGCGCAAAATAATTTATGCAATTAAAAACGTAATGTGATGCATCTTCACGCTCATTACAGTGATTACAAAGGTCGTGATCCTAAACATGATTAAGAAATAAGTCACGCTTAAGGTCACTACAATTGTTCCATAAACGCGTGTGCATAACTGATAAATGCCATGTATCAATGTGATATATATTATATATATCTCATGCTATGTATGAAATAAAACTTAAGAAAACACTATCGCGACTTCTAAAACTATAAATACATGAGCAATCGTTCACGCACGATATCTTTATTACCGCCACAATGGGAGAGTAGCGTAATTATGTTGAACTAATAAAGCATGCAGCAAAACAGGAAATGCACATTCGATTGTATGTACATATGTGCATGGAATTATTTCAACATTTCGTCACCGGAATAAAATCAGATTAAACCAATATTGAATCGTGTCGAAACAAAACACAAGGCCCAGTGTAAATTTAAACTTTATTTATTTTACAACGAGTGCGAAGCAAGTTTTAACAACTTATATTAATCACTCTCGTTGACACGGATGAAAGCGTAAATGTGGTCATTTGTGTGGGAGGAAACCGGATTACCCGGAGAAAACACACCTGTCCGATCTGACGACCACCGTACCATCTCACATACATCACGGTCCGAGGATCGAACCAGGGTTGCATTGGAGAGAAGCGAGCGCTGGGTTCCAGCTTATGGCTTATTAAACTCGTGCGTGCTTATCTGGGTACCAGTATCATATCAACACTTAACCTGCCGAATAAAATGAACGGAACGTGCACACAAAATAGATCTAGATTAACTGCAGTGTTGCCCAGCGTCTAATCAAGATATAGATTGTTTGCTATTCAGATACGTGTTAAGATACGTTCCACTATCCAAATAGCAAACAGCTTAGAGTATGCACACACTCTGGGCAGTCTGCTGTTTGCAACATCGACAGTTGTGATTGGCAGGTTAAGGGCTAAGAAGTTTGCATCCTTGCTATAATATATCAATAAAAAATAGAAACTGTTTGCTGAATATTGCTCGATTTGTGAAAGAAGCGCTATGCCTACGTAAAAATACTCTTGGAAATTAAATTAGATTTGTCTACTGATCGTTCACTGTACTGATGTGTTTGTGTGTTTTGTTATTTGTATAAATTACATATTTATTGTCATGCATATATATTTATTGTCTTTGCCATAAGTTAGTGAAATTGTAAATGGCCAAAGGCAAATGTTTTGCCGATTTGCTAATAAACTTGAAACTTGTTATAATATAGTGCTGTTGTAGATGATGTCGATCGATTGTTGGAATATATAACTGGGATATTGCATTTGATTCGGTTGCTATTATAATTAAATCTTAGCTGTTTCTATTAACAGTTTTAACGATGTAGACAAATTCGACTGCGAAGTAGATATGGCTTTCTTCTGGTTCCGACAAATTTCCGGAGATGGGTTAAAGTTCTGCTTTGGCATCGGGGCAAACGAAAACCGATGTGATGTGGAGGAACATACATTTACTCTAGCAAACCTTTTCACAAGGGTCACACTGATGGGGCTGCTTGATGACGCCGATTTTAACTGGGGTAATAAGCAGTAGTCACCTTTTCTACTTGTAAATGCTGCGGAACTGCAATGAGCTACAACGTGTGCTTTTATATTACCTCCCTTTGCAGACAATGTCGGATTTTCCTCGAAAAATCTATCGGTCCTTTTAGTTGGACCCTTTGTTTTACTGTTGTTCCTTAACAAGATGTTGTCAAATTAATTGATAACAACTCTTTACAGACAAGTATCGGTGGGTATACTGCTGGATGACACTAGCCTGGGTTCCAGTCTGTCGATTTTGTCACGTTTTAACTTCTGGCAAAATGACAGTTGATATGATCAGAAACTCAATACGACCTAATCTTGGTGTTAAAATATATTTATTTGACTAACCAGGCAAAATATATCGACGCCTGCTCCCAGACTAGGATGACACTCGAGATATGGACATTTATATAATTATAAGATAAGAACGTGGACTAGATTGATAGCATCTTGTGTAAAGGAAACAACGATAAAAACAGAGGAAACCGCTTAAGAAGATCTATTGATGGAGTATTCAGAGGCAGTAACTGGCCGATGTCTCTCATTACTTATCAGCTAGCTCATATTCCAAGTTTATATTTAACCAAATAATATAAATTAGTAATATATCTTATTTAATCAATCTAGTTGATCAAACACTTTCAGAATTAATGCTTTATCTTGACAATCAGTGATATTTGTTTCCATTTCCAGATTTTGTCCATGAGAATGGGTGTGCAAACTATGTTTCGGGTAAGTCGGATACATTAAAGCGACATTACATCGTGGAAAAGGGAAATTTCTACAGAATGTAATTTCAACTAATTAACAAGCTGTTGTTGACATAACAAAATAATGTAAATAGGATCAACATACATGAGCAACACAACGCGTGTGCCATGAATAAAAACATTTATGGTACAGCTTTACCGCTATATCTAACATTTGTGCCTGTGCAACTTTATTTTTAGACTGATCAGATTCGAAGTATCTACAAACGACAGTATCACGCATTTAGTATTGATTCCAATAATAAATACACGTCAATTCAAGATCGTGGCTGACCGCTAAATGAAATCCTACTTTCATTTTTGAGAGCATGTAGACGGCAGGCCCACTGTTTATTGATTGAAAGTTAGCATTGGAATTATTTTGGAAAACTGTGTAGTAACAATGCTATCCATGCGTAACTATCTTTACCCTATCTTATTTTTGCGATATAATGTCGCTTTAACTAAATAGAAATTATGCGTATGGTGATTCACGTGCGTTTGTGTCTGTAAATCCGTGGAAATCATTCATTTAATTTCATTTATTGGCAGAAAAGGTATACTTAAATGCCATGATAGCGCAGTAGTAGCGCGTTCGGTAAAGATGCGAAAGACCCACAGGTCACTCATAGCTGTAGCCGTTACGATTGTGCACCTATGCAAGGCAAGTACATTCCACACTGCCTCTTCTCTCTCCCTCGTGGCGATGGATTCCATCATGAATGAGGTCTCGAGAGTGATTAATATAAGTTGTAAGAACTTGTTTCGCAATCGAGATGAACTAAATTTGTATAGACTATGAATGAATGCCTATCGCCATTTACATATTCATTTACAACGATGGCCAGGATATACATCAACATAAAGAATTCATGAGTATTACTTGGCAACATTAAACTGAGACTCATTAATCTCCGCCAAAGCCTTCGTAAGTTTCCGTGAACTACGACCAGGACATAGGTTAGGTTTTTACAGTTAATATTTGAATCAAGTCAGTAAGTAAGTGTACCATAATCTAAAGCTCATATTTTACTTCGGAAATCCGATTATTAACGAAGTAAGTTCACGGAATATACAAATGTCTCAGTTTAATATTGCCAAACAATACATACATATAGCGAGCATACAAGTAACAATATTTCAATTTGAATGACCCAATGTAATCAGCGAGGGATTGCTTTTTATGAAGAAGAAGAAGAAGAATGCTTTATTAAGACTTAAACTTTACAGTTTCTCGTCTGTAACATTTAAACATATTTACAATATATATATAGTACACTATTATGATATATGCAATCTTGATGAGAATGGACACATGATGTAATGATTATGGACATACATGGAAAAATAATGACAATGTCATGGTGGATTTTAGACTATGCAAAACATGATCATGACTGTATTAAGAGTGTAGAGAGTATTCACATTATGTCACACGAGAATGAAATGATAAACAACGGATAAAAAACAAGATCTATATCCAAGCAAGCTGGACATGCTGCCAAAATCGGGGTGTAAAAAAGGTCAGTGAAATAATCATGGCAGCAATGTTCGTTACCAAGCAACAGCGGGATGACCAACGTACTATTGTGATTCTGGAGCTTATTATTTACCTCATTGTCTTAGGTTCGCAAGTAATTACCAGCACATTAACGATAATTTCCATGTGGTATACGTTTATTTATCGTCGCTACCTGTTGCCCATATGAGCGACGCCTCCTGAAGAGATTAATAATTTTAGATTTGTGGAGGATAGTGCAATGATACAGACAGAGACCCATTCCAGAGTCTCCTCTGGTTCTTTTACGTTCACGGTGTACAGCACCGACAAGATACCTCGGTTTAAAGTCACACCTGAAAGACATGTACTAGTAAACTATGACGTTGTCTAAATTCCAGAATGTTTTCATTTGCTATCCGGTGAATTATAGAGCGCTCTCAGTGAAATATATAGTGCTATCATTGATTGATAGAGCGCTCTCAGTGAAATATACAGTGCTATCATTGATTGATAGAGCGCTCTCAGTGAAATATACAGTGCTATCATTGATTGATAGAGCGCTCTCAGTGAAATATATAGTGCTATCATTGATTGATAGAGCGCTCTCAGTGAAATATATAGTGCTATCATTGATTGATAGAGCGCTCTCAGTGAAATATATAGTGCTATCATTGATTGATAGAGCGCTCTCAGTGAAATATACAGTGCTATCATTGATTGATAGCGCGCTCTCAGTGAAATATATAGTGCTATCATTGATTGATAGAGCGCTCTCAGTGAAATATACAGTGCTATCATTGATTGATAGAGCGCTCTCAGTGAAATATATAGTGCTATCATTGATTGATAGAGCGCTCTCAGTGAAATATACAGTGCTATCATTGATTGATAGAGCGCTCTCAGTGAAAGATATAGTGCTATCATTGATTGATAGAGCGCTCACAGTGAAAGATATAGTGCTATCATTGATTGATAGAGCGCTCTCAGTGAAATATACAGTGCTATCATTGATTGATAGAGCGCTCTCAGTGAAATATATAGTGCTATCATTGATTGATAGAGCGCTCACAGTGAAAGATACAGTGCTATCATTGATTGATAGAGCGCTCTCAGTGAAATATATAGTGCTATCATTGATTGATAGAGCGCTCTCAGTGAAATATATAGTGCTATCATTGATTGATAGAGCGCTCTCAGTGAAATATATAGTGCTATCATTGATTGATAGAGCGCTCACAGTGAAAGATACAGTGCTATCATTGATTGATAGAGCGCTCTCAGTGAAATATATAGTGCTATCATTGATTGATAGAGCGCTCTCAGTGAAATATATAGTGCTATCATTGATTGATAGAGCGCTCTCAGTGAAAGATACAGTGCTATCATTGATTGATAGAGCGCTCTCAGTGAAATATATAGTGCTATCATTGATTGATAGAGCGCTCTCAGTGAAATATATAGTGCTATCATTGATTGATAGAGCGCTCACAGTGAAAGATACAGTGCTATCATTGATTGATAGAGCGCTCTCAGTGAAAGATATAGTGCTATCATTGATTGATAGAGCGCTCTCAGTGAAATATATAGTGCTATCATTGATTGATAGAGCGCTCTCAGTGAAAGATACAGTGCTATCATTGATTGATAGAGCGCTCTCAGTGAAATATATAGTGCTATCATTGATTGATAGAGCGCTCTCAGTGAAATATACAGTGCTATCATTGATTGATAGAGCGCTCTCAGTGAAATATATAGTGCTATCATTGATTGATAGAGCGCTCTCAGTGAAATATATAGTGCTATCATTGATTGATAGAGCGCTCTCAGTGAAATATATAGTGCTATCATTGATTGATAGAGCGCTCTCAGTGAAATATACAGTGTTATCATTGATTGATAGAGCGCTCTCAGTGAAAGATATAGTGCTATCATTGATTGATAGAGCGCTCTCAGTGAAATATACAGTGTTATCATTGATTGATAGAGCGCTCTCAGTGAAATATATAGTGCTATCATTGATTGATAGAGCGCTCTCAGTGAAATATACAGTGCTATCATTGATTGATAGAGCGCTCTCAGTGAAATATACAGTGCTATCATTGATTGATAGAGCGCTCTCAGTGAAATATATAGTGCTATCATTGATTGATAGAGCGCTCTCAGTGAAATATACAGTGCTATCATTGATTGATAGAGCGCTCACAGTGAAAGATATAGTGCTATCATTGATTGATAGAGCGCTCTCAGTGAAATATATAGTGCTATCATTGATTGATAGAGCGCTCTCAGTGAAATATATAGTGCTATCATTGATTGATAGAGCGCTCTCAGTGAAATATACAGTGTTATCATTGATTGATAGCGCGCTCTCAGTGAAAGATATAGTGCTATCATTGATTGATAGAGCGCTCTCAGTGATACAGTGCTATCATTGATTGATAGAGCGCTCTCAGTGAAATATACAGTGTTATCATTGATTGATAGAGCGCTCTCAGTGAAATATATAGTGCTATCATTGATTGATAGAGCGCTCTCAGTGAAATATACAGTGCTATCATTGATTGATAGAGCGCTCTCAGTGAAAGATATAGTGCTATCATTGATTGATAGAGCGCTCTCAGTGAAATATATAGTGCTATCATTGATTGATAGAGCGCTCTCAGTGAAAGATACAGTGCTATCATTGATTGATAGAGCGCTCTCAGTGAAATATATAGTGCTATCATTGATTGATAGAGCGCTCTCAGTGAAATATATAGTGCTATCATTGATTGATAGAGCGCTCTCAGTGAAATAATAGTGCTATCATTGATTGATAGAGCGCTCTCAGTGAAATATACAGTGCTATCATTGATTGATAGAGCGCTCTCAGTGAAATATATAGTGCTATCATTGATTGATAGAGCGCTCTCAGTGAAATATACAGTGCTATCATTGATTGATAGAGCGCTCTCAGTGAAATATATAGTGCTATCATTGATTGATAGAGCGCTCTCAGTGAAATATATAGTGCTATCATTGATTGATAGAGCGCTCTCAGTGAAATATACAGTGCTATCATTGATTGATAGAGCGCTCTCAGTGAAATATACAGTGCTATCATTGATTGATAGAGCGCTCTCAGTGAAAGATATAGTGCTATCATTGATTGATAGAGCGCTCTCAGTGAAATATATAGTGCTATCATTGATTGATAGAGCGCTCTCAGTGAAATATATAGTGCTATCATTGATTGATAGAGCGCTCTCAGTGAAATATATAGTGCTATCATTGATTGATAGAGCGCTCTCAGTGAAATATACAGTGCTATCATTGATTGATAGAGCGCTCTCAGTGAAATATATAGTGCTATCATTGATTGATAGAGCGCTCTCAGTGAAATATACAGTGTTATCATTGATTGATAGAGCGCTCTCAGTGAAAGATACAGTGCTATCATTGATTGATAGAGCGCTCTCAGTGAAATATATAGTGCTATCATTGATTGATAGAGCGCTCACAGTGAAAGATACAGTGTTATCATTGATTGATAGAGCGCTCTCAGTGAAATATATAGTGCTATCATTGATTGATAGAGCGCTCTCAGTGAAATATATAGTGCTATCATTGATTGATAGAGCGCTCACAGTGAAATATATAGTGCTATCATTGATTGATAGAGCGCTCTCAGTGAAATATATAGTGCTATCATTGATTGATAGAGCGCTCTCAGTGAAATATACAGTGTTATCATTGATTGATAGAGCGCTCTCAGTGAAAGATATAGTGCTATCATTGATTGATAGAGCGCTCTCAGTGAAATATATAGTGCTATCATTGATTGATAGAGCGCTCACAGTGAAAGATACAGTGCTATCATTGATTGATAGAGCGCTCTCAGTGAAAGATATAGTGCTATCATTGATTGATAGAGCGCTCTCAGTGAAATATATAGTGCTATCATTGATTGATGAGCGCTCAGTGAAAATCAGTGCTATCATTGATTGATAGAGCGCTCTCAGTGAAAGATATAGTGCTATCATTGATTGATAGAGCGCTCTCAGTGAAATATATAGTGCTATCATTGATTGATAGAGCGCTCACAGTGAAAGATACAGTGCTATCATTGATTGATAGAGCGCTCTCAGTGAAATATATAGTGCTATCATTGATTGATAGAGCGCTCTCAGTGAAATATACAGTGCTATCATTGATTGATAGAGCGCTCTCAGTGAAATATATAGTGCTATCATTGATTGATAGAGCGCTCTCAGTGAAATATACAGTGCTATCATTGATTGATAGAGCGCTCTCAGTGAAATATACAGTGCTATCATTGATTGATAGAGCGCTCTCAGTGAAATATACAGTGTTATCATTGATTGATAGAGCGCTCTCAGTGAAATATATAGTGCTATCATTGATTGATAGAGCGCTCTCAGTGAAATATACAGTGTTATCATTGATTGATAGCGCGCTCTCAGTGAAAGATATAGTGCTATCATTGATTGATAGAGCGCTCTCAGTGAAATATACAGTGCTATCATTGATTGATAGAGCGCTCTCAGTGAAATATATAGTGCTATCATTGATTGATAGAGCGCTCTCAGTGAAATATACAGTGCTATCATTGATTGATAGAGCGCTCACAGTGAACGATATAGTGCTATCATTGATTGATAGAGCGCTCTCAGTGAAATATATAGTGCTATCATTGATTGATAGAGCGCTCTCAGTGAAATATATAGTGCTATCATTGATTGATAGAGCGCTCTCAGTGAAATATACAGTGTTATCATTGATTGATAGAGCGCTCTCAGTGAAAGATATAGTGCTATCATTGATTGATAGAGCGCTCTCAGTGAAATATATAGTGCTATCATTGATTGATAGAGCGCTCTCAGTGAAATATACAGTGTTATCATTGATTGATAGCGCGCTCTCAGTGAAATATATAGTGCTATCATTGATTGATAGAGCGCTCTCAGTGAAATATACAGTGTTATCATTGATTGATAGAGCGCTCTCAGTGAAAGATATAGTGCTATCATTGATTGATAGAGCGCTCTCAGTGAAATATATAGTGCTATCATTGATTGATAGAGCGCTCTCAGTGAAATATATAGTGCTATCATTGATTGATAGAGCGCTCTCAGTGAAATATATAGTGCTATCATTGATTGATAGAGCGCTCTCAGTGAAAGATACAGTGCTATCATTGATTGATAGAGCGCTCTCAGTGAAATATATAGTGCTATCATTGATTGATAGAGCGCTCTCAGTGAAATATATAGTGCTATCATTGATTGTAGGCGCTCTCAGTGAAAAAGTTATCATTGATTGATAGAGCGCTCTCAGTGAAATATACAGTGCTATCATTGATTGATAGAGCGCTCTCAGTGAAATATATAGTGCTATCATTGATTGATAGAGCGCTCTCAGTGAAATATACAGTGCTATCATTGATTGATAGAGCGCTCTCAGTGAAATATATAGTGCTATCATTGATTGATAGAGCGCTCACAGTGAAATATATAGTGCTATCATTGATTGATAGAGCGCTCTCAGTGAAATATACAGTGCTATCATTGATTGATAGAGCGCTCTCAGTGAAATATACAGTGTTATCATTGATTGATAGAGCGCTCTCAGTGAAATATATAGTGCTATCATTGATTGATAGAGCGCTCTCAGTGAAATATACAGTGTTATCATTGATTGATAGAGCGCTCTCAGTGAAATATATAGTGCTATCATTGATTGATAGAGCGCTCTCAGTGAAATATATAGTGCTATCATTGATTGATAGAGCGCTCTCAGTGAAATATACAGTGCTATCATTGATTGATAGAGCGCTCTCAGTGAAATATATAGTGCTATCATTGATTGATAGAGCGCTCTCAGTGAAATATACAGTGCTATCATTGATTGATAGAGCGCTCACAGTGAAAGATATAGTGCTATCATTGATTGATAGAGCGCTCTCAGTGAAATATATAGTGCTATCATTGATTGATAGAGCGCTCTCAGTGAAATATATAGTGCTATCATTGATTGATAGAGCGCTCTCAGTGAAATATACAGTGTTATCATTGATTGATAGAGCGCTCTCAGTGAAATATATAGTGCTATCATTGATTGATAGAGCGCTCTCAGTGATACAGTGCTATCATTGATTGATAGAGCGCTCTCAGTGAAATATACAGTGTTATCATTGATTGATAGAGCGCTCTCAGTGAAAGATATAGTGCTATCATTGATTGATAGAGCGCTCTCAGTGAAATATACAGTGTTATCATTGATTGATAGCGCGCTCTCAGTGAAAGATATAGTGCTATCATTGATTGATAGAGCGCTCTCAGTGAAATATACAGTGTTATCATTGATTGATAGAGCGCTCTCAGTGAAAGATATAGTGCTATCATTGATTGATAGAGCGCTCTCAGTGAAATATATAGTGCTATCATTGATTGATAGAGCGCTCACAGTGAAAGATACAGTGCTATCATTGATTGATAGAGCGCTCTCAGTGAAAGATATAGTGCTATCATTGATTGATAGAGCGCTCTCAGTGAAAGATATAGTGCTATCATTGATTGATAGAGCGCTCTCAGTGAAATAATAGTGCTATCATTGATTGATAGAGCGCTCTCAGTGAAATATACAGTGCTATCATTGATTGATAGAGCGCTCTCAGTGAAATATATAGTGCTATCATTGATTGATAGAGCGCTCTCAGTGAAATATACAGTGCTATCATTGATTGATAGAGCGCTCTCAGTGAAATATATAGTGCTATCATTGATTGATAGAGCGCTCTCAGTGAAATATATAGTGCTATCATTGATTGATAGAGCGCTCTCAGTGAAATATACAGTGCTATCATTGATTGATAGAGCGCTCTCAGTGAAATATACAGTGTTATCATTGATTGATAGCGCGCTCTCAGTGAAAGATATAGTGCTATCATTGATTGATAGAGCGCTCTCAGTGAAATATACAGTGTTATCATTGATTGATAGCGCGCTCTCAGTGAAATATATAGTGCTATCATTGATTGATAGAGCGCTCTCAGTGAAATATATAGTGCTATCATTGATTGATAGAGCGCTCTCAGTGAAATATACAGTGCTATCATTGATTGATAGAGCGCTCTCAGTGAAATATATAGTGCTATCATTGATTGATAGAGCGCTCTCAGTGAAATATACAGTGTTATCATTGATTGATAGAGCGCTCTCAGTGAAAGATACAGTGCTATCATTGATTGATAGAGCGCTCTCAGTGAAATATATAGTGCTATCATTGATTGATAGAGCGCTCACAGTGAAAGATACAGTGTTATCATTGATTGATAGAGCGCTCTCAGTGAAATATATAGTGTATCATTGTTGATAGAGCGCTCAGTGAAATATATAGTGCTATCATTGATTGATAGAGCGCTCTCAGTGAAATATATAGTGCTATCATTGATTGATAGAGCGCTCTCAGTGAAATATACAGTGCTATCATTGATTGATAGAGCGCTCTCAGTGAACTATACAGTGCTATCATTGGTTGATAGAGCGCTCTCAGTGAACTATATAGTGCTACCATTGATTGATAGAGCGCTCTCAGTGAAAGATACAGTATTATCATTGGTTGATAGAGCGCTCTCATTGAAATATATAGTGCTATCATTGATTGATAGAGTGCTCTCAGTGAAATATATAGTGTTATCATTGGTTGATAGAGCGCTCTCAGTGAAATATATAGTGCTATCATTGGTTGATAGCCCGCTCTCAGTGAAATATATAGTGTTATCATTGATTGATAGAGCGCTCTCAGTGAAATATATAGTGCTATCATTGGTTGATAGAGCGCTAACAGTGAAATATATAGTGCTATCATTGATTGATAGAGCACTCTCAGTGAAATATATAGTGTTATCATTGGTTGATAGAGCGCTCTCAGTGAAAGATACAGTGCTATCATTGATTGATAGAGCGCTCTCAGTGAAATATATAGTGCTACCATTGATTGATAGAGCGCTCTCAGTGAACTATATAGTGCTATCATTGGTTGATAGAGCGCTCTCAGTGAACTATATAGTGCTACCATTGATTGATAGAGCGCTCTCAGTGAACTATACAGTGTTATCATTGGTTGATAGAGCGCTCTCAGTGAAATATATAGTGCTATCATTGGTTGATAGAGCGCTCTCAGTGAACTATACAGTGCTATCATTGATTGATAGAGCGCTCTCAGTGAACTATATAGTGCTATCATTGGTTGATAGAGCGCTCTCAGTGAAATATATAGTGCTATCATTGGTTGATAGAGCGCTCTCAGTGAAATATATAGTGCTATCATTGGTTGATAGAGCGCTCTCAGTGAACTATACAGTGCTATCATTGGTTGATAGAGCGCTCTCAGTGAACTATATAGTGCTACCATTGATTGATAGAGCGCTCTCAGTGAACTATACAGTGTTATCATTGATTGATAGAGCGCTCTCAGTGAAAGATACAGTATTATCATTGGTTGATAGAGCGCTCTCAGTGAAATATATAGTGCTATCATTGGTTGATAGAGCGCTCTCAGTGAAATATACAGTGCTATCATTGGTTGATAGAGCGCTCTCAGTGAACTATATAGTGCTATCATTGATTGATAGAGCGCTCTCAGTGAACTATACAGTGTTATCATTGATTGATAGAGCGCTCTCAGTGAAAGATACAGTGTTATCATTGGTTGATAGAGCGCTCTCAGTGAAATATATAGTGCTATCATTGATTGATAGAGCGCTCTCAGTGAAATATATAGTGTTATCATTGGTTGATAGAGCGCTCTCAGTGAAATATATAGTGCTATCATTGATTGATAGAGCGCTCTCAGTGAAATATATAGTGCTATCATTGATTGATAGAGCGCTCTCAGTGAAATATATAGTGTTATCATTGATTGATAGAGCGCTCTCAGTGAATGATACAGTGTTATCATTGATTGATAGAGTGCTCTCAGTGAAAGATACAGTGCTATCATTGATTGATAGAGCGCTCTCAGTGAAATATATAGTGCTATCATTGGTTGATAGAGCGCTAACAGTGAAATATATAGTGCTATCATTGATTGATAGAGCGCTCTCAGTGAAATATATAGTGCTATCATTGATTGATAGAGCGCTCTCAGTGAAATATATAGTGCTATCATTGATTGATAGAGCGCTCTCAGTGAAATATACAGTGCTATCATTGATTGATAGAGCGCTCTCAGTGAAATATATAGTGCTATCATTGATTGATAGAGCGCTCTCAGTGAAAGATACAGTGTTATCATTGATTGATAGAGCGCTCTCAGTGAAATATATAGTGCTATCATTGATTGATAGAGCGCTCTCAGTGAAATATATAGTGTTATCATTGATTGATAGAGCGCTCTCAGTGAAATATATAGTGCTATCATTGATTGATAGAGCGCTCTCAGTGAAATATATAGTGCTATCATTGATTGATAGAGCGCTCTCAGTGAAATATATAGTGCTATCATTGATTGATAGAGCGCTCTCAGTGAAATATATAGTGCTATCATTGATTGATAGAGCGCTCTCAGTGAAATATATAGTGCTATCATTGATTGATAGCGCGCTCTCAGTGAAATATATAGTGCTATCATTGATTGATAGAGCGCTCTCAGTGAAATATATAGTGCTATCATTGATTGATAGCGCGCTCTCAGTGAAATATACAGTGCTATCATTGATTGATAGAGCGCTCTCAGTGAAATATACAGTGCTATCATTGATTGATAGAGCGCTCTCAGTGAAATATATAGTGCTATCATTGATTGATAGAGCGCTCTCAGTGAAATATA
>CM026391.1:72340843-72359258 GCA_014843695.1 Archivesica marissinica
ATACAGTGCTATCATTGATTGATAGAGCGCTCTCAGTGAAATATATAGTGCTATCATTGATTGATAGAGCGCTCACAGTGAAATATACAGTGCTATCATTGATTGATAGAGCGCTCTCAGTGAAATATATAGTGCTATCATTGATTGATAGAGCGCTCTCAGTGAAATATATAGTGCTATCATTGATTGATAGAGCGCTCACAGTGAAATATATAGTGCTATCATTGATTGATAGAGCGCTCTCAGTGAAATATCGTGCTATCATTGATTGATAAGCGCCTCTCAGTGAAATATATTCTATCATTGATTGATAGAGCGCTCTCAGTGAAATATATAGTGCTATCATTGATTGATAGAGCGCTCTCAGTGAAATATATAGTGCTATCATTGATTGATAGAGCGCTCACAGTGAAATATATAGTGCTATCATTGATTGATAGAGCGCTCTCAGTGAAAGATACAGTGCTATCATTGATTGATAGAGCGCTCTCAGTGAAATATATAGTGCTATCATTGATTGATAGAGCGCTCTCAGTGAAATATACAGTGCTATCATTGATTGATAGAGCGCTCTCAGTGAAATATACAGTGCTATCATTGATTGATAGAGCGCTCTCAGTAAAGATACAGTGTTATCATTGATTGATAGAGCGCTCTCAGTGAAGATACAGTGCTATCATTGATTGATAGAGCGCTCACAGTGAAATATATAGTGCTATCATTGATTGATAGAGCGCTCTCAGTGAAATATATAGTGTTATCATTGATTGATAGAGCGCTCCAGTGAAAGATACAGTGCTATCATTGATTGATAGAGCGCTCTCAGTGAAATATATAGTGCTTATCTGATTGATAGAGCGCTCTCAGTGAAATATACGTGCTATCATTGATTGAAGCCTCCGTGAAAGATACAGTGCTATCATTGATTGATAGAGCCTCCAGTGAAAATATAGCTATCATTGATTGATAGAGCGCTCTCAGTGAAATATACAGTGCTATCATTGATTGATAGAGCGCTCTCAGTGAAATATATAGTGCTATCATTGATTGATAGAGCGCTCTCAGTGAAATATATAGTGCTATCATTGATTGATAGAGCGCTCTCAGTGAAATATATAGTGCTATCATTGATTGATAGAGCGCTCTCAGTGAAATATATAGTGCTATCATTGATTGATAGAGCGCTCTCAGTGAAATATATAGTGCTATCATTGATTGATAGAGCGCTCTCAGTGAAATATATAGTGCTATCATTGATTGATAGAGCGCTCTCAGTGAAATATATAGTGCTATCATTGATTGATAGAGCGCTCTCAGTGAAATATATAGTGCTATCATTGATTGATAGAGCGCTCTCAGTGAAATATATAGTGCTATCATTGATTGATAGCGCGCTCTCAGTGAAATATACAGTGCTATCATTGATTGATAGAGCGCTCTCAGTGAAAGATATAGTGCTATCATTGATTGATAGAGCGCTCTCAGTGAAATATATAGTGCTATCATTGATTGATAGAGCGCTCTCAGTGAAATATACAGTGCTATCATTGATTGATAGAGCGCTCTCAGTGAAATATATAGTGCTATCATTGATTGATAGAGCGCTCTCAGTGAAATATATAGTGCTATCATTGATTGATAGAGCGCTCTCAGTGAAATATATAGTGCTATCATTGATTGATAGAGCGCTCACAGTGAAATATATAGTGCTATCATTGATTGATAGAGCGCTCTCAGTGAAATATATAGTGCTATCATTGATTGATAGAGCGCTCTCGGTGAAAGATATAGTGCTATCATTGATTGACAGCGCGCTCACAGTGAAATATATAGTGCTATCATTGATTGATAGAGCGCTCACAGTGAAATATATAGTGCTATCATTGATTGATAGAGCGCTCTCAGTGAAAGATACAGTGCTATCATTGATTGATAGAGCGCTCTCAGTGAAATATATAGTGCTATCATTGATTGATAGAACGCTCTCAGTGAAAGATACAGTGCTATCATTGATTGATAGAGCGCTCTCAGTGAAAGATATAGTGCGATCATTGATTGATAGAGCGCTCACAGTGAAAGATACAGTGTTATCATTGATTGATAGAGCGCTCTCAGTGAAAGATACAGTGCTATCATTGATTGATAGAGCGCTAACAGTGAAATATATAGTGCTATCTATGATTGATAGAGCGCTCTCAGTGAAAGATACAGTGTTATCATTGATTGATAGAGCGCTCACAGTGAAAGATACAGTGCTATCATTGATTGATAGAGCGCTCTCAGTGAAATATATAGTGCTTATCATTGATTGATAGAGCGCTCACAGTGAAATATATAGTGCTATCATTGATTGATAGAGCGCTCTCAGTGAAATATATAGTGCTATCATTGATTGATAGAGCGCTCACAGTGAAAGATACAGTGCTATCATTGATTGATAGAGCGCTCTCAGTGAAATATATAGTGCTATCATTGATTGATAGAGCGCTCTCAGTGAACTATAGAGTGCTATCATTGGTTGATAGAGCGCTCTCAGTGAACTATATAGTGCTACCATTGATTGATAGAGCGCTCTCAGTGAACTATACAGTGTTATCATTGGTTGATAGAGCGCTCTCAGTGAAATATATAGTGTTATCATTGATTGATAGAGCGCTCTCAGTGAAATATATAGTGCTATCATTGATTGATAGAGCGCTCTCAGTGAAATATATAGTGCTATCATTGATTGATAGAGCGCTCTCAGTGAAATATATAGTGCTATCATTGATTGATAGAGCGCTCTCAGTGAAAGATACAGTGCTATCATTGATTGATAGAGCGCTCTCAGTGAAATATATAGTGCTATCATTGATTGATAGAGCGCTCACAGTGAAAGATACAGTGTTATCATTGATTGATAGAGCGCTCTCAGTGAAAGATACAGTGCTATCATTGATTGATAGAGCGCTCACAGTGAAATATATAGTGCTATCATTGATTGATAGAGCGCTCTCAGTGAAAGATACAGTGTTATCATTGATTGATAGAGCGCTCACAGTGAAAGATACAGTGCTATCATTGATTGATAGAGCGCTCTCAGTGAAATATATAGTGCTATCATTGATTGATAGAGCGCTCACAGTGAAAGATACAGTGCTATCATTGATTGATAGAGCGCTCTCAGTGAAATATATAGTGCTATCATTGATTGATAGAGCGCTCTCAGTGAAATATATAGTGCTATCATTGATTGATAGAGCGCTCTCAGTGAAATATACAGTGTTATCATTGATTGATAGAGCGCTCTCAGTGAAATATACAGTGCTATCATTGATTGATAGAGCGCTCTCAGTGAAATATATAGTGCTATCATTGATTGATAGAGCGCTCACAGTGAAATATATAGTGCTATCATTGATTGATAGAGCGCTCTCAGTGAAATATATAGTGCTATCATTGATTGATAGAGCGCTCTCAGTGAAATATATAGTGCTATCATTGATTGATAGAGCGCTCTCAGTGAAATATATAGTGCTATCATTGATTGATAGAGCGCTCACAGTGAAATATATAGTGCTATCATTGATTGATAGAGCGCTCCAGTGAAATAAGTGCTATCATTGATTGATAGAGCGCTCTCAGTGAAAGATACAGTGCTATCATTGATTGATAGAGCGCTCTCAGTGAAATATATAGTGCTATCATTGATTGATAGAGCGCTCTCAGTGAAAGATACAGTGCTATCATTGATTGATAGAGCGCTCTCAGTGAAATATATAGTGCTATCATTGATTGATAGAGCGCTCTCAGTGAAATATACAGTGCTATCATTGATTGATAGAGCGCTCTCAGTGAAAGATACAGTGCTATCATTGATTGATAGAGCGCTCTCAGTGAAATATATGCTATCTATGATTGATAGAGCGCTCTCAGTGGAGATGTGTGGGGACAATGGTTGTTTGGAATGGATGAAGGATGTGTGGGGGACAATTTTTGGTGGAAGGATGAAGGATGTGGGGGGACAATGTTTGGTGAATGGATAAGGTGTGTGGGGACAATGGGTTGGTGTAATGGATGGAGGATGTGGGGACAATGTTGTTGGCATGGATTAAGGATGTGTAGGACACGTTTTGGTGGAATGGATGAAGGATGTGTGGGGACAATGTTTGGTGGAATGGATGAAGGATGTGTGGGGACAATGTTTGGTGGAATGGATGGAGGATGTGGGGGACAATGTTTGGTGGAATGGATGAAGGATTTGGGGGACAATGTTTGGTGGAATGGATGAAGGATGTGGGGGACAATGTTTGGAATGAATGGTGTTTTACGGCGCATCGACATCTAAGGTCATGTAGCGCGCATTAAAGTTATGTTTATTGTCGAGTGTATGAAATAAAATTCTATATAAGTATCTGCATTACGTAAAAATTAATACTAAGAAGTTATAAAGACGTAAGATTAATTACAGGTAATATATGAATGAATGATTACTACAAAGGCATTGGAATGGATGAAGGATGTGTGGGGACAATGTTTGGTGGAATGGATGAAGGATGTGTGGGGACAATGTTTGGTGGAATGGATGAAGGATGTGTGGGGACAATGTTTGGTGGAATGGATGGAGGATGTGGGGGACAATGTTTGTTGGAATGGATGAAGGATGTGTAGGGACACTGTTTGGTGGAATGGATGAAGGATGTGTGGGGACAATGTTTGGTGGAATGGATGAAGGATGTGTGGGGACAATGTTTGGTGGAATGGATGGAGGATGTGGGGGACAATGTTTGGTGGAATGGATGAAGGATTTGGGGGACAATGTTTGGTGGAATGGATGAAGGATGTGGGGGACAATGTTTGGAATGAATGGTGTTTTACGGCGCATCGACATCTAAGGTCATGTAGCGCGCATTAAAGTTATGTTTATTGTCGAGTGTATGAAATAAAATTCTATATAAGTATCTGCATTACGTAAAAATTAATACTAAGAAGTTATAAAGACGTAAGATTAATTACAGGTAATATATGAATGAATGATTACTACAAAGGCATGATTAACAATTGATATCACAGCTTATTATAAATTCCTATTGCCTTGATAAATGATATGATGGACTCTACTCTGATAGAGTCGAAGAGTTTTTTAATGTTGTCCACATTGTAGTACTGCAACCGGATTGGTTGAAGGTCAACAACTACTGCAACCGGATTGGTTGAAGGTCAACACAGTGTATTAAGATATGCTCCACCGTGTATAGAGTATTGCATGGGATACATTCTGGTGCATCATCTCGTGACAACAGCCATGAATGTGATATTCGAGAATGACCAATCCTGAGACGGGCAAGAATGACTTCTTCTCGACGAATAGGCCTGTAAAGTGGGCACCATTCGCCAAGTGTTGGTTTGACCGAATGAAGTTTGTTAAAAATTTCACCATCCCATTGGGCCTGCCAAGAGGATTGAATTAAGGTAAGAATTGTAGATTTAAAATCGGTATAACACACTTACTAATCCTAGAAATTGATAATGACAAAGCCAGCTTTGCATTCTGGTCAGCCATTTCATTACCTTTTATTCCCATATGACTCGGAAGCCAGCAGAACACAAATGTATTTGTTTCTGAAAGGGAAGAAATCCTTTCAAGCAAAGTACAAACAATAGGATTTTCAAACTTTTCATAATACAAAGCCTGTATAACAGACAAGGAATCAGAGAAAATGATATATTGAACATAGTGTGATTCCACTGCAAGATCTAGAGCGAGATCTATGGCCTTCAGTTCGGCAGAGAAAATTGAGGACTTGTTTGGAAGTCTACATTTCCGATTTTTATTCCCAAAGATTGCTGCTGACGCAACAGTGTCACCAGCTTTTGAACCATCGGTGTATATGGCTTTGAAGTCAGAATAAAATTCCCTGATTTCATGATATTTTGTTTGAAACTGGCTCCTGTCTATAATAGATTTTTTATCAGAAGTGAGATCAAAGCGAAACTCGGCAGTTTTAAGGGTCCAAGGAGGAGAATCTGGGATTTTATACTGTGCAATAGATTTCATGTCAATATGTAGGTCATCTAGACATTGTTCCATGCGTATACCTAGTGGGGCAATAGCTCTCGGTTTTCTTTGAAACTGCACTTTATATTGGGGTTGAAAGACCACTTTGTGAGCTGGGTTTAGAGGATTTGACTTGAGTTTCAGTAGGTATTGAAGAGCTAGCTTCTGTCGTCTAGCATACAGAGAGGGTTCATTTGCTTCAGCATAAAGACTTTTAACAGGGGAAGTTCTGAAAGCTCCAAGGACTAATCGTAGACCATGATTATGTATAGGATCAAGTATTTTCAGGTACGATTTTCATGCAGATCCGTAAATTATCGAACCATAATCCAGCTTAGAGCGAACCAATGACCGATAGAGCCGTAGAAGTACCTTTCTATCAGCTCCCCAATCGGAATGTGCCACAACCTTTAAAATATTTAGAGCTTTTTGACATTTCTTTTTTAAATTATTGATATGAGGAATGAATGAGAGTTTTTATCAAAGATAACACCTAAAAATTTGTATTCTGAGACTACTTCTACACGTGAGCCATCCAGGTAAATTTCTGGGTCTGGATGAAGTCCACGTAGATTACAAAAATGCATACATTTAGTTTTTGATTTAGAAAATTTAAAACCATTTTCATCCGACCAAGTCTGAAGTTTATTCAGACATTGCTGGAGTTGGCGTTATATTATGTTCATATTACTAGACCTGAAGCAAATAACAAAATCATCTACATAAAGGGAGCACTCAACCCCTGGATTTATTGATTTAACAATATTGTTTATCTTAATACTAAACAATGTAACGGACAAAATACAACCCTGTGGTACACCCATCTGCTGTTCCCGAGCATCTGATAGGGTATTACAAACACGAACACGAAAAAATCTTTCATTTAAAAATGCAGAAATAAATAATGGAAGGCGTCCTCTGAGGTCAAAGTCGTGAAGATCTTTTAAAATGCCATATTTCCAGGTTGTGTCATAAGCACTCTCAAGGTCGAAAAATACTGAAGCAACATGTTGTTTATTGACAAAGCCCTCTCTTATAAATGTTTCGAAACAAACTAGATGATCCAGTGTGCTTCGCTGCTGACGAAAGCCACTCTGGACATTAACAATTAAATGATTTGATTCGAGAAACCATACAAGCCGGTTGTTTACCATTCTTTCCATAGTTTTACATATACAACTTGTTAACGCTATGGGTCTATAGTTGTTTGGATCATTTTTATCCTTATCTGGTTTTGGTATTGGGATGACTAAAGCCTCCCTCCAAGATGTAGGAAATTCACCAGTTTGCCATATAGAATTAAACATGTCCAATAATATAAAGAGGGAGGAGCTAGGTAGATGTTTTAAGAATTGATAGTGGATGTATCATGTGCTTTTGACAAAGCAGACTTTAGTTCTTTAAGATTAAATAGTTTATTGTAATTTCTTTGTTCTTTGAATTGAAGTTTAGTTTTTTCTTTTCTTTAGTGTCTTTGAATTTCTGAAATTTTTGTGAATAATTATTTGCTGATGATTTTTGTGCAAATGTTTCTGCTAAGGTGTTTGAAATTTCCAGAGGTGTGGTGATTTGTTTGTTGTTTGCAGTGAGGTGGCTAATAGGTGAAGTACCGTTGCCATTAATTGTTCTTATCATGTCCCACGTTTTCTTAGTTGTTGTTCTGTTATTTAGTCTTGAGATGTATTGTTTCCAACATTTGCGTGTGCTGCTTTGTATTGTACGTCGTGCTTTTGCTCTATATATGCGAATGTTGTTTAAATTTTCTGTGGTGGGTCTCAAATTGAATTTTCTTATGGCCGATTTCCTATTTTGGATGGCTTTCTTACAATCATCATCATACCAGGGTTTGTATGGTCTCTTTGGATTAGGTGAAGTCTGAGGTATGGATTGTTCTGCTGCTTTTATTAGTAATGTAAATCTAAATTGGAGACGCCTTGACCTTCGTCGCATCGACCAAAGATTGGTTATGTTCCACAACATCCTCCATAACCAAGTTGCCATTCAAGCTGAAAACTACCTTACCCCAAATACAAGATCTTCCAGAACATCCCATTCCCAAGCATTCCGACAGATCCAAACAGTGACTGACTACCATAAATATTCCTTCTTTCCAAGAACCAGTGTCCACTGGAATGCTTTGCCCCCAGATATTGTCACCTTGTCTGGCCCACAGTTCAGTCTGGCTGCAAGTCGGATTGAACATGTTTCTCCCTAAATAAACCTGCCCTGTTCTTAACCTGTTTTTAACCACCCTAACATCATTCTTTTTATCATCTTTTATTTCATCTCTTACTAACATTCTTGTCAGTTGACGCGCGTCAAAGTCTAAGGTCCCCATCAGGGGTTTGACTAATAGGAAGATAGATAGATAGATGTAGTGAATAGCTGTGTTTGATCACGACAATCCTTGAATGTTTCATATGAAATTGTTTGTTCACAAAGTTGTTGGAATTTAGTCCAATTTGCTTTAGAAAGTTTCCATCTTCTGGGTTGACTATAAGCTGTTGGTTGATTTTCAGATATGAGGATGGGGAAGTGGTCGCTTCCGTGGAGATCATCATCGACTTTCCATGAGAAATCTGGAAGTATGACTGGGCTACATAGTGTACGATCTATTGCAGAATAGGATCCTGTTCCTGGGTGTAAATATGTTTTGGAAGATGGATCGTTCATGTAAGAAAGAGAATTATCAGAGATGAAATTCTCTATCTGGAGACCTCTTTGATTTGTATTATTACAACCCCAGATGATGTTATGTGCATTGAAATCACCTATTAGAATATATGGAGTGGGTAATTGTATTATAAGATCATTCAGCCTATGTTCTTCAATTGGTTTACTTGGGGGAAGATATAGTGAACACAGTGTGATAGTGCTATGTAATGACAGTCTTACAGCAACAGCTTGTAAATTTGTATTTAACAGTAATTCCTTATGTGGAACACTATTATTGACGATGATAGATACCCCACCCTGGGCTTTATCACCTTCACTGTATATTTTATTGAAAATGGTGTGATGTTTTATAGAAATTGTATCATTTTGTTTCAAAAATGTTTCTTGAAGGCATAACGCAGCAGGTTTATGTTCTTGCACTAAAAGAGAAAGCTCTGCAAAATTAGATTTTAAACCTCGACAATTCTACTGGATAATTCCATTGGCCATTATGGAGAGATTAATTATTAAAAATACTATACCGATATTTACATAATTATTATTCATAGATAAAATATAAAGTTAAAAATATATTATGTGGCATCCTGCAACGACTGGAGGTTCTTGCTCCAGCCACCCTCGCCATCTTGCCAGGTCATAGACTGACAATGTTTGGTGGAATGGATGAAGGATGTGGGGGGACAATGTTTGGTGGAATGGATGAAGTGTGAGGACAATGTTTGGTGGAATGGATGAAGGATGTGGGGGGACAATGTTTGGTGGAATGGATGAAGGATGTGTGGGGACAATGTTTGGTGAAATGGATGTGTGGGGACAATGTTTGGTGGAATGGATGAAGGATGTGGGGGACAATGTTTGGTGGAATGGATGAAGGGTGTGTGGGGTACAATGTTTGGTGGAATGGATGTAGGATGTGGGGGGTACACTGTTTGGTGGAATGGATGAAGGATGTGTGGGGACAATGTTTGGTGGAATGGATGAAGGATGTGTGGGGACAATGTTTGGTGGAATGGATGAGTGGGGACAATGTTTGGTGGAATGAATGAAGGATGTGGGGGACAATGTTTGGTGGAATGTATGAAGGATGTGGGGGGATAATGTTTGGTGGAATGGATGAAGGATGTGTGGGACAATGTTTGGTGGAATGAATGAAGGATAATGTTTGGTGGAATGGATGAAGATGTGGGGGACAATGTTTGGTGGAATGAATGAAGGATGTGGGGGACAATGTTTGGTGGAATGAATGAAGGATGTGGGGGACAATGTTTGGTGGAATAGATGAAGGATGTGGGGGACAATGTTTGGTGGAATGAATGAAGGATGTGGGGGACACTGTTTGGTGGAATAGATGAAGGATGTGGGGGACAATGTTTGGTGGAATAGATGAAGGATGTGGGGGGACAATGTTTGGTGGAATGTGGGGGAAATGTTTGGTGGAATGGATGAAGGACAACTCGACGCTTTCGGCTACAAAATAAATACTGCATACAATATTCTATTCTATTCTAATGAATTGTTTATAATACAAAACTTCTCATAATGTGCAACTATTCTACTATCAGATATGTCTTACATTGTGATATAAGTGAAATATCTGGACTATATAACTAGAATAATTCATTGTATACTATATATGTTTTTAACAAAAACAGAAATGGAATCCATGCATAAATTATGTAAATGAGGTGCAGATATGGGATAATAAATGTGCATGAATATTCATGAGTTACCTTTATCTAATGCTTCATCTGAAAAACGCATAACAACTATAATCATGTAAATGAAAATAATCAAATTGTACAATCAGACAGACAATTGCTAGATATCCATCTCTTCTGTTACATACAAACCTCGTTCGCACCCCCCCCCCCCTCAAACTCTCCCTCCTTCACATTTATTGACTTATAGCCCAAAATAAAATTTAAACAAATTTAAAAGGGGAAAATCAATAAATAGTAAACTTTATAAGATAGACATCAAACATGCCTCCAATTTTTGTCAAAATTTAGATGAAAATCTATGTAATAATTTGCGAAGTCCTGTTTTTTAAAAAAATGTTCTCTTTCTTGTGCATTCAGTTACCTACGAGGAGGACTCATAGGACAAAATCTTCAAATCAAATATTTCTTCTGTATCTAATTCATGAGAAATTCTGCTCTCAGTTTGTTTTGTTTTTTTGGTGGGATTTAACGTCGTCGCACAAACAGCCTAGGATATGTGGCGACTCTACATTTATTATTAGTATATACTTACGAGCCAGCTGTCCATTGCGAGAACTAAGATTACTGTCATCCTTTGACTTCTCCGGTGGATTTGCCACTGAAAATAGATGGATATATAGATTATCTACAAGGCTACAGGTGTTATTTACAAGGCTACATTGTACATACATTAGTAATGCTGTTAAGGTGCTATGTGGGAAAGTGTACATATGATTAGTAATGCTGTTGAGGAACTATGTGGGAAAGTGTACATATGATTAGTAATGCTGTTGAGGCACTATGTGGGAAAGTGTACATACGATTAGTAATGCTGTTGAGGTACTATGTGGGAAAGTGTACATACGATTAGTAATGGCGTTGAGGTACTATGTGGGAAAGTGTACATACGATTAGTAATGCTGTTGAGGTACTATGTGTGAAAGTGTACGTACGATTAGTAATGCTGTTGAGGTACTATGTTGGAAAGTGTACCTACGATTAGTAATGCTGTTGAGGTACTATGTGGGAAAGTGTACATACGATTAGTAATGGCGTTGAGGCACTATGTGGGAAAGTGTACATATGATTACCGTATTTAGCTGTGTATAGTGCGCTACCGTGTATAGTGCGCACCCACGATCTGGCACGAAAATCGGCGGAAAAACTGAGTTCCTATGTATACTGCGCACGTGAAAAACGCAATTTTCCAAGTCAAAATTTAACATTTCTCAAGAATCGCTAAAAATTGTGCTCCGTGATTTTTACAACTTATATTAATCACTCGAGATATACCTCATCGAGTAACGGTCACACCTGCTCAAATTTCTCGACACGTTCTCAAACATCTCAACACGTTCTCAAACATGTCAGCAGATGCTCAAACTTCTCAACACGTGAAGCCTACCTAATTAACTGGGACCCATTGTGAAAGGTTTGTCGAAATTAATTATCGCTACAATCAATTGAAATACTGCAGCCAAAAAAGTTTTTTTTTTATGCAATGCATTGTACATTGTACGGCGAAGTACGCGAAAAGTACGGGAAATATTACATACGATAAAACCACGTGATGTTATCAAATCGCCATTTTTTTATGCATTTACCTTTTCAATTAAATTCATCAAAGTTTGCCAAAATAAACGAAATATATGCTAATTTTGTGGTCTTATTCATTTGATTTATTTATATAGACTATCGGCAACTGGTTTTGATAGCTAGTTTATAACGATTGTCGAATGTAACAACTTATAGAATGACTGTGGGCCGTTCGGGTCGAATTTCAGTTTTTTCACGAAATTTTGGTCCGGAAAAAAATGTCCTGATGTCTGTACTGGTGTATAATGCGCAGTAGATAAAATGGATGAGGATTTCAGTAAGAAATGTGCGCACTATACACAGCTAAATACGGTAGTAATGCTGTTAAGGTGCTATGTGGGAAAGTGTACATACGATTAGTAATGACATTGAGGCACTATGTGGGAAAGTGTACATACTATTAGTAATGGCATTGAGGCACTATGTGGGAAAGTGTACATACATTAGTAATGGCGTTGAGGTACTATGTGGGAAAGTGTACGTACGATTAGTAATGCTGTTGAGGTACTATGTGGGAAAGTGTACATACGATTAGTAATGGCGTTGAGGTACTATGTGGGAAAGTGTACATACAATTAGTAATGGCGTTGAGGTACTATGTGGGAAAGTGTACATACAATTAGTAATGGCATTGAGGCACTATGTAGGAAAGTGTACGTACGATTAGTAATGCTGTTGAGGTACTATGTGGGAAAGTGTACATACGATTAGTAACGGTGGTGAGGTACTATGTGGGAAAGTGTACATACGATTAGTAATGACCCTAAGTAATGTATATTTTCCATCCAATAAGTAATGTGTATTTTCCAACCAATAAGTAACGTATATTTTCCAACCAATAAGTAACGTATATCTTCATAGACATATCAGTTCATTTCTCAGCTCCACTAATTGGCTGGAACATATAATACATTTTCTATATTTGATTAGCAATGTTCATCGAATAAAATACGCCAGCGTGATGGAACAACAATGACCCCCTTTTGCAAATCCATCATATTAATTGAGTTAAGGGATAAAACGATTGTACTATTCCAGTGTATATGAAATGAAACCGGATTATGTTCTCGAGGGAGAGTTCTGGAGAAACTGGAAAGTTCTGGAGATACTTTAATAAGATATCCATTCATGTCCTCTACACTGTATGATTAAGTCGGTTTGTACAAGAAAATGATTGAGATGGATATTGTTAACAAAAAAAATAATCACTGTTACAAATGTTGCAGACATATTTAATGAATAAATCAAGATGGTAGCTTTCATTTCCATGTTGATGGAGATAGAACAGTTAGGCATTTATACAGATAGAACAGTTGGGCATTTATACAGATAGAACAGTGGGGCATTTATACAGATAGAACAGTTAGGCATTTATACAAATAGAACAGTTATGCATTTATACAGATAGAACAGGTGGGCATTTATACAGATAGAGAACAGTTGGGCATTTATACGGATATAACAGTTAGGCATTTATACAGATATAACAGTTGGGCATTTATACAGATAGAACAGTTAGGCATTTATACAAATAGAACAGTTATGCATTTATACAGATAGAACAGGTGGGCATTTATACAGATAGAACAGTTGGGCATTTATACGGATATAACAGTTAGGCATTTATACAGATAGAACAGTTGGGCATTTTTACAGATAGAACAGTTGGGCATTTATACGGATAGAACAGTTGGACATTTATACGGATAGAACAGTTGGGCATTTATACAGATATAACAGTTGGGCATTTATACAGATAGAACAGTTGGGCATTTATACAGATAGAACAGTTGGGCATTTATACAGATATAACAGTTGGACATTTATACAGATATAACAGTTGGGCATTTATACAGATATAACAGTTGGGCATTTATACAGATATAACAGTTGGGCATTTATACAGATAGAACAGTTAGGCATTTATACAGATATAACAGTTGGGCATTTATACAGATATAACAGTTGGGCATTTATACAGATAGGCATTTATACAGATATAACAGTTAGGCATTGATACGGATATAACAGTTAGGTATTTATACAGCTAGAACAGTTAGGCATTTATACAGATAGAACAGTTGGGCATTTTTACAGATAGAACAGTTGGGCATTTTTACAGATAGAACAGTTAGGCATTGATACAGATAGAACAGTTGGGCATTTATACAGATAGAACAGTTGGACATTTATACAGATAGAACAGTTGGGCATTTATACGGATATAACAGTTGGGCATTTATACAGATAGAACAGTTAGGCATTTATACAAATAGAACAGTTATGCATTTATACAGATATAACAGGTGGGCATTTATACAGATAGAACAGTTGGGCATTTATACAGCTAGAACAGTTGGGCATTTATACAGATATAACAGTTGGGCATTTATACAGATAGAACAGTTGGGCATTTATACAGATAGAACAGTTGGGCATTTATACAGCTAGAACAGTTGGGCATTTATACAGCTAGAACAGTTGGGCATTTATATAAATATAACATAAGGCTCCAGCATCTGGTATAATTAATACATATGTCATATCAAAACGTACTCATTAATATGCAATTTTGCAAACCTATGTTTCACATTGACATTCCAGTATAATTTTTTATGCTACGGAAAAAGAAGCTATTTAACGTACAATCTTTATATACTGAGTTGCAGTAGTTCATATTATATAACAGAATAAAGTACGTTATTAATTCAATTGACCAAGATAGGGATCGCAAGTTCGATCCCCCGTCTGACCCTAATAAAATTAACAGTCTTTCAGATGGGACGTAAAACCGAGATATCGTGTCGGTGCTTTACACTGTGCATGTTAAAGGAGGAGACTCTGGAATGGGTCTCTGTCTGTATCATTGCACTATCCTCTAAAATCTAATCTCTTCAGGGAGGCGTCGCTCATATGGGCAACCGGTAGCGACGATAAATAAACGTAACACACAAAATTTAACGTACTAATTTCATGGTATATTTCATATTCAAGGTTCGATCCCCCGTCTGACACTAATAAAATTAACAGTCTTTCAGATGGGACTTTAACCCTTTCAACCCCACAGGCCTCTAAATAGGCTTATGAAAAGTGTAGATCCAGATGAGCCGGCTCGTGACGAGCCGTCTCATCAGGATCTGCACTTTTTTGCCAGTAATAATTATTACTATTTTTAGATAAAATTACCCATTTTGATAAATGAACTGGTCCAAAGGTAATTTTCTTATTAATTTATTGGTCTGAAAATACCACGCACCAGTCCATGTCAGTTACTTGGGGTTGAATGGGTTAAATCGAGGTCTCGTGTCGGTGCAGATAAAAGAACCAGAGGAAACTCTGGAATGGTTCTCTGTCTGTAACATTGCACTATCCTCCAAAATCTAAAATGACTAATCTTCAGGAGGCGTCGCTCATATGGGCAACCGGTAGCGACAATAAATATACGTAATTTTTTATATATATATTTCATATCAATTTACAGGTCGCGTTTGGTACAAACATCAATTTACAGGTCGCGTTTGGTACAAACATCAATTTACAGGTTCCGCTTGGAACAAACATCAATTTACAGGTTCCACTTGGTACAAACATCAATTTACAGGTTCCGCTTGGTACAAACATCAATTTACAGGTTCCGCTTGGTACAAACATCAATTTACAGGTTCCACTTGGTACAAACATCAATTTACAGGTTCCGCTTGGTACAAACATCAATTTATGGGTTACATCTGCAGGTACCAATCCTGGTGTGCCAAAGTGCACTCCACAAGGTCTAAATCCCGGGATACTACCAATTAAGAAATATACACAAGGCACTCCCGGGATACTACCAATTAAGAAATATACACAAGGCACTCCCGGGATACTACCAATTAAGAAATATACACAAGGCACTCCGAGGATGCTACCAATTAATGAAATATACACAAGGCAATCCCAGGATACTACCAATTAACGAAATATACACAAGGCAATCCCAGGATACTACCAATTAACGAAATATACACAAGGCAATCCCAGGATACTACCAATTAACGAAATATACACAAGGCAATCCCAGGATACTACCTATTAACGAAATATACACAAGGCAATCCCGGGATACTACCAATTAAGAAATATACACAGGCACTCCCAGGATACTACCAATTAAGAAATATACACAAGGCACTCCCAGGATACTACCAATTAAGAAATATACACAGGCACTCCCAGGATACTACCAATTAAGAAATATACACAAGGTGAAACAGTTTTGATTTACGGACTTCAAAAATGTTTATTGATCTGACTAATGGAAGCGCAGCGGGTATCCACTATAAACCTACTTAGGAAAACTGGACATTGATCTTCCCTGCCAGCCTATCCCTACATATCTGGTCACTTATAATTATATAACTAGCCATGTTGCCAGCCTATCCCTACATATCTGGTCACTTATAATTATATAACTAGCCATGTTGACCGTTTTCACCCCTTATTGTACATGTTCATAATTAACCATTTACTCAGCATAAATGTAATACAACAGTTATATATATTCATTCTTTCAGCTACAATTGTAGGCTGGTTAGCTTGGTTATAGTGGTTGCCAATTCCATCAACCTGTCATTGTCTACAGTCAAACCTGTGTTAGTAGACACCTCTATTAACCCTTTCAACCCCACAGGCCTCTAAATAGGCTTATGAAAAGTGTAGATCCAGATGAGCCGGCTCGTAACGAGCCGTCTCATCAGGATCTGCACTTTTTTGCCAGTAATAATTATTACTATTTTTAGATAAAATTACCCATTTTGATAAATGAACTGGTCCAAATGTAATTTTCTTATTAATTTATTGGTCTAAAAATAGCATGCACCAGTCCATGTCAGTTACTTGGGGTTGAATGGGTTAAGCAGCCAGTTTTCAGATTCCCACTATATTGCTTTATTATACATTTTCCCTCTTAAGCAGCCACCTGTGCTAAGCAGTAACTTCCTGTGATTCCATTGGCTGCTGAATATAGTGTAAATGGTATATAGTGTAAATGTAAATGGTACATAGTGTAAATGTAAATTGTATATAGTGTATATTTATATATAGTGTAAATGTAAATGGTGTAAATGTATATATATAAATAGTGTAAATGTAAATGGTGTAAATGTATATTTATATATAGTGTAAATGTAAATGATGTAAATGTATATCCTGATCTCACATGAGTGATGCTAGTCACGAGTAATAATAGCTTTCCATGTTCACGAGTGGTGATAGTCACGAGTAATAATAGCTTTCCATGTTCACGAGTGATGCTAGCCACGAGTAATAATAGCTTTCCATGTTCACGAGTGATGCTAGCCACGAGTAATAATAGCTTTCCATGTTCACGAGTGATGCCAGCCACGAGTAATAATAGCTTTCCATGTTCACGAGTGATGCCAGCCACGAGTAATAATAGCTTTCCATGTTCACGAGTGATGCTAGCCACGAGTAATAATAGCTTTCCATGTTCACGAGTGATAATAGCTGTCCATATTCACGAGTGATGCTAGCCACGAGTAATAATAGCTTTCCATGTTCACGAGTGGTGCTAGTCACGAGTAATAATAGCTTTCCATGTTCACGAGTGATAATAGCTGTCCATATTCACGAGTGATGCTAGCCACGAGTAATAATAGCTTTCCATGTTCACGAGTGATGCTAGCCACGAGTAATAATAGCTTTCCATGTTCACGAGTGATATATTAATCGATCATTCTCACATAAAGAAACATATGATCTTTTCATTTTTGGCTGAAACAAGCACTACGTTCTAGTGCCATTTAGACGACCATAAATGACATCATAAAACACATCATATTCAGACTTGTCTTGTCAGTGACGTCGACAACCTGCAGCAGCTAGGTACTAACATGTGCAAAGCTGCGAGAAATAAAATATAACGCATTTTATTTCACTGATAAATTTCTATATTTCATTGGAAGGCATAAAATAAATATGCTTAAAACTAAACCGAGCCGACGACACATTTGGTAATTTATACATACCCAGCAGACTATTTATACATACCCAGCAGCTACGAGACTATTTATACATACCCAGCAGCTACGAGACTATTTATACATACCCAGCAGCTAGCAGACTATTTATACATACCCAGCAGCTACGAGACTATTTATACATACCCAGCAGCTACGCGACTATTTATACATACCCAGCAGCTACGAGACTATTTATACATACCCAGCAGCTACGCGACTATTTATACATACCCAGCAGCTACGAGACTATTTATACATACCCAGCAGCTAGCAGACTATTTATACATACCCAGCAGCTAGCAGACTATTTATACATACCCAGCAGCTACGAGACTATTTATACATACCCAGCAGCTAGCAGACTATTTATACATACCCAGCAGCTA
>CM026391.1:72360258-72535103 GCA_014843695.1 Archivesica marissinica
TGATTGATAGAGCGCTCTCAGTGAAAGATACAGTGCTATCATTGATTGATAGAGCGCTCAAAGTGAAATATATAGTGCTATCATTGATTGATAGAGCGCTCTCGGTGAAAGATATAGTGCTATCATTGATTGACAGCGCGCTCACAGTGAAATATATAGTGCTATCATTGATTGATAGAGCGCTCACAGTGAAATATATAGTGCTATCATTGATTGATAGAGCGCTCTCAGTGAAATATAGTGCTATCATTGATTGATAGAGCGCTCTCAGTGAAATATATAGTGCTATCATTGATTGATAGAGCGCTCTCAGTGAAATATACAGTGTTATCATTGATTGATAGCGCGCTCTCAGTGAAATATATAGTGCTATCATTGATTGCTAGAGCGCTCTTAGTGATACAGTGCTATCATTGATTGATAGAGCGCTCTCAGTGAAATATACAGTGTTATCATTGATTGATAGCGCGCTCTCAGTGAAAGATATAGTGCTATCATTGATTGATAGAGCGCTCTCAGTGAACTATACAGTGCTATCATTGGTTGATAGAGCGCTCTCAGTGAACTATATAGTGCTACCATTGATTGATAGAGCGCTCTCAGTGAAAGATACAGTATTATCATTGGTTGATAGAGCGCTCTCATTGAAATATATAGTGCTATCATTGATTGATAGAGTGCTCTCAGTGAAATATATAGTGTTATCATTGGTTGATAGAGCGCTAACAGTGAAATATATAGTGCTATCATTGATTGATAGAGCGCTCTCAGTGAAATATATAGTGCTATCATTGGTTGATAGCGCGCTCTCAGTGAAATATATACTGTTATCATTGGTTGATAGAGCGCTCTCAGTGAAAGATACAGTGCTATCATTGATTGATAGAGCGCTCTCAGTGAAATATATAGTGCTATCATTGATTGATAGAACGCTCTCAGTGAAAGATACAGTGCTATCATTGATTGATAGAGCGCTCACAGTGAAAGATACAGTGGTATCATTGATTGATAGAGCGCTCTCAGTGAAAGATACAGTGCTATCATTGATTGATAGAGCGCTCTCAGTGAAATATACAGTGTTATCATTGATTGATAGCGCCCTCACAGTGAACGATATAGTGCTATCATTGATTGTTAGAGCGCTCTCAGTGAAATATATAGTGCTATCATTGATTGATAGCGCGCTCTCAGTGAAATATATAGTGCTATCATTGATTGATAGAGCGCTCTCAGTGAAATATACAGTGTTATCATTGATTGATAGCGCGCTCTCAGTGAAATATATAGTGCTATCATTGATTGATAGAGCGCTCTCAGTGAAATATATAGTGCTATCATTGATTGATAGCGCGCTCTCAGTGAAATATATAGTGCTATCATTGATTGATAGAGCGCTCTCAGTGAAATATACAGTGTTATCATTGATTGATAGCGCGCTCTCAGTGAAATATATAGGCTTTCATTGATTGATAGCGCGCTCTCAGTGAAATATACAGTGCTATCATTGATTGATAGAGCGCTCACAGTGAACGATATAGTGCTATCATTGATTGTTAGAGCACTCTCAGTGAAATATATAGTGCTATCATTGATTGATAGAGCGCTCTCAGTGAAATATACAGTGTTATCATTGATTGATAGAGCGCTCTCAGTGAAATATACAGTGCTATCATTGATTGATAGAGCGCTCTCAGTGAAATATATAGTGCTATCATTGATTGATAGAGCGCTCTCAGTGAAATATATAGTGCTATCATTGATTGATAGAGCGCTCTCAGTGAAATATACAGTGCTATCATTGATTGATAGAGCGCTCTCAGTGAAATATATAGTGCTATCATTGATTGATAGAGCGCTCTCAGTGAAATATATAGTGCTATCATTGATTGATAGAGCGCTCTCAGTGAAATATAGTGCTATCATTGATTGATAGAGCGCTCTCAGTGAAATATACAGTGTTATCATTGATTGTTAGAGCGCTCTCAGTGAAATATATAGTGCTATCATTGATTGATAGAACGCTCTCAGTGAAATATATAGTGCTATCATTGATTGATAGCGCGCTCTCAGTGAAATATATAGTGCTATCATTGATTGATAGAGCGCTCTCAGTGAAATATATAGTGCTATCATTGATTGATAGCGCGCTCACAGTGAACTATATAGTTCTGTCATTGATTGATAGAGCGCTCTCAGTGAAATATATAGTGCGATCATTGATTGATAGAGCGCTCTCAGTGAAAGATATAGTGCTATCATTGATTGATAGAGCGCTCTCGGTGAAAGATATAGTGCTATCATTGATTGACAGCGCGCTCACAGTGAAATATATAGTGCTATCATTGATTGATAGAGCGCTCACAGTGAAATATATAGTGCTTATCATTGATTGATAGAGCGCTCTCAGTGAAATATATAGTGCTATCATTGATTGATAGAGCGCTCACAGTGAAATATATAGTGCTATCATTGATTGATAGAGCGCTCTCAGTGAAATATATAGTGCTATCATTGATTGATAGAGCGCTCACAGTGAAAGATACAGTGCTATCATTGATTGATAGAGCGCTCTCAGTGAAATATATAGTGCTATCATTGATTGATAGAGCGCTCTCAGTGAAATATATAGTGCTATCATTGATTGATAGAGCGCTCTCAGTGAAATATATAGTGCTATCATTGATTGATAGAGCGCTCTCAGTGAAGATATAGTGCTATCATTGATTGATAGAGCGCTCTCAGTGAAATATATAGTGCTATCATTGATTGATCGAGCGCTAACAGTGAAAGATACAGTGCTATCATTGATTGATAGAGCGCTCTCAGTGAAAGATATAGTACTATCATTGATTGATAGAGCGCTATCAGTGAAATATATAGTGCTATCATTGATTGATCGAGCGCTAACAGTGAAAGATGCAGAGCTATCATTGATTGATAGAGCGCTCTCTGTGAAAGATATAGTGCTATCATTGATTGATAGAGCGCTCTCAGTGAAATATATAGTGCTATCATTGATTGATCGAGCGCTAACAGTGAAAGATACAGTGCTATCATTGATTGATAGAGCGCTCTCAGTGAAAGATATAGTGCTATCATTGATTGGTAGCGCGCTCTCAGTGAAATAAACAGTACTATCATTGATTGATAGAGCGCTCTCAGTGAAATATATAGTGCTTTCATTGATTGATAGCGCGCTCTCAGTGACATATACAGTGCTATCATTGATTGATAGCGCGCTCTCAGTGAAATATACAGTGCTATCATTGATTGATAGAGCGCTCTCAGTGAAATATACAGTGTTATCATTGATTGATAGTGCGCTCTCAGTGAAATATATAGTGCTATCATTGATTGATAGAGCGCTCTCAGTGAACTATACAGTGTTATCATTGATTGATAGCGCGCTCTCAGTGAAAGATATAGTGCTATCATTGATTGATAGAGCGCTCTCAGTGAAATATACAGTGCTACCATTGATTGATAGAGCCCTCTCAGTGAAAAACATAGTGCTTTCATTGATTGATAGCGCGCTCTCAGTGAAATATACAGTGCTATCATTGATTGATAGAGCGATATATAGTGCTATCATTGGTTGATAGAGCGCTCTCAGTGAAATATATAGTGCTATCATTGATTGATAGAGCGCTCTCAGTGAAATATACAGTGTTATCATTGATTGATAGAGCGCTCTCAGTGAAATATATAGTGCTATCATTGATTGATAGAGCGCTCTCAGTGAAATATATAGTGCTATCATTGATTGATAGAGCGCTCTCAGTGAAATATATAGTGCTATCATTGATTGATAGAGCGCTCTCAGTGAAATATATAGTGCTATCATTGATTGATAGAGCGCTCTCAGTGAAATATATAGTGCTATCATTGATTGATAGAGCGCTCTCAGTGAAATATACAGTGTTATCATTGATTGATAGAGCGCTCTCAGTGAAATATATAGTGCTATCATTGATTGATAGAGCGCTCTCAGTGAAATATATAGTGCTATCATTGATTGATAGAGCGCTCTCAGTGAAATATATAGTGCTATCATTGATTGATAGAGCGCTCTCAGTGAAATATATAGTGCTATCATTGATTGATAGAGCGCTCTCAGTGAAATATATAGTGCTATCATTGATTGATAGAGCGCTCTCAGTGAAATATATAGTGCTATCATTGATTGATAGAGCGCTCTCAGTGAAAGATATAGTGCTATCATTGATTGATAGAGCGCTCACAGTGAAATATATAGTGCTATCATTGATTGATAGAGCGCTCTCAGTGAAATATATAGTGCTATCATTGATTGATAGAGCGCTCTCAGTGAAAGATACAGTGCTATCATTGATTGATAGAGCGCTCTCAGTGAAATATATAGTGCTATCATTGATTGATAGAGCGCTCTCAGTGAAAGATACAGTGCTATCATTGATTGATAGAGCGCTCTCAGTGAAAGATATAGTGCTATCATTGATTGATAGAGCGCTCACAGTGAAAGATACTGTTATCATTGATTGATAGAGCGCTCTCAGTGAAAGATACAGTGCTATCATTGATTGATAGAGCGCTCACAGTGAAATATATAGTGCTATCATTGATTGATAGAGCGCTCTCAGTGAAATATATAGTGCTATCATTGATTGATAGAGCGCTCTCAGTGAAATATATAGTGCTATCATTGATTGATAGAGCGCTCTCAGTGAAATATACAGTGTTATCATTGATTGATAGAGCGCTCTCAGTGAAAGATACAGTGCTATCATTGATTGATAGAGCGCTCTCAGTGAAATATATAGTGCTATCATTGATTGATAGAGCGCTCTCAGTGAAATATATAGTGCTATCATTGATTGATAGAGCGCTCTCAGTGAAATATATAGTGCTATCATTGATTGATAGAGCGCTCTCAGTGAAATATATAGTGCTATCATTGATTGATAGAGCGCTCTCAGTGAAATATATAGTGCTATCATTGATTGATAGAGCGCTCTCAGTGAAATATATAGTGCTATCATTGATTGATAGAGCGCTCTCAGTGAAATATATAGTGCTATCATTGATTGATAGAGCGCTCTCAGTGAAATATATAGTGCTATCATTGATTGATAGAGCGCTCTCAGTGAAATATATAGTGCTATCATTGATTGATAGAGCGCTCTCAGTGAAATATATAGTGCTATCATTGATTGATAGAGCGCTCTCAGTGAAAGATACAGTGTTATCATTGATTGATAGAGCGCTCTCAGTGAAATATACAGTGCTATCATTGATTGATAGAGCGCTCTCAGTGAAATATATAGTGCTATCATTGATTGATAGAGCGCTCTCAGTGAAATATATAGTGCTATCATTGATTGATAGAGCGCTCACAGTGAAATATATAGTGCTATCATTGATTGATAGAGCGCTCTCAGTGAAAGATACAGTGTTATCATTGATTGATAGAGCGCTCTCAGTGAAAGATACAGTGCTATCATTGATTGATAGAGCGCTCTCAGTGAAATATATAGTGCTATCATTGATTGATAGAGCGCTCTCAGTGAAATATATAGTGCTATCATTGATTGATAGAGCGCTCTCAGTGAAATATATAGTGCTATCATTGATTGATAGAGCGCTCTCAGTGAAAGATACAGTGCTATCATTGATTGATAGAGCGCTCTCAGTGAAATATATAGTGCTATCATTGATTGATAGAGCGCTCTCAGTGAAATATATAGTGCTATCATTGATTGATAGAGCGCTCTCAGTGAAATATATAGTGCTATCATTGATTGATAGAGCGCTCTCAGTGAAATATACAGTGTTATCATTGATTGATAGAGCGCTCTCAGTGAAATATATAGTGCTATCATTGATTGATAGAGCGCTCTCAGTGAAATATATAGTGCTATCATTGATTGATAGAGCGCTCTCAGTGAAATATACAGTGCTATCATTGATTGATAGAGCGCTCTCAGTGAAATATACAGTGCTATCATTGATTGATAGAGCGCTCTCAGTGAAATATATAGTGCTATCATTGATTGATAGAGCGCTCTCAGTGAAATATACAGTGTTATCATTGATTGATAGAGCGCTCTCAGTGAAAGATACAGTGCTATCATTGATTGATAGAGCGCTCTCAGTGAAATATATAGTGCTATCATTGATTGATAGAGCGCTCTCAGTGAAATATATAGTGCTATCATTGATTGATAGAGCGCTCTCAGTGAAAGATATAGTGCTATCATTGATTGATAGAGCGCTCACAGTGAAATATATAGTGCTATCATTGATTGATAGAGCGCTCTCAGTGAAAGATATAGTGCTATCATTGATTGATAGCGCGCTCACAGTGAAATATATAGTGCTATCATTGATTGATAGAGCGCTCACAGTGAAATATATAGTGCTATCATTGATTGATAGAGCGCTCTCAGTGAAAGATACAGTGCTATCATTGATTGATAGAGCGCTCTCAGTGAAATATATAGTGCTATCATTGATTGATAGAGCGCTCTCAGTGAAAGATACAGTGCTATCATTGATTGATAGAGCGCTCTCAGTGAAAGATATAGTGCTATCATTGATTGATAGAGCGCTCACAGTGAAAGATACAGTGTTATCATTGATTGATAGAGCGCTCTCAGTGAAAGATACAGTGCTATCATTGATTGATAGAGCGCTCTCAGTGAAATATATAGTGCTATCATTGATTGATAGAGCGCTCTCAGTGAAATATATAGTGCTATCATTGATTGATAGAGCGCTCTCAGTGAAATATATAGTGCTATCATTGATTGATAGAGCGCTCTCAGTGAAATATACAGTGTTATCATTGATTGATAGAGCGCTCTCAGTGAAAGATACAGTGTTATCATTGATTGATAGAGCGCTCTCAGTGAAATATATAGTGCTATCATTGATTGATAGAGCGCTCTCAGTGAAATATATAGTGCTATCATTGATTGATAGAGCGCTCTCAGTGAAATATATAGTGCTATCATTGATTGATAGCGCGCTCTCAGTGAAATATATAGTGCTATCATTGATTGATAGAGCGCTCTCAGTGAAATATATAGTGCTATCATTGATTGATAGAGCGCTCTCAGTGAAATATATAGTGCTATCATTGATTGATAGAGCGCTCTCAGTGAAATATATAGTGCTATCATTGATTGATAGAGCGCTCTCAGTGAAATATATAGTGCTATCATTGATTGATAGAGCGCTCTCAGTGAAATATATAGTGCTATCATTGATTGATAGAGCGCTCTCAGTGAAATATATAGTGCTATCATTGATTGATAGAGCGCTCTCAGTGAAATATATAGTGCTATCATTGATTGATAGAGCGCTCTCAGTGAAATATATAGTGCTATCATTGATTGATAGAGCGCTCTCAGTGAAATATAGTGCTATCATTGATTGATAGAGCGCTCTCAGTGAAATATATAGTGCTATCATTGATTGATAGAGCGCTCTCAGTGAAATATATAGTGCTATCATTGATTGATAGAGCGCTCTCAGTGAAATATATAGTGCTATCATTGATTGATAGAGCGCTCTCAGTGAAATATATAGTGCTATCATTGATTGATAGAGCGCTCTCAGTGAAATATATAGTGCTATCATTGATTGATAGAGCGCTCTCAGTGAAATATATAGTGCTATCATTGATTGATAGAGCGCTCTCAGTGAAAGATACAGTGTTATCATTGATTGATAGAGCGCTCTCAGTGAAAGATACAGTGCTATCATTGATTGATAGAGCGCTCTCAGTGAAATATATAGTGCTATCATTGATTGATAGAGCGCTCACAGTGAAAGATACAGTGTTATCATTGATTGATAGAGCGCTCTCAGTGAAATATATAGTGCTATCATTGATTGATAGAGCGCTCACAGTGAAATATATAGTGCTATCATTGATTGATAGAGCGCTCTCAGTGAAATATATAGTGCTATCATTGATTGATAGAGCGCTCTCAGTGAAATATATAGTGCTATCATTGATTGATAGAGCGCTCTCAGTGAAATATACAGTGCTATCATTGATTGATAGAGCGCTCTCAGTGAAATATATAGTGCTATCATTGATTGATAGAGCGCTCTCAGTGAAATATATAGTGCTATCATTGATTGATAGAGCGCTCTCAGTGAAATATATAGTGCTATCATTGATTGATAGAGCGCTCTCAGTGAAATATACAGTGTTATCATTGATTGATAGAGCGCTCTCAGTGAAATATATAGTGCTATCATTGATTGATAGAGCGCTCTCAGTGAAATATATAGTGCTATCATTGATTGATAGAGCGCTCTCAGTGAAATATATAGTGCTATCATTGATTGATAGAGCGCTCTCAGTGAAATATATAGTGCTATCATTGATTGATAGAGCGCTCACAGTGAAAGATACAGTGCTATCATTGATTGATAGAGCGCTCTCAGTGAAATATATAGTGCTATCATTGATTGATAGAGCGCTCTCAGTGAAAGATACAGTGCTATCATTGATTGATAGAGCGCTCTCAGTGAAATATATAGTGCTATCATTGATTGATAGAGCGCTCTCAGTGAAATATATAGTGCTATCATTGGTTGATAGAGCGCTCTCAGTGAAATATATAGTGCTATCATTGATTGATAGAGCGCTCTCAGTGAAATATACAGTGTTATCATTGATTGATAGAGCGCTCTCAGTGAAATATATAGTGCTATCATTGATTGATAGAGCGCTCTCAGTGAAATATACAGTGCTATCATTGATTGATAGAGCGCTCTCAGTGAAATATATAGTGCTATCATTGATTGATAGAGCGCTCTCAGTGAAATATATAGTGCTATCATTGATTGATAGAGCGCTCTCAGTGAAATATATAGTGCTATCATTGATTGATAGAGCGCTCTCAGTGAATATATTGATTGATAGAGCGCTCTCAGTGAAATATACAGTGTTATCATTGATTGATAGAGCGCTCTCAGTGAAATATAGTGCTATCATTGATTGATAGAGCGCTCTCAGTGAAATATATAGTGCTATCATTGATTGATAGAGCGCTCTCAGTGAAAGATACAGTGTTATCATTGATTGATAGAGCGCTCTCAGTGAAATATATAGTGCTATCATTGATTGATAGAGCGCTCTCAGTGAAATATATAGTGCTATCATTGATTGATAGAGCGCTCACAGTGAAATATATAGTGCTATCATTGATTGATAGAGCGCTCTCAGTGAAATATATAGTGCTATCATTGATTGATAGAGCGCTCTCAGTGAAAGATACAGTGTTATCATTGATTGATAGAGCGCTCTCAGTGAAATATACAGTGCTATCATTGATTGATAGAGCGCTCTCAGTGAAATATATAGTGCTATCATTGATTGATAGAGCGCTCACAGTGAAATATATAGTGCTATCATTGGTTGATAGAGCGCTCACAGTGAAATATATAGTGCTATCATTGATTGATAGAGCGCTCTCAGTGAAATATATAGTGTTATCATTGATTGATAGAGCGCTCTCAGTGAATGATACAGTGTTATCATTGATTGATAGAGTGCTCTCAGTGAAATATACAGTGCTATCATTGATTGATAGAGCGCTCTCAGTGAAATATATAGTGCTATCATTGGTTGATAGAGCGCTAACAGTGAAATATATAGTGCTATCATTGGTTGATAGAGCGCTAACAGTGAAATATATAGTGCTATCATTGATTGATAGAGCGCTCTCAGTGAAATATATAGTGCTATCATTGATTGATAGAGCGCTCTCAGTGAAATATATAGTGCTATCATTGATTGATAGAGCGCTCACAGTGAACTATATAGTGCTACCATTGATTGATAGAGCGCTCTCAGTGAAAGATACAGTGCTATCATTGATTGATAACTTTGCTTGTTTCAAAAGTAGTGGGTATTGTTTCGTAATTATACTGGTGTTGACTATTTTCGTCAACACAGGGGCTATAACTATCACACACATTTTTAAGTGTTATGTTTGCTATAGGTAGTCAAATAGTCTGACACTGGTTTCAAATGTAGTGCATCCGGTGCTTTCTATCAACAAACCACACTGTGTTTATGTGCTCAGCCTAATTACTGACCAGTAGTCAAATGTACTTGGCACAGTTATGAATAATATATATTCCAAGTTGCTGAATTATTTCCGAACTATAAGCAAAATGGAATTATACCTGAAAATCTTGATTTCAGACTGGCGTTGTGCGGATGTGTGGATGAATTGTTCTTTGTACGGGACGGACTTTTGTTCCTCTGATGAACATGCTGGCTTTGTGTCTGAGCAGTGTGCAAAGTATTGCGGAAAATGTAAGTCTTAGCGCTTCCTTACTTATCACATGAAAATAGGAACTTGAATTAGTTTCTACATAAAATGAACATGCTGGCTTTGCGTCTAAGCAGTGTGCAAAGTATTGCGGAAAATGTAAGTCTTAGCGCTTCCTTACTTATCACATGAAAATAGGAACTTGAATTAGTTTCTACATAAAATGAACATGACTACATATTCCAAAGGTAGGTGACAACATGAATTTGCATGTGATATGTCAGAAAATAATGGTACCGTTATCGTGAATGCCGATAGCGTATGAAGATATCCTCGCTAAAAACCGGTGTCCGGCTGAGCGTATATACTGACACCCTGCGCGAACTGTAGTTACTACACCTTAACCCATTCAACACCAAGTAACTCACATGGACTGGTCCATGATATTCATAAACCAATAAATGAATCAGAAAATCACATTTGGACAAGTTCATTTATCAAAATGGGTAATTATGTCTAAAAATAGTAATATTACTGGCAAAAAGTGCAGATCCTGATGAGACGGCTCGTCACGAGCCGGCTCATCTGGATCTACACTTTTTTGTAAGCCTATTTAGAGGTGTTGAAAGGGTTAAGCATTGTAGAAATTATAAACAATGTTACATTATACTATTGTAAATTGCGTTTTTCACATTTTCTGTATGATGTATTTGGAAATAATAATTACCATACATGTATATAAACGTATACATTTATCGAGGACAGACGAAACTATTTGGAATTTGCACGACATTAATGACAGACATCGGTGAGTTACTGCCGCTGAACATCCCCGAAAAGTATATATGTCATCTGAAGTGATTTCCTCTGTTTGTATCGCTCTTTCCTTTGCACATCATACTATCAATTTCCAGCCGTTTTCTCATCTTGTAATTATTAAATTGCTATATTTCGACATATATCCTACAATATAACCAATGTGTGTAACTATTGATTATCAATTCATTAAATGATTTCCTATAAAATTCAATTATCATCCGCAACATCTTGTTAAGGAATAACAGTAAAAACAAAGGATTCGAACTAAAAAGACTGCTATATAGTTCGGGATAATCGGACTTTATCTCCCAAGGGAGGTAATGGAAAATCCAGCGATGTTATTTAATATATATCGACTCAAAAAGCAACACTGGTTGATAATTTTACTTAATGATTTGTGTTTTACTCAGACTAATCACAAAGCGCTATATACGACATAGAGCGGTGGGACCTATGCTCGGCGTAAATCCTACAAAGCATGGCCTATGAAAAAGCTATAATGTACTTGCCATATATTATTATTTTCTTAAGTCGTGAACACAACTTTCAAAAAATTGTTGTTGAAAATGTTAGCTTCATTACGTGACCATGCGACCCAATAAAGCTATCGATGTTTCCATGGGGAACTAGTAACTTTAGGGCACCTATGCACGGCGTACATGAATTTATGCACAGGTAAATGTTGAATATATTATTTTGACTCTGGTTATTTATACATTTTTTTCCATTTAGGATAGCTACCTGAAATGCTCATACACCACATTATTTCGGTGGAAACAATTTTCCCAAACAAGGTGTCTGTATATTCGGATACTGAACCAGTCAAGTGATAGTTGCATTAGGCTACCGGTACGCACAACGGAATGCTATTGAAACCATGCTTCACTTCTGTCAGCGAAAATAGGTTAAAACTATTTAAATATTTTAAATACGGATGTAAATGGAAACAATACGCCGAGCATAGGAATACGCCGAGATATAGGTTCCACAACTCTATATATTTTGTCATGTTATAATATGATTAACGTTCAGGCAATGGCGACTATGTGGGAAATCTCATTTCAAGTTCAAATTCGCAATGTATTCCGCAGATATGATACTCTTTGTTTATATGTTGGTATTTCGAGTCTCAGTGGCCGAGTGGCTAAGGTCGTTGGCTTCAAATCACTTGCCAATCACAGTTGTATGTTCGAATTCCACCGGGGGTGTCGAATTATTTCATGTGAAGAAGCTATCGAGCTGGCTTGCAGAAGGGCGACGGTTATACCTGGGTGTACATGAGTGTCGGAAATACTGCTCTGAGGTGCATTCGGGGTCTTCCTCTACCAATATATAGCGGGATAGTCGTCATATGACATAATATAAGCTAGTGGTACGGCTATAAACAACCCACACACAAACAACATGTTTATGTTTAATCATATTTTATTGCTATATACATGTACATAATAAATTCAAAGACATAATATATAATAAGAGCAAAAGCAAATGGGTTGGGCCACAAGTTCTGAACAACATTAGTAATTGGCCCTTCCCGTGAGAGTATGTTGAATTTAGTGCAATACTGGCGAATATGTAACTTATGACATGCATATTTGAAGTTTAATGAGATATTATTTATCAAGTCGAAAGGCAATTGAAGCAGTGTTTGAATGATAAAAATAAAAAACTCAACTTTTACTACTGCTGTTGCTAGGTTCCGTTCCCCAGGTGAGAGATCCCCATGGTGCGCTCGATCGGAAGTAATATGTAAATAAAAAACATGTGTTGGTCTTATATATCTGGTCTACGTCTTGGCTGTGCTTCATTTTTGTTAGTTGATGAATATGATATCTGTTCGTTGATTACTTCCATTTCAGGCTTCTCTGACACCTACGGCAGAAAGTTCAAAATAAAATTCCCATATGACGTAACTAACTATATAGTAATTGTGTCACCGCTTAACGCACTAACACATATTGCTGTTACAACCAGCACCACAGATGTGACACAAGATAATGTCGTACCCGTATCAGCATATGACAATGATGCACGTTATTATACCAGCAGTGTTAGGCAATCTACATATACACTTATAGCCGATGATGATGTCAGCGTTACTGTCCTTTATAGTATTAATCAGAAGTTTCTGACTTACCGTGTTTATCCAGTCGATACGTATGGTACTGAATTCATGTTGCTAGGATACCCGGGGAAAGCAAAGAAAGGATTAATATTAACATCGGAGTTTGATAACGTAACTATCACACCTTACTACACGGGAACGCTTGTTAACAGTGGTCAACAGTTGAGTTATATCGACACCGAACCAATACAGTTAACATCCAATCAATATTTCAGGACAACAGGGAATTCCGATATTAATGGTTATTTGTTCGTCTGCGATAAACCATGCACAGTATTTCATGGTGACAGTATCCCAACAATAGCCCCTGACAACTATTTCCTACAACAGATGTCAACAGACACGTGGTCTGTCGAATATGCGATTCCTGATTTCGGTCCAAATAATATCAATCGTTCGTTTGACGCCAAATTGATATGCCTTGCTAATGCCGACAACACATATATCAACATCAGCGGTGGATTTGACGCCACCATAGTCATCTACAACAGAGGAGATTCCGTAGAGCAGAATATTGACGCAGCCGCAACATACCGGATTACAGCATCGCATAAAATTGCCGTGGGTATTTATCTGTATGACCCGGCCGATGAAGATAAATCGTCGTTTCACATTATAGCACCAATGGAAAACTACCATGATACCATAGTAACGTCAGTGCCAAACACTATGCTATATGATAACGATTTTAATGTGACGGATATATATACCTACTTTGTTGATGCAAACTTCACATCGTCGTCTGTCGCAAAGTCTACAGATGATTCAAGCCGTGTGTATCGTAAAGTGGGTCTTGGTGATGCCAAGTATGGAATTTCAGTGGTGCAGTCTAACTATACCCGCTGGTTTGTTGTCCTAGGAAACGTAAAATGCAAAGTGATACACCTGGTTAGTATATTTATCTCTACAGAATGCAATAGATGTTTAAGCTATGACTTAACTATTTTAAATGTAATGGCAATTGCTTCATTGAATGTATGTACCCGTCTGCTGTCATTGTGACACCGCTGAATATGCGGATATGGGATTTCAAATCGTACACCAAAGACATGACACCAGTCGTGGTCCAACCACATAGCACAAGTTTGTTTTTTCGACTAATCTTACCGCACACGGTACAACTATCAAGCATAACTATGTTATACATATGAAACACAATTTTATATTAATTTAACTCCATTTTTTCAGAGCAAAGATATATGTGAGACGTCAACAGTTGCGGTGGGCGACACTATTGATAATGATTGTGATGGTGTGATTGACGAAGATATATGTTACAAGACTTATGGAGTCTACCAGGAAGGTGAGCATATACGCTATGAGATTCGTGGAGTATTAACCTACATATGGATCTGTAGTCCAGTGATAACACGCTGGACTTGTAATCCAGGGATCGCAAGTTCGATCCCTCGTCTGACCCTAATAAAATTAACAGTCTTTCAGATATTATAGAGAGAGAAATAGACAATTAGCCCCTTCTGAAAGGTAATGTAACTCTTGGATCATGTGTTATTCTTAATATATATTCAATTACCTTATGAAATATAACTCTTGGATCATGTGTTATGCTTAATATATATCCGATTACCTTATGAAATGCAACTCTTGAGTCATTTGAGATGCTTAATATATATCCAATTACGTTATGAAATATAACTCTTGGATCATTTGAGATGCTTTGTTTAGTTTATATAAATATTTATTTTAGTTCGAATGTTCGAACAAGCTCTTACAACTTATATTAATCACTCTCGACATCTCATTCCTGATGAAATCCATCGCCACGAGGGAGAGAGAAGATGCATTTAAGCGTCTTGTCTAAGGGCACAATCATAAAGTCTACATTTGTCCAATTACCTTATGAAATATATCTCTTAGATCATTTGTAATGCTTAATATCCAAGTATCTTGTGAAATGTATTATTTGTAGACATTGACATGGACGGGGCATTTGGAGATGACTGCAGCGAAGAGAGGGACAGTAAGTCACAGCACTACATATATTCTGATATATAATGTAATAAGATATATATAAATTTCACGCTGATGCCAAAAACTTTATATTGCTCTTAGCAAAGTATTATATTTTCATAAATAAGTTTAGAAAAACGTTACCAAATTTACCAGTCTTTAAAAAGTACTTAACGAGTAGAATAAACATAGAACAACATCTTATATAAATACAAATACATAGCATTTACATAGCGCAACAATTAAAAATTATTCTATTGCGTGTCACAATTGTATATTCAATTTTAGACATTTACACATGACAAAAATGGCAATATAAATAAAAATGTATCATATATAGATATAACTAGGATTCTAGTAATTGGATAATAATTTTTGCGCTATGTAAATGCTATGTATTTGTATTTATATAATTGTTTGCATATACTAATACTCGAATATCAACTAGATATGACTATTTTCCATAGCACACGTCTCCTGTTATTAAATAATTTATTGACAAAGGCTGTAAGTAAGATTGTCACAGAAAGAGCTAGACGATTCTCATTAACTTGATTATGCGGTATATATTTCCAAGATTGGGGAGGGCACTCGCTAATGTTGGTAAAACTTGTTGCCCAACCCATTTGCTTCTAGATTTTATTCTTACAGTGTTCAAGTATAAGCATAGCATTGCAGTTGTATCATTTTACTTATATATGTATCATGTTTATATTTGTAATTGTATTGTATATAAATAAGCAATAAACTATGATTACATCAATTATTTCCAAGGTATAAGAGTAGTGTCAAAACCCGATGATCCAGTATGTGTCGTGATATCGAGACCTCCGGACCAATGTTGGACGGTTTGCTCTTGCAAATGTTCCTGGGTGGCCAAGTATGAGTTCCAGATGAACATGACAAAGGACGAATTGGTGGCCGCTCAACAGGATGCTATAGCTGCACTCACAAGTACCTTAGAGGTATATTATGCGACACATTGTAACTGCCTCGTTATTAATACCAACTGAATATTGATACATCTTCGTGTTTTTATACAAATTTATTTTAGCTCGATTGCAAAACAAGTTATTACAATTTATATTAATCACTCTCGAGACCTCATTCCTGATGGAATCCATCGCCACGAGGGAGAGAGCAGAGGCAACGTGGAATTTAAATGCCTTGCCTAAGGGCACAATCGTAACGGCTCCAGCGGGGCTCGAACTCCGGACATTTCGCACCTGAAGCGAACGCGCTACCACTGCGCTATCACGACTTCCACACCTTTGTGTAATGGATTTGATTTCCCACAACGGACTTACCGCGGTGGTGGTGTCCTTGTACAAACATTTTAATCCGCATTGCTTCTTCTCTCTCAATAATGGCGAATGAAGTCTAAGAACGATTAGTCTGATATGTGTTGTTACGTTTATTTATCGTCGCTACCGGTTGCCCATATGAGCCTCGCCTCCTGAAGAGATTAGTCATTTTAGATTTTGGAGGATAGTGCAATGATACAGACAGAGACCCATTCCAGAGTCTCCTCTGGTTCTTTTACGTGCACGGTGTAAAGCACTGACACGAGACCTTGGGTTAAAGTCCCATCTGAAAGACTGTTAATTTTATTATGGTCAGACGGTGGATCGAACATGCGGTTAGTCTGAAGTTCTAAGAGAGTATTCTATAATCCAGCTAACATAAATTAGTATGGAAACTATAATATTACACTTTCAGCAGTATATAATTTAATTACATCGACCCTGAAATATCAATATAAGTCATACACATGTTATTGTAGTCGTTAGCGACAACATACGATCCAGCCATATGTCAGCAATGCCTAACAACTGACGCCATTTAACAAGTTTAACGATTTAGCAAATATATATATACATTCGCACAATTAATTCCTCTCATTGTTATCGAAGCGAACTGCAAGGTCAGCGAACACTGACTCATATGTGTTGCTATTAACCAAGGAACATATGCCTTCATTTGTATTGCAGAAGTAAAACAAAATATGTGTGGCAAAATTGTTTCTCTTAAAAGAAGTTCAAATGTCGATGTGATGTTCGTTTGTTTCAGTTATTAATGTTCTGTAATATTATCAATTGTTCAATTATTCAGACTTAGCTTTATTTCCGAGTAGCGCTCCATTCTCGGTGGTTAAGATTGGTCATAATGATACAAGTATATGGCTATGCATCCCTGTACCTGGGACTTTACCTTCTACTGCATGTTACAATCATTTTCCTGTTACATATCGGAATATATGTCTCAGTCACTTTGTCCTGTTCAACATTCCAGTAATATTCAGAACTGGTTCAAAAGCTTCTCATTTCTCGGTATTATAAATACACTAAAACGGCCTTCCAGATAGGACATGCTTAGAATAGATAAAATCAGGTTCATACCGAATTGTTTTATACGACTCTATTAAATCACATGTTGAGGCAGTGCGATTGTCTTGTATAATGTTAAAGTTTAACTTTATTTATTTTAAAACGATTGCGAAGCAAGTTTTAACAACTTATATTAATCACTCTCGTTGGCGCGGATGAAAGCGTAAATGTGGTCATTCGTGTGGGAGTAAACCGGAGTACCCGGAGAAAACCATCCGCAACCACCGTACCATCTCACATAGTTCCCGGTCGGTATAATGCTATTGATTGGTAGCTACGCTGTAGTCGAGTAATAAACCCCATATAGGGGTAGATAACAAATCAATAACATATACATATTGAAGTCGGAGACATCGATAAGTCATTTAGCGTTCTGTTCAATAGCATCATTGTTTACTATTATATATATATATACTGAGTCAAAAAAGAAACGATACCTGGTGTTTATGTGTCTATAATTTCAACATTTATTAAGAAAATTCTTTGAAAATTCATAAGATGATAGTCCAACATGTTTGAAAGAGGAGCACATAAAGCATATTGAGCCTCCGAAACTGTCTGCTGCGTGATGACGTAATTCGTCGGATAGGGGTCTAATGGAGTTTTCACACAGACGTCAATACCGAGTATGGGCACCATTTGCGTCTCTCACTGCAATGCACCGCCATCGCATCGAAAGGGAAGAGTGTCTGAATCTCTTGCTGGTCAATATGTGTCCACTCCTGACGTAAAACATCCCTCAGTTGGTTTAACGTTACCGGCTGACGTCGTCTGACGCGGCGGTCTAACGTATCCCACGAATGTTCTATGGGTGACAAGTCTGGTGACAAAGCAGGCCACGGCAGGGTTTCAATATTGTTCTGCTCCAATAATGTGGTGGAAATCCGAGCAGTATGACACCTGACGTTGTCCTGTTGGAACAGTGTGACGTTTCTGTTGGCGTTAAAGAACGGCACAACAACTGGCGCAAGGATCTCATCACAGTACCGCTGGGCGTTTAGGTTCTCGTCCACCACTAACAGTTCAGTGCGACTGCCGAAGGTGATACCGCCCTACGCCATAACGCTTCCGCCCCCGAACAGATCGACCTGACGTACACATGCGTCGGCGTAACGTTCACCGCGTCTGCGATATACCCGCTCGACGCAAACAGAACCGCGATTCATCGCTAAACATCACCGAATTCCACTGTAACCGAGTATAGCGAGCACGTTCCGTCGTCCATTCCCGCCGTACGTCAGGATGGGTCCAACGTATGGCCGATAGGCACGAATGCCACGTTCATCGAGCCGGTTCCTGACTGTTTGTGCACTGATGCGAGTGTTGGTCATCCCAGGAGTAACGGCAGCTGTGTGCGTAGCAGGTAGGAACCGGTCACGTAAATGTGACGTCCGAATGTGACGGTCCTGTTCACGCGTCGTCACACGTGGTCGACCAGATCTTGGACGGTCGTCCACCGATCCATGTGTTCGATAACGTCGAAGTAGACGTGTTATCGTGATCCGCGTAACCCCGAGTCGATTTGCGACGTCACGCTGACGTAAACCGCCGTCAATCATGCCAATGGCACGCATTCTCTGATTGCGGTTTAGCCTAGGCATTTTGTTAGAGGTAACAATGGGTATGTAAGGTGTTTTTCCTCGATGATAATGCAATACCAGTACAATAAATCGGTTTTCCGATTTGTACATGTGTAGGAAGTTGTCTTTGTTGAGGAGCACGTGCAAATCGGAAATTCGGCGTTCCAGGATTATCGGGTGTTTATTTACCTGTGTTTATGGTTGGCTGACGTTGCAATAAGATACCCGGTACTGATACGTACTAATATATTAAACCTATCTATGGTTGTATCCGTTTTACGTCATTTTTAGTTTGGTATCGTTTCTTTTTTGACTCAGTATATATTGATATATTCAAATTTATTTCAGCTCTATTGTGACACATTAGATAAATCGCTATCGAGACATCATTCCAGATGGAATCCATCGCCATGAGAGAGAGAGCGAGAGAGAGAAGAGAGAGAGAGAAGAGAGAGAGAGAGAGAGAGAGAAGAGAGAGAGAAAATAGAGAGAGAGCAGAGAGAGAGAGAGAGAGAAGAGAAGAGAGAGAGAGAGAAGAGAGAGAGGAGAAGAGAAGAGAGAGAGAAGAGAGAGAGGAGAGGAGAGAGAGAAGAGAAGAGAGAGGAGAAGAGAGAGAGGAGAGGAGAGAGAGAGAGAGGAGAGAGAGGAGAGAGAGGAGAGGAGAAGAGAAAGGGAGAGAAGGAGAGAGAGAGGAGAGCGAGAGAGAGAGAGAAGCGGTGGAGAGAGCGAGAGAGAGAGAGAGAAAAGGGAGAGAGAGAGAGAGAGGAGAGAGAGAGCGAGAGAGAGAAGAGAGAGAGAGAGAGAGAAAAGAGAGAGAGAGAGAAAAGGGAGAGAGAGAGAAAAGGGAGAGAGAGAGAAAAGGGAGAGAAAGAGAGAGAGGAGAGAGAGAGAGCATGTGGGATTTAAATGCCTTGACTAATGGCATAGCCGTAATGGATACAACTGGGCGATGAATGCATGAAGCGAACGCTCTACCACTGCGCTATCACGACTTCCACTTTTACTATTATAATTTATCATGACATTAAGTTTTGTAATTTGAAAAATAATGCTACTTAAATTAACACATGGCTGTCCGATTAGCACATTGGTTAGAACGCTCGCTTCTCACCAATGCAACCCGGGTTCGATCCTCGGACCGGGAAGTATGTGAGGCGATACAGCGATCGCCTGATCGGACATGTGGGTTTTCTTCGGGTACTCCGGCTCCCAACATACGAATGACAATGTGACAGTCGTGATAGCGCAGTGGTAGCGCGGTTGCTTCCGGTGCGAAAGGCCCGGAATTCGAGACCCATTGGAGCCGCTACGAGTGTACCTTTATGCATGTCATTTAAGATCCACGTTGTCTCACTCTCTCGCTAGTGGCGATGGATTTCATCAGTAATGAGATCTCGAAAGTGATCATAGAGGTTGTAAGGACTTGTTTTGCAATCGAGCTAAAATAAATGTGTACAAACTAATGATCTCACATGCGCTCTCATCCAATGAGAGTGATTAATATAAGTTGTTAAAGCTTGTGTCGCAATCGTTGTAAAATACATTTAAAGTTTATACTAAATTACATGTTGTAGGTAGAGACAGACACATTGACTTCCGCCACTACAAAAAAGGTGAGCGCTGGTGACAAACGTCAGAGTGCGGCAAACATTGGATACGTTGGTGTCGGACTATTTGCCCTTGTTTTCGGAACAATCATTATATTGGATGTTACTGCGCTCCTACGAGACGCTAAAATATTTGTAGCAAACGTGAGAGAAGGTTTTGGCCGCTTGTGTAGCTGCTTCAAGGAGCAAAGGTAGATACGTTGGCGACTAGAAGAAGATAAGCTTAGATGAGAGAACAGCAGTGGGCTAGATGGATATATTGGTGAACACCAACTACATTTTAAGATGATAGAACATGACGAATAGTTTGTTTGTGGACTTACTTATATGTATTGTAAATTAGTTTGGGTTTGGTTGTTTCTACTGTGCCATACTAATATAATAGCTCGAATAATATTCTACTGTAGACTTAATTTTGTATTTATTATGAACAATTGTGTGCGTGCGTGCGTGCGTGCGTGCGTGCGTGCGTGCGTGCGTGCGTGCGTGCGTGCGTGCGTGCGTGCGTGCGTGCGTGCGTGCGCTGCGTGCGTGCGTGCGTGCGTGCGTGCGTGCGTGCGTGCGTGCGTGCGTGCGTGCGTGCGTGCGTGCGTGCGTGCGTGCGTGCGTGCGTGCGTGCGTGCGTGCGTGCGTGCGTGCCGTGCGTGCGGTGCGTGCGCTGCGTGCGTGCGTGCGTGCGTGCGTGCGTGCGTGCGTGCGTGCGTGCGTGCGTGCGCGTATGTTTCTATTGTGACAGAATAATATAATAGCTTGAATAATATTTTATTGTAGACTTAATTTTGTATTTATTGTGAAAAATGGTGTGCGTGCGTGCGTGCGTGCTTGCGTGCGTGCGTGCGTGCATGGGGTGCGTGCGTGCGTGCATGCGTGCGTGCGTGCGTGCGTGCGTGCGTGCGTGCGTGCGTGCGTGCGTGCGTGCGTGCGTGCGTGCGTGCGTGCGTGCGTGCGTGCGTGCGTGCGTGCGTGCGTGCGTGCGTGCGTGCGTGCGTGCGTGCGTGCGTGCGTGCGTGCGTGCGTGCGTGCGTGCGTGCGTGCGTGCGTGCGTGCGTGCGTGCGTGCGTGCGTGCGTGCGTGCGTGCGTGCGTGCGTGCGTGCGTGCGTGCGTGCGTGCGTGCGTGCGTGCGTGCGTGCGTGCGTGCGTGCGTGCGTGCGTGCGTGCGTGCGTGCGTGCGTGCGTGCGCGTATGTTTCTATTGTGACAGAATAATATAATAGCTTGAATAATATTTTATTGTAGACTTAATTTTGTATTTATTGTGAAAAATGGTGTGCGTGCGTGCGTGCGTGCTTGCGTGCGTGCGTGCGTGCATGGGGTGCGTGCGTGCGTGCATGCGTGCGTGCGTGCGTGCGTGCGTGCGTGCGTGCGTGCGTGCGTGCGTGCGTGCGTGCATGGGGTGCGTGCGTGCGTGCATGCGTGCATGCGTGCGTGCGTGCGTGCGTTTCTACTGTGCCATAATAATATAATAGCTCGAATAATATTCTATTGTAGACTTAATTTTGTATTTATTGTGAAAAATGGTGTGCGTGCGTGCGTTTCTACTGTGCCATAATAATATAATAGCTCGAATAATATTCCATTAGGCAAGACATTTTAATTCCACATGGCCTCTTCTCTCTCCTTCATGGCGATGAATTCCATCAGGAATGAGGTCTCGGGTGTGATTAATATAAGTTGAAAGAACATGTTTCGCAATCGAGCTAAAATAAATTTGTATAAACTATTCTATTGTTGAAGAACTACTCATTTTCCATTGCCGTTCGTCGAACGGTTTGTGTTAGAATCAAATTATAATAAATGTGTGTATTAAAATGTATATATAAACGTCTGTAATAAAACTTCTCCGAAACATTTGGTTGTCTTGTACGAAACTTGGCATATTAAGTCTCATTCGAATCTACACGAGTTTGCATAGAACAGAACATATTGTTTATTAGATTTAAGCATTACATAGCTCATCATCATAATAATACATATACAATGTGCATGCAATGAAAAATAATAGTATATGAAGAGTGTTTAACTGATGGTAGATAAATATGTTAATTAAACTGTTTCCAATGTGAAAGTGTTATGAGAGATACTAGATAGGAATTACTTTGCATGATTTTGTATTGTGTCCATGCTTGTCAATATCAGTTGTGAAAGTGGGCAGTAAGACACGTGCAGTAGATGGTTTCACATATTTCCCTCTTCAGACTTACTTCCTGACATTATATACAGACTCATTTTAGGGCATAATATTTGTGATAAGTGAGAAAGTCCTTAAATTATGATACATTAAATAGAAGGAGTGCTTTCTAAAGGGCCAATACTGAATACAAGTGTGCATGAAATTAGGGAGGGGAAGATATAAGTGCTCCCCAGGGGGCGAAGTCAGGGTTCCTAGGGCGCCTATTTCGCCATAATCGCCCTCTAGAATAAGCCCTGCATTTAGGAACTATTTGATATACTGCATATCTTTTGTTAGTGTGTCAGGGTAGTGTTTGCCTCTATCTGTAAACGTGACAAACAGTCGGGTAAATAATTCAGTTTCCCACAAATATGTTTGGCCTTCACAAGTATATTATATTTCATACATAATATTACAAATCTTCTGACTAGATGCATTAACTGTGGATCCTTAGATGTCTGTTTGTTCAAAATATGAACAACTGCTTGGTTATCGGAATGTATGACAAGGCATTTGTTCACCCCAGGTTGTGACTCCATATTTCCATTGCTACAATGATTGGGAACAATTCCTTGAAAGTTATGGTATGGTCTTGTGATTTGTTTGGCCATACACCGTAGAACCACTGTGTTTCAAATATTGCACCAAACCCTAAGGAACCAGCGGTGTCGGTATAGAGATGCAACTGTTGGTCGGCAATCCATCTACCATCTAGCAGCAAATGTTTTCCATTAAAATGATCTACAAACAAGAGCCATGCCTGGATATCTTTACGACTTTCAGAGTTCAAAGTGATACGATGACGAGGAAGTGACACTTTTTTTTGTTAGATCAGTTAAACGGCGTACGAAACATCTACCCAGGGTAACAACACTGCAACAGAAATTCAAAAGACCCAGTAGACTCTGCAAATCGCGCAGTGTAATCTTCCTACACCTTCTATGTGTTGATAGACTGGCACGTAACTTTCTCAATTTTCTTGAGGTAACTGGGCAGCCATGTTGACCGAGTCAAGTTCCAGACCCATGAATGTTATAACGGTGGTGGGTTGTACCGTTTTTTCCTACTTAATGGGTACGCCTATTGCCGAACACATAGATAAAAACCTATCCAGGGAATATGGGAACTGGTTGGTGGTTGCAGCCCCCATTATTAGAAAATCATCAAGAATGTGTATAATGTGGGATATGTGTAGGCTCTGACGAGCTATCCATTCCAGTCCTGAACTGAACCGCTCAAAAATCGCACAACTGCTTCAACAACCCATGGGTAAACATTTATCAAAGCAAAATTGTTTGTTGAATTTGAAGCCCAAAAGGTTGTAATCACCTGGGTGGATTGGAATGAGTCTATATGCATCAGCGATATCAGTTTTGCTCATGAGAGTACCCGTCCCTAACTCTAACAGGAGTTTTATTGCATCGTCAAAAGATGCATAAGACACTGTGGTTAAAAGTGGGTCAATGTAGTCATTTACTGACGTTCCGCAGGGAAACATAGGTGGTGAATTAGGTCTTCTTATTAACTACCCCTATTGGACTACTTTTGAAATTGGTAAATGGGACTAATTGAAAAGGGCCACCTAATCGACCAAATGAGAGTTCTTTCTCCATTTTCTGTTTAACCACATTAGGCAATTCCGTACATGATTTTAGGTTGGAACTATCCATACGTAGGGATCTGTCCCCTTTGAAACCCAAATGAGAACAATTAGTAAAACCATGAACAATGTACGGCCGGTCAACATAACCCTTGAGGAGTGTAGTAAGCGGTTGTATTTTAATTGGTGTAGGCAGATTACTTATTGACTGGTTTGATTGTGGGTTGTCTAGGCATTTGGTGAGTTGGTCTGTTGGGTGGTGTGGGCCCGAGGGGTGCCTGTGCTGCATGTTCCCTACTTCGGTGGGAGCACTGGCCTGCGGGATGTGGGCCTTTGCAGAACCCACAGATGTGGGGTAGGTTGCATCTGGTTGCGTGACACTCCCCTCTGCTAAAAGGCCAACATGTATTGGGCTAATATTTTGATTGGGGCTGTTTATTTCTGCCAAGCAGGGCCCGGACGTCTATTTGCAATATCCCGGACGATTTCGGCATATTTCATGAGATCTGGTGTAAGTATGGGGACTTTTTCCGTGTACACTGCCACAAATCTCAAGAAGGCCGAAGTCCAGGCTTCTATGGTGTGGATCATTTTTGCCCGGCTCAAAGGCATAATATTAATTGACCGGCGATCCATGACGAGGGTAAATTGATTGTGTTGAGCCATTGCGGGGGAAGATGGGAGAAGTTCTGACATCTCAATAAAGGTGTGGTTACAAATTTTCGTTTTAATTTATTGCTAATTTGAGACGAAATGGGGGTAGAAATTGGGGTATCTAGTGCGGGTGAATTGTACCCACCATTTCCCGTCACATGCTTGGCCTTGTCTGTGCCTAACGTTGCCCAATTCCTCGTCACTGGCACTAGATGAATAGTTAGTTTCACTACTAGAGTGTGAGTCACCCGAATCTTCGAATGCACCACTACCTGCGCTCTTCTAATTGGAGGCTGCCGCCTATGCCCTTGTTTCGCAGTTTTATTTAGCGTTCTTTGTTTTCTTTGTGGTACATGATTAATGTCGGATATAACCGTCTCTGCAACGACCCTAGTTCTGCGCCTTTTTGTGAGCGTTTTTGGGGCCGGCTCGGCCGTGGGCACCTGGTAGGCTATATCTGCATATGTGACAGTACCGGACAGACCCCTATGTTTCTTAGTCTTCCCCGGTGATATATGCCTTCTGTTGGACTTTGCAGTTGGCCTAGGTGTGGCTGAACGTGACTGCACATCGTTCCCAGATGATTTCGCCTTGTTCCCCGATTTCTTTTTTGCTGGCTTAACCAGGCCAGCACTTGTTTCTGGTACTACCACCATTACGGGGTTCTCCTGTCTCTTACATTTCATCTTCCGTTCAATTCGAAAATTCTGCAAAAAGCAAAATTAGTGTCAACAATTGATACCAAGAGTCAAAAATTATAGCTATGCGACCCGCATGTGAACGTCTCTGTAATACAAAAGGTCTAAGCTCTGAAGATTGAAACCTGTAAATGTAACAAAAGCCAAATCTGCCAGAAGGGGCAGATGTATGACTCTTGATTAACAGTCCTGGAACAATCCAGAGGAAAGAGCTCTACCATATAAGCTGTCTGTAGAACAACAGTTGAGACGATCGCCGCCAGATAATGCAGACCTGTGCAACAAGTAATTGGGGAAACGCATGTATGTAAGTTGCAATTTGTTATAATAGCGAGTATAGACAATATTGTACCTGGTCCCTAACCGATACACATGCGGAAATCCCATGTTAAATATGTGTTAGGCACATCAGCGACCAAACCTGGAACATCAGACTAACTGCCTGGATCATCAGATTGGACAGACTGGGTCATTCGGACTGCTAAGAAAATGCATATCACTTGTGTGCAAGTACTACCGACATGCCCAAGGTGTAAAAATAACGACTGTATGTAGCATCTCTAAGTACATCTATGTATATAATTACTGTAATACCTGGAATCTGGGACATCAGTCTATCACAAGGACTGAGTCACCAGACTAAAGTCAGGGTCCCCAATGTGACAATGACCGGATCGTCAGACCAGAAAAATAGAGAATGATGTACATTATGGCAGTAATAAAATGGATGATATATACACCTTAAAGGGTACATCCCATACAAAAGATGTGTCCGGAACATCAGCTGCCGAATCTGGAACATCAGACTGAAATTGTCTGGATCATCAGTTTGGACAGACTGGGTCAATCGGACAACAATTGGTGCCATGATTTGGTGTGCCAGTACTACCAGTCTACTAATAAATTTGGCAATATATACCGCCAGAATAATGACTGGAAACACTTGATAATACCTGTAAAATATATATGCCTACATGCCAAAACCTGGAACATCAGTATATCGTGACGACTGGGACATCAGACTGACACGTCTGGATCATCAGTCTGGATTGACCGGATCTTCAGAGCATGATTACAGGATGGTAACGGCGGTAATCAATAATAAGCATGAACTTGCTATAGAACCTCCTTTGTAAACTATATACACGTTTGTCTCTGTGTAGGTGTAAACTCAGTATACACCTATATGTAGAATACTGGAGCCTCGGTCTTTCTGACGTGGATAGTCAAACTGTGTTCAGACAAACAGAGAAGTGAAAAGATCTCCCCCGAGGGTCGAGAAGTGGCCTGGCCGTGAGTGTTGACTATATAATATGCAAGTAGCATCAATCGGTCCGTACCCGGGCTAACAATTTACTAAATGAAATTAGGAACACAAATGTATACATATCTGATTATTCAGATGGTTCTTGCGATTGTAATGATGGCTGCCCGAACAGAGTTGAACAGCTTCCTGTTTCCAAGGAGTGACAAATGTGTACCGTCTGCAGCGTATACCGTCAGTTGCTCGTTTCCAACCAAAAACCGTTCAAACGCCACAGCCTCGCATTGTGGTCCGGGAGGCCAATTTGTAGAGTGTAATTCGTCCACTCGACAATTGAACCAACGACATGGGTACTTCACCGGAATGCTGGGAGGAATCCTGTGCAATGTGTGTAAGACAACGATATGTCTGAAAGTCGCCACTGATCTGCAGGCTTCCACAAGTTGATACATCTGTTGTGTTACACTTCCTGGCGATTCACTTGGTTGGTAAATATTACATGTCGATTGTAGAGTACTAACGCGACCCCCTGGGAAACCGGAAAATTGTACCATAAACTGTGCAGGGTCTAAATTAAAAACGTATGACAGTTCCGATTCATTCTTTATGAACGTGCTGAGGTTACTAACGAACGAATGACCATATAGTAAGATCTTCAAAGTCATGATCGTATTTACAACATGAAATCAACGGAATTAAAGTATTAATGGCGGCCCACTTGGTGAGTCACCCGCGTCCTTGCATTTGGGCCTTTATTCCGAAATTCTATTTACGTTCATGTAGCCTAGCAAGCATGCCTTCCAGTAAACAAAACAGTATAATTCGAAAGGTAATAACTTTCTTCAACGATTGATATATACGTGAAGACAAATAAGCGTTTAATAACGCACATAAAACGTAGAAAAATTATTCGAAAAAACCTTTTGCGTTTTCTCAGCCACGCTAATTAATATGCAGAGCACTTGCAGTATGCGGATCTACAATATATGTAGTGCAAAGCCACAGTATGCGGATCTACAATATATGTAGTGCAAAGCCACAGTATGCGGATCTACAATATATGTAGTGCAAAGCCGCAGTATGCGGATCTACAATATATGTAGTGCAAAGCCGCAGTATGCGGATCTACAATATATGTAGTGCAAAGCCTCAGTATGCGGATCTACAATATATGTAGTGCAAAGCCGCAGTATGCGGATCTACAATATATGTAGTGCAAAGCCGCAGTATGCGGATCTACAATATATGTAGTGCAAAGCCGCAGTATGCGGATCTACAATATATGTAGTGCAAAGCCACAGTATGCGGATCTACAATATATGTAGTGCAACGCCGCAGTATGCGGGGCAAGGGGACCCTGGTAGTGTGGCACATAACACATTTTATGAGACATAAAATTTATGAATGTTCCTTTAATGTCAAAACCCTCGCGGGGACTTAGACATATTTTGCCTGGGCAGGCTTAGCCGACGTAAGCTATTAACCAGTACTAAGCAATGTGTGTGAGGTGCCTTGCTCAATGACACTACATACGTGGCCTGACCGAGTATCGAACCCGAGACCGTTCGATTCCAAATCGGACGTTCTACCACTGGACCACGGACGCCACTTTGAAAGTGCTTCATTAACACTCTTTGCTATACATTCCCTGGCTGAGTCTTAACACATATAGAATAAAACCTTCAATATGGCCTCTTACTCTTGCATTTTGTTGTCAATAGTGGATTGTTATAGAGTTACGTATTACGGGAAAATTTAGTTGATAAATCAAGTTCCAGCTAAATGTGATAATACGATAATACCGTTGTGTCCATATCGGAAATAATCCCTGTACTTTGGAAGAACTGTTCAATTAACAAGACGTGAGCTGTCAATCAACCCAACCAGCGACAATCCGGTACGTCATCAGCGATGACGATCAGCGATCGATAAAGCGACTCATCTTCAGCAACAGTAATGGTGTAAAACAATAAATAAATTGCCTATTAAATACATAGTAATAAGTAAAATACAGTCTGTTTATTTATATTTCCAATCTTTCATTTCTTCTGATGCCCCATCCACTGTGAATATGTATTCTAATCACACTGAAAAACGGCAAAAATATCACAAATGTAATGTTGAGCATTGACACTGGTCACCTGTGAATGACGTCACTATGTTTGTACACTGTATTCCTCCGACATACATTACAGTATACCCAGCCTTCAGTTTGCAAATGCTTGACTTCTTTTCTACACATCAACTAGTCTAAAGTATGCTCAAGTCTTCTCATAAAAATGATGCACTGCCTGTCATGAAAATGCATTTTTTACCAAACAGAAAAATGCACTATACATGTTATTAGGACTACATTCGGATGCACTTTTTACGTATATACAACCGTAAGCGTTATCAAACAGCCATTTTCCTCGACAACTTATCGCGATTATCAGTGTCTAGTAAATTCTGATAACGTGACTAGTGGGATGAGCTATAGTCACACCGGCATCATGTTAATTTGTATCAAACACGTCTGTTTAATAACAGCTGAACATAATACTAGGGTATATCTGTCTTTCCTGAAAACGGCATCAATTCGTAATTAATGAATGTAAGTATATTTTATATATATATATATATATCAGGTTTACATAGAACATACTTTCTATTATGTTCTAGTGTTACAGACATGCTACATTCCCTAAATCTACGCAGACTAGATCAACGGCGTATTGACAATATGTTATCCCTTATGTATAAAATTCATAATGATCTTGTTGCTATTCCCATTGAAAATTACCTAGTTCCCCTCTCCCGTCCTGCTCGCCATTGCCATTCCTTAAGCTATAGGTTAATTACAGCAACTACAGACTACTACAAGTTTTCCTTTTTTCCAAGAACAATCTACCATTGGAACCACCTCCCTCCTGACATTGTCCATCTCCCTACCATAGAGCAATTCAATACGGCAGTTTGCCATATTGAACATGCCAGTCCCTAGTTGTTCTGCGCAGCTGCTTTTAAACTTTTACCACAACTTATTTTCATTACCTTCTTAAATTATACGTTTAACTACTCATACTTTTAACTTGGTGGTTAGCGCGCTCGCTTCTCACCTATGCAACCCGGGTTCGATCCTCGGACCTGGACCGGGAAGTATAAGAGATGGTACGGTGGTCGCCAGATCGGACAGGTGGTTTTTCTCCGGGTACTCCGGTTTCCTCCCACACGAATGATCACTGTGATGATATACGCTTCATCCGCGCCAACGAGAGTGATTAATATAAGTTGTTAAAACTTGTTTTGCAATCGTTGTAAAATAAATAAAGTTTAAACATCACCATGGCCAATTGACATAATTATCTTAGAACTAATCTGAGATTAAATAATCCGATACGTCAGAAACAGGAACTGACTTCCAATGGTTCCAAGAACAAACAAAAGTCACTTTCGGATCGTGGCTAACTGATTTAAGAATATCCTGCTGTCGCTTCTGTGCGAGTGTAGGCCTATTGCACAGCTTAGTTGGTACAATGGATACGGTGTTCGCCTCGTAGCCGAAGGGTTGTGTTGTGAGTTCGATCCAGATCCCAGCCAGAACAAGGTTCGAGTTCGATCCATTGGTGGTGTCTTAGGCAAAGCATTTAGATTCACATTGCTTGTATACCGATGGATTCCATCAGGAATGACGTCTTGAAAGTATTTCAAGAACTCGTTTCGCAATCGAGCTAAAATATATGTGTACATAATGTTACATGTTTTAGAGGAAATCAAATTGTTAAGAATTGTAGCAGTTAGTAGTGGAACGATAAACAACGTGGTTGGCTTAAACAGTATTCATTGCAAAATTTAAATCACATTTAACAGTCTCCGTGACCTAGTGTTTAAGGCGTCCGCCTACGGATCTGGAGTTCGATGGTTCGAACCTCGTCAGGGGTTCATTCTGATATGGCCGGTTGGTGAGCCGCCAGCTAGTTAAATAATGGTTACCGGTCAGCTAGGCGCCTCGCCTACACGGATAGGATTCCAGAAGTAATGATGTCCATAAGAGATGTGTCTCATAAGTCAGTAATTGCTCGTCCTTTCAATAGGGGTCCCGCTATGATAAATACTTTTCTTTACTATATAATATACAACGACATACATAGACGTCGGCGTTGCTTTAAACAGTATTTATTGCAAGCCATAAAACACATATAACATACAACGAAATACATAAACATGGAAGTTGGTTTAAACAGTATTTATAAACATCGATGTTGTGTGAACATATTGGTGAACTACCTTTCTAGTTTTTAGATGAGTCTATACACATTTCGATTAGCTCGATTGCAATACAAGTTCGTGTGCGTATTCTGTACAGCGTGGTCTCCATCCGTAACAGCTGTCGTTTTTCCTGAGTAAATCTGGTGCTCTGGTAGCAAAAACAACTATTTCCAGACTATGACAATTACAACTCAGGGAGACACCGACATTGGCGACAATTAATACCATCTAGCCACTGGTAATGGGGAATTTCAGGGAACGAATATATATATACAGATTATATAAGTAATTAGCGATATCAGCATGACAATGAATTTGATGAAAGAGTCTAAGTATATATTGAACATCCGTGGTGTAACGGGAACGATTTCCACCTTGAAACCGAAGTGTTGTGAATTCGAGCCACGCCAGAACCGCGGTGGTGATGCCCTGAAGACACTTAAATCAGCATTGCGATGGATTCCAGTGATTCCAGTGATATCTCAGTGGTAGCATGTTCGCTTCGTGTGCGAAAGACCAGGTTCGAGCACCGCTGGAGCCGTTACGATTGTGCCCTTAGGCAAGGCATTTAAAGTCCACGTTGCCTCTTCTCTCTCCCACGTGGCCATGGATTCCATCAGGAATGATGTCTCGAGAGTGATCAATATAAGTTATAAGAACTTGCTTCGCAATCGAACTAAAATTAATTTGTATAAACTAAATCAGGACTGATGATGAAGTCTATAGATCGAGTAATCTACTGATGTAAAACCATTCTTCACAATCGAGCTAAAATAAATGTGTATAAACTAAATCAGGACTATTGATGAAGTCTATAGATCGATTAATCTACTGATGTAAAACAAAACATGCTTCGGGGCAATCGAGCTAAAATAAATAACCAACTATGTACAATCCATATAGATGCGATATTTAGAGGGTATTACGTGGCTAGTTTCATATCAGCATAGGTATCTTACCCGAGGTAACTTGATACAGAACAGAACAGAACAGAACAGATGTTTATTTTAAGACTTGTACATGGTACATCGTCGTAAACATACAAATATACAATTACATATTGGTCACGTAATACAATAGATTTTACATTCACATAAATCGATTGACATGTAGTATTATAATAATGATGATTCAATTTACATAGATACATAGACATAGACATAGCTTATTAAATTCCAGTAGGCTTTCAAACCCACGAGGACATACATACATACTATATATAGTTAGCGAACAGTGCAAACATAATGCATACATTATATACACATCAATCACATTTAATGTTATGTGTAAATTTATGTAATATGTGTTTGATATGTGTCTTATAAATAAAGCAAAACAGTTCTTTATATCTAACACGGAGAATATTGTTTGTTTAACAGAACAGAACAGAACAAATTTTTATTTTCAAGACTTGTACATAGTACATCGTCGAAAAGTATACAATATATTATGCATAGTTATTGTCATGTGATGTAAGGATGGTGTATAACAATAGTTAATAGTACAATAATATTAATATAATTTCTATCATTCTAATAAGAAAGTTAATCAGTATATTACTGATTACAATTTACGGTAAAGTTGGTATTCAGTGTCTCACAAATCAATATTTTACAAGTAGTAACATTCATTGATTTAAACCTGGGACCATGCTGCTCCCAATTCAGTAGTGGGGCGACCATCCCCTACCCAGCGGGTCCTCAGATGGCGGATAGGGGAACGGCCCTCAGAAATGGGGGTTTGCTGTGAATTAAATAAGCAGTCCCGGAACATATGGCGGTGTACCTACCAGGACGGGGCAGGGTAGCACATGGCAAAGCTACTCCTATTAAATACTCCACGTGTCCTACAACGGGTGCATCAGGCGAATGTATGGGCCGCCTTAAAAGTCCTAGCCTAAAGGTGAGGTAATCCAAACAGAAACCTCGAATGCTGAAGCCGGAAGTACTGGGCCGCACGGCGCATTCTAATAAACCACGGTACTACGCATAAACGCAAACATTTATTTAATTAATATCGTTTCTTTGATTAGTATCAACAACATTAATGTAATTATGCCCACACCTAAATGGTGCAAAGTTGTAGAACATGGCCGATCAGTACACCCTTCGTAACCATATTCCATTGCCAAATGTTAAGTATTATAAATTTAATTTTACATGTGGTCATATTTGTAAACCATTGAACGCGTCCGTTTATTTAATTTGAAAACGGCGATTAGAATAGAATATAAATATAGAGCGGTATTGTCGATTACATGACATATACATATATTTATTAATTAAATTCCATTCAGCTTTCCAATCCCATGAGAACACACATAATATGACATAATTATAATTTTGCTAACAGTGCACACATAGTATGCATGCTAGTACAAACATATAGAAAACACGCATTTCTAACTGTGCATATGTCTGTGCGTAATGTTTGTTTTTTTCTCAATTTTATTGTTCCAAATATACATTATCATACATATTATTATACATATAATATCATATCAATGTACAATTGACAAAGTACACATAGCTAATGTGTCTTTAAGCAATGTATATATGGATTTTATAATATAGGTTGCGGTTTGAGAAAGAGGATAAATGCAAAAGAGACAAAGTAAAAAAAAGAAAAGTTTACTACGAGTTATTTGGATGGAAATAAATTTGTAATGAAGGTTATTAACAATAAATTTCTCACAATTACACATTACCTGCATCCTGTCTAAGGAATGTGTCCCATTTGTCGTTAAACATATTAAGTTTTCCTTTAAGCGATGCAATTGTTTTTTCAACCTGAATGCGCACATATAAATATGACACAAAATTGTCGTGTTATTTTGTTGCACTTGTTTCTGAAAATGAAATATTTAGATAGTAAAATTATAAAGTTAGCAGTTTGTCCGATGTTATTATTATATTCGCATATATTACAGAAAGAAACATTTTCAAATGTAATTGTATCTAAATTGGGTATAAAATTGTTTAGATATAATGTTAGGTCTACCCAGAATATTTGAACCCAATGGCATTCCCAGAACATAGGGTATATTGAGTCACTTTTCATGGAACAGAAGTCACATAAAGTTGAGTTTACAATTTTGCATTTGAATAAGAATGAATTATCTGGGATTATATCCATCAAATACTTGTACTGGAATTCACGTTATTGTGTGTCTATTGTTATGTGTAGTGGTTGTATGAATATTTTTCCCAGTTAAAATCGTCTTTCTTAAAAATTGTCTGCCACTTGTTAATTGATTTTAATTCGCCTGGTTTTTGTTTTAATATAAGGTCTTTTTATAATAGTTTACATACTTTTGTGTGTTTATTTACTTTATCCATTAAGTATGCTGGTGTAGTGTACGACATATTTTCAATTTTTAGTTTATTTTTCCACTGGGTGGGAATGCTTCGTAAAATTGTATAATATTTTAAAAAATCAGCCGAGTTTACATCATATAATTCTTGTATCTCTTCGAAACTGTAAAATTCTCGCTTCCGAAAATCATATATATGTTCTATAAATTGGATTCCCTTTTCAAACCATTTTTTGTAATAAAACAGATTCTTTTGTGACGACTTGATGTTTGAATTGTTCCATATAAGTTGTTTAGAAGCTGTTTGTATGATATTTTTATAGTTAAATTTTGACCATGACATTAAAATTTCCTTCAAAAATGTTGATTTAATATTTAAATAATTTATATCTTTGGTATTAATATTCCCTTTAAATATATATTATTTATTTAATTGGTTCTTGTACATATTTACCCATTTTGAATTTGCTTGAAAAAGCAGTCGTTTAACCCAACTGGCTTTCAAGGCTGATAGAAAACAATCTAAATCAAGCATTTTAAGACCACCATTAATATAATCCTGTATACTTACATTTCTAGCAATTTTATCTGGTTTTTTGTTCCATAAAAAAATCAAACATTTTGCTTTTTAAGTCTTTTAATTGTTCTGTAGATGGATTATTTAATACAGTTAAGGGATAAACTAGTTTCGGGAATGCAAATGTTTTAAGAACTGTTATTTTTCCAATAAGTGATAAGATTCCATTTCGACCATATATTTAAACATTTCGTAAAGAAATCCATTTTAGGAATAAAGTTAAGTTCTTCCATTTCAACCATGCTGTTACTAAAGGTAATCCCTAATGTTGTTGCGCTTGAAGATGTTCATGTAAATTGTTTGTTTCTACAGTATTCAATGTTTGTTAATTTTAATGAGCCAATCCTTAAAATCGTGCATTTTTGGATGTTGAGTGTTAATCCTGAGATATTGCCAACATCGGCAAGGGTTGTTACGGGGCTTTCTAAAGACTTTCTTGATCCGTCTAGTGTGAAACATGCATCATCTGCAAATAGCGTTTGTTTGGACTCTGTGCCATATATTTTAATTCCTTTAATGTCTTTGTTTTTGTTTATTTCAACTGAAAGTAGTTCTATACAAATAAATAAATACGGTGATAATGGGCAACCTTGTCGAACACCCTTTTTGATATCGAAAAAGCTCGAAAAATGACCATTATTGGATATACATGCTTTTGCATCACTATAAAAGAGCTTGACCCAGTTGATTGTTGATTCACTAAAATTAAATGTCCTCAATGTTTGAAACATGAAGTCATGATCTAAGCTATCAAAAGCTTTATTAAAATCTGAAAAGAAAATTAGGCCAGGTTCGTCGTTAATATTAACCGTGTCTATTATCTCCGCCAGGAGTCTAACGTTTTCCCCAATATATCTTCCCTTTATAAATCCCGTTTGATCGGTACTAACTATATCTTCGAGAACTGGTTTAATGCGGTTGGCTATAGTTTTAGTGGCTATTTTATAATCAACATTTAATAATGAGATTGGTCTCCAGTTATTTATTGATAGTATATCTTTGTCCTTTTTGGGTAGAAGCGTTATGATACTGTTTTTGTAGTTCCGTAAGGTTTCCATTATCGAAGGAAAAATTGAGTGAATTAATTAGATATTTCTTTATGTCATTCCAAAATATTTTATAGAACTCGATGGATAGGCCGTCCGAGCCTGGACTTTTATTGTTGTTCATTTCTTGTAACGCTGTTGCACATTCGTATTCGGTCAGATGTTTATCGTGGCAGTTTTTGTGTTCGTTTGTTAAAATAACATGATCATTTTCTAAGAAACGCCTGTTGTCACCTCTATTATCTAAGTAGGAAAGAGGTAACCGTAGGAAAGAGGTAACCATATAAGCAAGTTGCTTTCTCCTCAATCCTACATGTATTTTGTTATTGTGATCATTATACTAGTATATTCATTGAATAAAATATTGTTTAAACTATTATCTAAGTCAACATTTTGTTTATATAGCTCTACATAAGTCTTTAACGTGCCTTAATACCCGACTTTGGTCTTTTATGACATTTTGCTGGTTATCGTTTATTTGATGAATTGTTTTATGGTCAGCTCTTTTAACTTCTAGATTAGCGAAATATTTAGTGTTCTTTTCTGAACCTTCAATCCATTCTGCTTTAGATCTGAGTAAAATTCCTCGTATTCTCTGTTCTTCAAATTCATTTAATCTATTCATTTCACGTTTTAGTCTATTTATTAGTGGCTCATCGTTTGGAGTTTCTGTTAATTTTTGCTTGGTTTCTTTTATATTATATTGTATCTCGATTTCAAGTTTCTGTTCCTTTTTTAATTTGCTTGAATATTTAATCGTTTCGTCTCGAATTCTTCATTTAATTACCTCCCATAGGATATTTGGGTCAGCATTTTTATTAATTTCATACATTTCTCGAATTGTGTTTCTAATGATTGTCTGGTACTCATCATGTAAACTAATTGTATTATTTATCTTAAAAAATCCTGTTCCCCCCTTTCAAGAGTATTAAAGTCGATATTAAGTGTAACAGTTGAGTGGTCTGATTTAAATCCGGGCTTAGCCTCACAGGCTTTAACATGATTAAGTATGTTTGACGAACACAGAAAGTCTAGGCGACACAATATTGGTGGGGTTGTATTCGAGTGCCAAGTGAACATTTTCTTATTTTTATATTTGTACCTATATACGTCACATAAGTCGTAATTTGATATTAATTCGTTAATTTTTTCTGAACATTTTTTATTTGTATCATTTCTTCCATTTAGTTTGTCAATATTGAAATTGATAACGGTGTTAAAATCTCCACCCATTATAATAGTTTGATCGCCGTATTCTATCAGTAAATTTTCAATTTTATTAAAAAATGTTACATCATCTGTGTTTGGACCATATACTATACTATGACATTAATTAGGATTAGCATCCTTCCATCTATGTCCAATTTAAGAATTTGTAATCTGCCTTTGATAATTTCTTTATATTCAATTACTTTATATAGTTTTGCCCGTCATTAATAAATATTCCGACTCCCATACTATTTGTACTATCCCCACATAAAAATATATCGCCTTGCCACTCCTTTTTCCATGTTGTAATGTTTTCAGATAGACAATGTATTTCTTGTAAAAGACATATATGATACTTATTTTGTTTCAACCATTGGAATACTTGTGATCGTTTTGTTTTGTTTGCTAAACCCTTGACATTAAAACTACATATTTCGAAATTCACTGTTGTCATTGAATGTTGTGAAAAGTATGCACGATATGGAGATTTAATTTACAATGATTATATAAAACTGAAATATTCGTTAGGCAGTTCCTAGGTATCAGCATATGAAGCAATAATTTCAATATCGAAAACATTCCATCCGTTAGAGAAAAAACAAGTAGTATACTAAGTAGATGTCTTAACATATTAACGAGTGTATGGTACGTGGTGGATAACATAATAATATAAATTGTATTCGGGTGTTGTATGTTTCTATATATAACCGGGTTGATTAATTTTGTCAATATGAACTCTGTGCTTGCATACCGTTTATCAATGGACAAACACAGCTAAATAGTTTGTTATCTTAAGGTTTGGATACTCTGTTATTACAATGCATAACTGTAGTATAATAATGTGCTTAATTTTGATCAGATCAGACAGTCTAAAGCTGTAATGGCATATGAATAGTTCACAAGGTCTGATTGACAGACGCCCATGTGAGATGATCGTAAAAGGCATGTATGGCAAGTGGCACATAGTGATGTCAGATATTCAAACGGATGTACGAGTATGTTCTGCTATGATAGTACAGTGGTTCATAGCAATAGTACACCATCTGAGACTCCCATATTTTGCATGGTAAATGATGAAAAACGAATAATGATGAACATTACATTGATTTTTCTACCTGTAACACAATTATTGTGTAAGAACTAAAATCACACACACACACACACACACACACACACACACACACACACACACACACACACACACACACACACACACACACACACACACACACACACACACACACACACACACACACACACACACACACACACACACACACACACACACACACACACACACACACACACACACACACACACACACACACACACACACACACACACACACACCACACACACACACACACACACACACACACACACACACACACACACACACACACACACACACACACACACACACACACACACACACACACACACACACACACACACACACACACACACACACACACACACACACACACACACACACACACACACACACACACACACACACACACACACACACACACACACACACACACACACACACACACACACACACACACACACACACACACACACACACACACACACACACACACACACACACACACACACACACACACACACACACACACACACACACACACACACACACACACACACACACACACACACACACACACACACACACACACACACACACACACACACACACACACACACACACACACACACACACACACACACACACACACACACACACACACACACACACACACACACACACACACACACACACACACACACACACACACACACACACACACACACACACACACACACACACACACACACACACACACACACACACACACACACACACACACACACACACACACACACACACACACACACACACACACACACACACACACACACACACACACACACACACACACACACACACACACACACACACACACACACACACACACACACACACACACACACACACACACACACACACACACACACACACACACACACACACACACACACACACACACACACACACACACACACACACACACACACACACACACACACACACACACACACACACACACACACACACACACACACACACACACACACACACACACACACACACACACACACACACACACACACACACACACACACACACACACACACACACACACACACACACACACACACACACACACACACACACACACACACACACACACACACACACACACACACACACACACACACACACACACACACACACACACACACACACACACACACACACACACACACACACACACACACACACACACACACACACACACACACACACACACACACACACACACACACACACACACACACACACACACACACACACACACACACACACACACACACACACACACACACACACACACACACACACACACACACACACACACACACACACACACACACACACACACACACACACACACACACACACACACACACACACACACACACACACACACACACACACACACACACACACACACACACACACACACACACACACACACACACACACACACACACACACACACACACACACACACACACACACACACACACACACACACACACACACACACACACACACACACACACACACACACACACACACACACACACACACACACACACACACACACACACACACACACACACACACACACACACACACACACACACACACACACACACACACACACACACACACACACACACACACACACACACACACACACACACACACACACACACACACACACACACACACACACACACACACACACACACACACACACACACACACACACACACACACACACACACACACACACACACACACACACACACACACACACACACACACACACACCACACACACACATACAATACATGCACACTACCATACATACATACTCATACATGCATACATACTCATACATGCATACATACACATACATGCATACATACATACACATGCATACATACTCATACATGCATACATACACATACATGCATACATACATACATACACATACATGCATACACACACAAACATGCATACATACACATACATGCATACATACACATACATGCATACATACATATAGCCACATACATATCCATGCATGATTACATATGTACATACTCATACATGCATACTCATACATGCATACATACACATAAATGCAAACATACATACACATGCATACATACTCATACATGCATACATACACATACATGCATACATACATACACATGCATACATACACATGCATACATACACATACATGCACACATACATATGCATACATACACACACATGCATACATACACATGCATGTACACATACATATGCACACACATGCATACACATGCACGCACACATACACATACACACACATGCATATACATATGTACATACACATACATGCATACATACATATGTACATACACATACATGCATACATATGTACATACACATACATGCATACATACATATGTACATACACATACATGCATACATACATATGTACATACACATACATGCATACATACATATGTACATACATGCATACATACATATGTACATACACATACATGCATACACACACGCATACATGCATACACACACGCATACATGCATACACACACGCATACGTGCATACGTACACATACTTGCATACATACGTACACATACTTGCATACATACGTACACATACTTGCATACATACACGTCTCTATATATATATCCACTTGTATAGAAGTGATCCACGACTCCAGAGAGAGAGACGTTTATGCCTCTAGTATTGTCACGCTTCACTCATAATGCCGGTCATATTCATCGAAGTGAGAATTATGACAAAGTTTGTTATTTTTAATTCAATAATAAATAATATGCTGCAAATGCATACAGTAGTTTTTGCATCATATAATTGTTCCATTCCGCATATTGTTGTTCCATTCCGCATATTATTGTTCCATTCCGCATATTGTTGTTCCATTCCGCATATTATTGTTCCATTCCGCATATTATTGTTCCATTCCGCATATTATTGTTCCATTCCGCATATTGTCCAATCTTGATTTTAATTGAATGTATTTTAAGCTATTTAATGTCAGGATAAAGTGACTATCAATAGTGTTCAAGAAGGGACATACGAGTAAGAACATTGCATGTACCATGCTAGTAATCGTTGTTATGTAGTGCTTCCTCAAATAGTACGAACACGAAATATGAGGATAACTTACACTTATATTATTTTTAAAGGGTAGATGATGAATTGAAATGCATTCCTGGCATTTGTTTCAGGTATAAATGTTTTTACTCTGCCGGTTGTCAAGGGTTCTAATTAGTTGATGAAGTATCTTGAAATTAAATAAAATCTGTATTTGACAAGTGGGTAATAATCCATTATTACCAGCTTGTCAAATACACATCCTATCAGACATTTACGGACCACGCAAACTGCGATCCCGAACATACGAACACGGCAGTAACGCTCAGAATATATGTATCAAAGGGCCATAGCCCTCCGAATGCGCCAGACCCCGACCCAATCAAGCATGGCACACTAGTTACCTAGCGACAACTGGTGAGCACGGTATCGTGGTACGGACTGTATCACTATCTAAACAATAGTAGCAGAGACATGTAATAATTATTATCATCAACATTTCTGTCTACAATGTCGAAGTATATCACTATATACATACTAATATTGTGTCTTCATCATCAAACAAAATTATGTCAAGTTGTTATTACAAGAAATACATTGTTATGGTATACAATCAGTTAATTGTGTGGTAGGTTTTAAACCGGAGCATTGTCAGTGTACAAAATTGAATAGATAATCCTCGCATAGTTGTATCACATTGGTAATATTTGTGATAAAGATTACACTGCGCGACGTGTATAACGTGGCACTAACATTGTGTATATTCGATTACTTTGGCCATGGTAAATCGAGCCAGCTATCGAATGCTTCATATGTGTGCGTAATTGTTACATTCTCCCAATAATAGCGAACAGAATTCTCCATTTTGATCTTAATCGTAATGGTAAATGCCATCTCAAGACCAAATTTAGAGTTACATGTGCACTCCATATGCACATTCTGAATACTATGCAACGCTACAACGCTGTTCCACCATCAGTCTATCTTGTTCGAAAACGAATCTAACAAGATTCCGCCAGTGGATAACAAGTATACACATACAGTATTATTATATGTATTACATACATCGGCTATATAACAAATTATTAAATACATGTTTCAATAGTATATAGCATCACAAGTATACCTGTACAACATTACCATATATATTACATACCTATATAACATATTATATACATGTAGCATATAGCATCACAAGTATACACAACATTATTTTAATACTCGATAAGATGACAACACTCGATCAAGAAATACACAATTTTATTACGTACTAACATGGTATCTATGATATCTACTAAAATATACTGAGTCAAAAAAGAAACGATACCAAACTAAAAATGACGTAAAACGGATAAAACCATAGAAAGGTTTAATATATTATTACGTATCAGTACCGGGTATCTTATTGCAACGTCAGCCAACCATAAACACATGTAAATAAACACCCCATAATCCTGGAACGCCGAATTTCCGATTTGCACGTGCTCCTCAACAAAGACAACTTCCTACACATGTACAAATCGGAAAACCGGTTTATTGTACTGGTATTGCATTATCATCGAGGAAAAACACCTTACATACCCATTGTTACCTCTAACAAAATGCCTAGGCTAAACCGCAATCAGAGAATGCGTGCCATTGGCATGATTGACGGTGGTTTACGTCAGCGTGACGTCGCAAATCGACTCGGGGTTACGCGGATCACGATAACACGTCTACTTCGACGTTATCGAACACATGGATCGGTGGACGACCGTCCAAGATCTGGTCGACCACGTGTGACGACGCGTGAACAGGACCGTCACATTCGGATGTCACATTTACGTGACCGATTCCAACCTGCTACGCACACAGCTGCCGTTACTCCTGGGATGACCAACACTCGCATCAGTGCACAAACAGTCAGGAACCGGCTCGGTGAACGTGGCATTCGTGCCTATCGGCCATACGTTGGACCCATCCTGACACGACGTCACCGTGACGTACGGCGGGAATGGACGACGGAACGTGCTCGCTGGACTCGGTTACAGTGGAATTCGGTGATGTTTAGCGATGAATCGCGGTTCTGTTTGCGTCGAGCGGATGGCAGAGAGCGGGTATATCGCAGACGCGGTGAACGTTACGCCGACGCATGTGTACGTCAGGTCGATCTGTTCGGGGCGGAAGCGTTATGGCGTGGGTGGTATCACCTTCGGCAGTCGCACTGAACTGTTAGCGGTGGACGGGAACCTAAACGCCCAGCGGTACTGTGATGAGATCCTTGCGCCAGTTGTTGTGCCGTTCTTTAACGCCAACAGAAACGTCACACTGTTCCAACAGGACAACTTCAGGTGTCATACTGCTCGGATTTCCACCACATTATTGGAGCAGAACAATATTGAAACCCTGCCGTGGCCTGCTTTGTCACCAGACTTGTCACCCATAGAACATTTGTGGGATACGTTAGACCGCCGCGTCAGACGATGTCAGCCGGTAACATTAAACCAACTGAGGGATGTTTTGCGTCAGGAGTGGACACATATTGACCAGCAAGAGATTCAGACACTCTTCCGTTCGATGCGACGGCGGTGCATTGCAGTGAGAGACGCAAATGGTGCCCATACTCGGTATTGACGTCTGTGTGAAAACTCTCATTAGACCCCTGTCCGACGAATTACGTCATCACGCAGCAGACAGTTTCGGAGGCTCATTATGCTTTATGTGCTCCTCTTTCTCCTCTTTGGACTATCATCTTATGAATTTTCAAAGAATTGTCTTAATAAATGTTGAAATTATAGACACATAAACACCAGGTATCGTTTTTTTTTGACTCAGTATATATATGTGGCTAGAATAGGCCGCTCAAGACAATACCGGATACCCGTGAATGTCTGTAAATCCTGTCGACCGAAAGGAAAACGGATGTTATATGCTATTTGATTATAATATCTCACTATATGCTATTTGATTATAAGATCTCATTTATTATTCTATTACTTTTCGAGATGTACCACGCTATTTACGGTGCAAGCCACAAGCCGTGGCTGTGCGTAACATACCGACCCAACTGTACATCGTTCAACAATCAGATCCCGATCCCATCCACACCACGTTAGTGAATGAGACCGCAATCCGAAGCCGATCGAATATACAGCATGGAAAGCATCACACCGATGCAACAACACCGAACCACCAACCGTGGCCGTATCATACAGACTTACTTTGCCACACACCGTGGCAGTGAGTACACAACCAACTTACTTTGCCACAAGCCGTGACAGTACTCGACCAACTTACTCTACCACAAGCCGTGACAGTACACAACCAACTTGCTCTGCCACAAGCCGTGACAGTGCGTGAATCAACTTCGGTCCAAAAGTATCACGCAACTATACTACAGGGCATAGCAATATAAGCAAAGCAAAAACGCAGGAATTGCCATTAGAGGAGGGTAAAACATATTACTAGCCAGCGGCCCCACTCACTGACCAACCGTATGATACCTTTCCGTAGTACATCGTAAAATCTCAACCAATTTAGATTCCCTATCAGAGGTCCCTCATTCCCAAGTTGGATTGATTCCCAGAAACGGGAAGAGGAGCTCTGATCGGTTAAACACATTTAAACTACACTAATTATTGAATGTTATAAGAAACCTATGAAAGAGGATCCGTTTGCCTCTCGGTCGACTGAACTTTTTTCGAAAAAATTACTAAAAGAACAATCTTAATTATTTAACATGATATCCCTAAAATAGTAGAGATAAAACTCGAGCCCCACATCATTAAGATGAATTCCGTCGTGACGGAAGAAACCAGTTTTTTGCATCGATGTCGGGCACGCAGATGTATTTATCTAGACTTTTAATTAAATGATGGCCAATTCTGTTGACCCGTTGGCGCTTTTTTCCATAGCGTCATATGTATCCGATGCGCCCCCCAGACCCGCCTCTGTAGAATATCTAACCAGACTAAGATGGCCTTGGGGAACGCGTCGCGAATATATGTTAGCTCACTATGAATAAAATCTTTGATTTCCAAAATTGATAAGGTTGACAAGTCATTTCCACCAAGGTTAATAATAATTTTAGGTTGAGGGGAAAAACATTACTTTCATTTCTAATTCCTAACCACCCCCCGTTTGAAATATTGACATTGACTGGTAACATAATTCTGTACTTTTATCCCCTCCTAAAAAGTCATCCGAATAGTGAATTAAATTTGAAGACTTCAAATTTGATTTAACACAATATTCCAAAAATCTGGCAAACCTCACAAAATTTATGTTATACAGCTTATCAAGCTCCAAATGTTTTCGTCAAAAATAAATTTCTTGAATGAAAAACCCAATATATTCCGTGGTCTATACACACGTGACGCTACATTCCGTTGTCTACATACACACACGTGACGCTACATTCAGTGGTCTACATACACACACGTGACGCTACATCCGTGGCCTACATACACACGTGACGCTACATCCAGTGGCCTACATACACGCGTGACGCTACATCCAGTGGCCTACATACACGCGTGACGCTACATCCAGTGGCCTACATACACGCGTGATGCTACATCCAGTGGCCTACATACACGCGTGACGCTACATCCAGTGGCCTATATACACGCGTGACGCTACACTCAGTGGCCTACATACACGAGTGACGCTACACTCAGTGGCCTACATACACGCGTGACGCTACACTCAGTGGCCTATATACACGCGTGACGCTACACTCAGTGGTATATACACGTGACGCTACACTCAGTGGCCTATATACACGCGTGACGCTACACTCAGTGGCCTATATACACACGTGACGCTACACTCAGTGGTCTATATACACACGTGATGCTACACTCAGTGGCCTATATACACACGTGACGCTACACTCAGTGGCCTATATACACACGTGACGCTACACTCAGTGGCCTATATACACACGTGACGCTACACTCAGTGGCCTATATACACGCGTGACGCTACACTCAGTGGTCTATATACACACTTGACGCTACACTCAGTGGTCTATATACACACGTGACGCTACACTCAGTGGTCTATATACACACGTGACGCTACACTCAGTGGTCTATATACACACGTGACGCTACACTCAGTGGTCTATATACACACGTGACGCTACACTCAGTGGTCTATATACACACGTGACGCTACACCCAGTGGTCTATATACATACCTGACGCTACACTCAGTGGTATATATACACACGTGACGCTACACTCAGTGGTCTATATACACACGTGACGCTACACTCAGTGGTCTATATAGTCACGTGACGCTACACTCAGTGGTCTATATAGTCACGTGACGCTACACTCAGTGGTCTATATACACACGTGACACTACACTCGGTTATCTGTATACACACGTGACACTACACTATACACACATGACACTACACTCAGTTCTCTGTATACACACATGACACTACACTCAGTTCTCTGTATACGCACCTGACACTACACTCAGTTCTCTGTGTACGCACATGACGATACGCTCAGTTCTCTGTGTACGCACATGACGATACGCTCAGTTCTGTGTACGCACATGACGATACGATCAGTTCTCTGTGTACGCACATGACGATACACTCAGTTCTCTGTGTACGCACATGACTCTACATTCAGTTCTCTGTACGCACATGACGATACATTCAGTTCTCTGTACACACATGACACTACATTCAGTTCTCTGTACACACATGACACTACATTCAGTTCTCTGTACGCACATGACACTACATTCAGTTCTCTGTACGCACATGACACTACATTCAGTTCTCTGTACGCACATGACACTACATTCCGTTCTCTGTACACACATGACACACATTCAGTTCTCTGTACACACATGACAATACATTCAGTTCTCTGTACACACATGACGATACATTCAGTTCTCTGTACACACATGACGATACATTCAGTTCTCTGTACACACATGACGATACATTCAGTTCTCTGTACACACATGACGATACATTCAGTTCTCTGTACACACATGACGATACATTCAGTTCTCTGTTCACACATGACAATACATTCAGTTCTCTATACACACATGACAATACATTCAGTTATCGTAAGACGTCACTACACTATAATTAATACCGAGATGTATATGACGTAATTAACTGATGTGACTAGTAAACTTGCAATGTTAATATTAGCATGTCAAACAGTGATGTCTATTCCATTATCCTAACACCAATATTATTTATTTTGGACCACGAAGCTTTGGCAATTGCTTGTCTTAAACGTCATCATAAGTACGCCATGCTAAATTACCCTGGCGTGACGCACAATCCCTGATGTTAAACATATAATGTAACATTTCGTAAACTCTATCGGAGTAGTTTGAAAGATAAATATAAACGTAAATTATGAAAGCGTTGTTGGTCCATTAACTCCGGATTTAATACCGTAGAGCGTAACTTTTTGCGTTTCTCGGACCACGTGGCCCAGTGTATTGCATTGGAAAGCCGTGTAATCATTTAACAAAAAAGACGCCTCCGCCTTGTAGAACTGTACATAACTTTTTAAAGCCGTAATATTTACCGGAGCTTTCGCTAAACAGCGAATATTCCCCCCCCCCCCACGTGACTCATTAGTTGTGGTTATTGAAGTTGCCTCTACCTCTAAAACTTGAACGGGGGCCCCTGCCCCGAAATATAGTCCTAGCCCGTGTCCTAGTAGCTCTAAACGTGTTAAGAGTTATTATTGGTACCGTTCACCGATGAACGAGGGCCTGAGCACGTGAAACAAATATGTGAAAATCTACAATTCGGCCAAGTGCAATTACCTTTGTTAAATTCATTACACGTGTGTAACTATGAGGATTAGCTTGATGTTTATCATTAAACCAATTGGCCCCTTGAGTTGGCCTAAGTTTAATACCGCGCCACCATAAATCATTCTATATTCACCAGGGGGCTTTTTGTGCACCAGGCCTGTCGGAGAAACTATTCAGTTAGGTAATAGGCGAGTGTTAAAAGGTCCCGCAACTCTACCTGCGTTAACCTCCTTGTTTATAGCCTTTTAATAATAAAGCCAAATTAACATTGTCACCCTTGAAAATCTTCTGTTTGAGGGCACATGAGCCGCTAAATCATCGTCTGCTACACGAATGTTATTTAGAGAGCTGTTACTTGTTACTACGCCCAGAAGCATTTGGTGATTACAACAATTTCTAAGAATATCAGGTTGGGACGGGTTGCCACACCCCATTACGCCATTTAAAATATCCACAGCGGGGATACCGGTATTCCCAGCATACTCGCTAGTGTTTTGGCGTTGTAATACTTGCTCAAAATCAACAACACGATTATGAATACAATTATTACCTCCATGTGTTTCCAAAGGACGCTCGTCAACAGCATTCTCCTCGACCAAATGAGTTCTACATCCTCCCGTCTCCGTTTTCTTCCACTATCCGGAGCTCTAGCAGGCCTAGGAGGGTCAGGCTGTTCTGGAGGAGCCACTACCCTGTTCCTCAGTACTCGTCTAGCTGGTTGCTGACGCCTTCCAGCACCAAGTGGCATCTTGATAATTTCAATTACTATTCACTATAACAAATACAGTCCGACTGTCGGAGAATATCTCAGCACGTGACATTAGCACGATTTTTCCAACTATATACCCCCGGTTGGTACCCGACTTTGATACCTTCGTACTGCTATACAAACAGAAACCAATAAAATCGGTCGACAATGACTAATGTAATTTGAACAAAGCCGGTGCGTAGCCAACCACATTTCTGAAGAGGATCTCGAAACATAACTGAAATTATTTAAATTCTGAAATAATTTTGGATTATCATATATATTACATACCTATATAACATATTGTATACATATAGTGTATAGCAACACAAGTATACCTGTACAACATTACCATATATATTACATACCTATATAACATTATATACATATAGTATATAGCATCACAAGTATACCCGTACAACATTATCATATATATTACATACCTATATAACATATTGTATACATGTAGTATATAGCAACACAAGTATACACAACATTACCATATATATTACATACCTATATAACATTATATACATATAGTGTATAGCAACACAAGTATACACAACATTACCATATATATTACATACCTATATAACATTATATACATGTAGCATATAGCATCACAAGTATACCTGTACAACATTACCATATATATTACATACCTATATAACATTATATACATGTAGCATATAGCATCACAAGTATACACAACATGTACAACATTATAATATATATTACATACCTATATAACATTATATACATGTAGTGTATAGCATCACAAGTATACACAACATGTACAACATTATAATATATATTACCGGGGGTCGATACCCAGGATGATTTGAAACTAGCCACGTAATAACATCTTTATTACTTTGATATGAATTTGTACATTTAATAATCGAATTCATGCTCTCCGTTATCCATGTATAAGGAATAAAGCACAATTACAGAATTACACGAAAACGATTGAAATATTACAATGTAACTACAAACAAATGTCAAATTTGACACACTGATACCTGACGGAAACAAACTAGCACCGTGTGCGCATGCGTTTTTCTCTCAGGAAATAATTCTGATACGGCTTTATTCTGGTTCGATACGGTACGTGATCGTATCAAACCAACAAACGTACTAACATACTAGTATCATCCTGGGTGGCAGATAGATTGTGATAGGCAAATATCAGCACAAAATAGGCTACATTTCACATCTCAATAATAACGAGCACTATTCATCAGTGATTGGTATTATACATTACTAAACTATTTCACACAAAAAGGCATGCTAGTACTCGCCTAGACTGTAAGGGACAGTTTTGAATGTTGGAAGTCGTAATAGTGCAGTGATATCGTAGGCGCGAATGGCCATGAGTTCGCGCCCAGCTGTAGTCATTACGATTGTGCCCTTAGACCATGCATTTAAATTACACATTGCCTCGTCTCTCTCCATCGTGGTGATAAATTCCATCAGGACTGAGTTCTCGAGAGCGATTAATCTACTGTTGTATACACTTACTTCTTTTTTTAACTTTATTTATTTTACAATGATTGCGAAGCAAGTTTTAACAACTTACATTAATCACTCTCGTTGGCGCGGATGAATGCGTAAATGTGGTCATTCGTGTGGGAGGAAACCAGATTACCTGAAGAAAATCCTCCTGTCCGATCTGACGACCACCGTACCATCTCACATACTTCCCGATCCGGCTTCGCAATCGACCTAAATATATGTGTATAAATGGGAACAGTTTGTCCTCGTATGGTGCAGAAAGCTAGTAGATACTGTATATATGAGAATCATACTGAACAGAACAGAACAGAACATATGTTTATTTTGACGTATACATAAGTACATAGTCATTAATAGAAATATACATACATGCATATAGATATATATACATAATTATATATATATATATATCCACACATAAAAACATAATTACATATCACAATCAATCAATGTAATAGCCATTAGCATAGCCACAAGTGCTAAGCGAGAATGCTTTCATAATATAACACATACTATTTATTTTGCTCCGTCTAAATATTCATAAATGCCTTATTACATGTTAGAATTCAACATTTTGTGATTATGTAAATATTTATGTGTGTGTTTTACGTTTATTTATCGTCGCTACCGGTTACCCATATGAGCGACGCCTCCTGAAGAGATTAGTCATTTTAGATTTTGGAGGATAGTGCAATGATACAGAGAGAGACCCATTCCAGAGTCTCCTCTGGTTCTTTTACGTGCACGGCGTAAAGTACCGACACAAGACCTCGGTTTAGAGTCCCATCTGAAAGACTGTTAATTTTATTAGGGTCAGACCGAACCGAATATGTATGTGTTATGTAGCGTTGTGGTATTATGCTTAATTGGTGATGGAGACAATGTTTAATGAATTCAATGGCATTTGTTATCAATCCAATGGAAATAACTGTGTTTTACAATTGCAATTTGGGTCAGACTTGCATAACAACACCACAATGGTGATCTATTTTTAGCTTGATGACATTCCATACAGCGGTTGCTTAGTTACGGCCAATTTATTGAATTTTGAATCAATTAAAGGGGAATAACTCTGATTTTGTTGACACCATCTGGACGAAAGAGCACCTGCATACTATGGTAATACATATTTATTTTTAGTTTATTTTTAGTTTCATGAATTTCCGCGAAGCGGTTACTTAGTTAATGTCAAATTGTTATCAATTAAAGAGGAATAACTCTGGTTTCACTATTACAAAATATGTCACACTTGCATAACAACACAATTGTAATATAATTTTCTTTTAAGTTTGATGACGTTCCATACATCGGTTACTTACAGACGGATACGTAGTCCAGTGGTTAACACGATGGACTGGTAATCCAGGGATCTTGTACATTTATCAAGCATCTGTATTGTGATGTTACAGACGGTATACGTAGTCCAGTGGTTAACACGATGGACTGGTAATCCAGGGATCTTGTACATTTAGCAAGCATCTGTAGTGTGATGTTACAGACGGTATACGTAGTCCAGTGGTTAACACGATGGACTGGTAATCCAGGGATCTTGTACATTTAGCAAGCATCTGTAGTGTGATGTTACAGACGGTATACGTAGTCCAGTGGTTAACACGATGGACTGGTAATCCAGGGATCTTGTACATTTAGCAAGCATCTGTAGTGTGATGTTACAGACGGTATACGTAGTCCAGTGGTTAACACGATGGACTGGGAATCCAGGGATCTTGTACAAATAGCAAGCATATGTATTGTGATGTTACAGACGGAATACGTAGTCCAGTGGTTAACACGCTGGACTGGGAATCCAGGGATCTTGTACATTTAGCAAGTATCTGTATGGTGATGTTACAGACGGTATACGTAGTCCAGTGGTTAACACGATGGACTGGTAATCCAGGCATCTTGTACATTTAGCAAGCATCTGTAGTGTGATGTTACAGACGGATACGTAGTCCAGTGGTTAACATGATGGACTGGTAATCCAGGGATCTTGTACATTTAGCAAGCATCTGTAGTGTGATGTTACAGACGGTATACGTAGTCCAGTGGTTAACACGCTGTACTGGGAATCCAGGGATCTTGTACATTTAGCAAGCATCTGTAGTGTGATGTTACAGACGGTATACATAGTACAGTGGTTAACACGCTGGACTGGGAATCCAGGGATATTGTACATATAGCAAGTATCTGTATTGTGATGTTACAGACGGTATACGTAGTCCAGTGGTTAACACGATGGAATGGGAATCCAGGGATCTTGTACATTTAGCAAGCATCTGTAGTGTGATGTTACAGACGGTATACGTAGTCCAGTGGTTAACACGATGGACTGGTAATCCAGGGATCTTGTACATTTAGCAAGCATCTGTAGTGTGATGTTACAGACGGTATATGTAGTCCAGTGGTTAACACGATGTACTGGGAATCCAGGGATCTTGTACATTTAGCAAGCATCTGTAGTGTGATGTTACAGACGGCATACGTAGTCCAGTGGTTAACACGCTGTACTGGTAATCCAGGGATCTTGTACATTTAGCAAGCATCTGTATGGTGATGTTACAGACGGTATACGTAGTCCAGTGGTTAACACGATGGACTGGGAATCCAGGGTTCTTGTACATTTAGCAAGCATCTGTAGTGTGATGTTACAGACGGCATACGTAGTCCAGTGGTTAACACGCTGGACTGGGAATCCAGGGATCTTGTACATTTAGCAAGCATCTGTAGTGTGATGTTACAGACGGTATACGTAATCCAGTGGTTAACACGATGGACTGGGAATCCAGGGATTTTGTACATTTAGCAAGCATCTGTAGTGTGATGTTACAGACGGCATACGTAGTCCAGTGGTTAACACGATGGACTGGGAATCCAGGGATCTTGTACAAATAGCAAGCATATGTATTGTGATGTTACAGACGGTATACGTAGTCCAGTGGTTAACACGCTGGACTGGGAATCCAGGGATCTTGTACATATAGCAAGCATCTGTAGTGTGATGTTACAGACGGAATACGTAGTCCAGTGGTTAACACGCTGGACTGGGAATCCAGGGATCTTGTACATTTAGCAAGTATCTGTATGGTGATGTTACAGACGGTATACGTAGTCCAGTGGTTAACACGATGGACTGGTAATCCAGGCATCTTGTACATTTAGCAAGCATCTGTAGTGTGATGTTACAGACGGATACGTAGTCCAGTGGTTAACACGATGGACTGGTAATCCAGGGATCTTGTACATTTAGCAAGCATCTGTAGTGTGATGTTACAGACGGTATACGTAGTCCAGTGGTTAACACGCTGTACTGGTAATCCAGGGATCTTGTACATTTAGCAAGCATCTGTAGTGTGATGTTACAGACGGTATACGTAGTCCAGTGTTTAACACGCTGGACTGGGAATCCAGGGATCTTGTACATTTAGCAAGTATCTGTAGTGTGATGTTACAGACGGTATACGTAGTCCAGTGGTTAACACGATGTACTGGGAATCCAGGGATCTTGTACATTTAGCAAGCATCTGTAGTGTGATGTTACAGACGGCATACGTATTTCAGAGGTTAACACGGTGGACTGGGAATCCAGGGATCTTGTACATTTAGCAAGCATCTGTAGTGTGATGTTACAGACGGTATACGTATTTCAGAGGTTAACACGGTGGACTGGGAATCCAGGGATCTTGTACATTTAGCAAGCATCTGTAGTGTGATGTTACAGACGGTATACATAGTACAGTGGTTAACACGCTGGACTGGGAATCCAGGGATATTGTACATATAGCAAGCATCTGTATTGTGATGTTACAGACGGTATACGTAGTCCAGTGGTTAACACGATGGAATGGGAATCCAGGGATCTTGTACATTTAGCAAGCATCTGTAGTGTGATGTTACAGACGGTATACGTAGTCCAGTGGTTAACACGATGGACTGGTAATCCAGGGATCTTGTACATTTAGCAAGCATCTATAGTGTGATGTTACAGACGGTATATGTAGTCCAGTGGTTAACACGATGTACTGGGAATCCAGGGTTCTTGTATATTTAGCAAGCATATGTAGTGTGATGTTACAGACGGCATACGTAGTCCAGTGGTTAACTCGCTGTACTGGTAATCCAGGGATCTTGTACATTTAGCAAGCATCTGTAGTGTGATGTTACAGACGGCATACGTAGTCCAGTGGTTAACACGCTGGACTGGAAATCCTGGGATCTTGTACATTTAGCAAGCATCTGTATGGTGATGTTACAGACGGCATACATAGTCCAGTGGTTAACACGCTGGACTGGGAATCCAGGGATCTTGTACATTTAGCAAGCATCTGTAGTGTGATGTTACAGACGGTATACGTAGTCCAGTGGTTAACACGATGGACCGGGAATCCAGGGATTTTGTACATTTAGCAAGCATCTGTAGTGTGATGTTACAGACGGCATACGTAGTCCAGTGGTTAACACACTGGGCTGGGAATCCAGGGATCTTGTACATATAGCAAGCATCTGTAGTGTGATATTACAGACGGTATACGTAGTCCAGTGGTTAACACGCTGGACTGGGAATCCAGGGATCTTGTACATTTAGCAAGCATCTGTAGTGTGATGTTACAGACGGTATACATAGTACAGTGGTTAACACGCTGGACTGGGAATCCAGGGATATTGTACATATAGCAAGCAAGTCCAGTGGTTAACACGATGGACTGGGAATCCAGGGATCTTGTACATTTAGCAAGCATCTGTAGTGTGATGTTACAGACGGTATACGTAGTCCAGTGGTTAACACGCTGGACTGGGAATCCAGGGATCTTATACATTTAGCAAGCATCTGTATTGTGATGTTACACACGGTATACATAGTCCAGTGGTTAACACGATAGACTGGTAATCCAGGGATCTTGTACATTTAGCAAGCATCTGTAGTGTGATGTTACAGACGGTATACGTAGTCCAGTGGTTAACACGCTGGACTGGGAATCCAGGGATCTTATACATTTAGCAAGCATCTGTATTGTGATGTTACACACGGTATACCTAGTCCAGTGGTTAACACGATGGATTGGTAATCCAGGGATCTTGTACATTTAGCAAGCATCTGTATGGTGATGTTACAGACGGGATGCATAGTCCAGTGGTTAACACGCTGGACTGGGAATCCAGGGATCTTGTACATTTAGCAAGCATCTGTAGTGTGATGTTACAGACGGTATACGTAGTCCAGTGGTTAACACGATGGACTGGGAATCCAGGGATCTTGTACATATAGCAAGCATCTGTAGTGTGATATTACAGACGGTATACGTAGTCCAGTGGTTAACACGATGGACTGGGAATACAGGGATCTTGTACATTTAGCAAGCATCTGTAGTGTGATGTTACAGACGGATACGTAGTACAGTGGTTAACACGATGGACTGGTAATCCAGGCATCTTGTACATTTAGCAAGCATCTGTAGTATGATGTTACAGACGGTATACATAGTCCAGTGTTTAACACACTGGACTGGGAATCCAGGGATCTTATACATTTAACAAGTATCTGTAGTGTGATGTTACAGACGGTATACATAGTCCAGTGGTTAACACGCTGGACTGGGAATCCAGGGATATTGTACATTTAGCAAGCATCTGTATGGTGATGTTACAGACGGGATGCATAGTCCAGTGGTTAACACGCTGGACTGGGAATCCAGGGATCTTGTACATTTAGCAAGCATCTGTAGTGTGATGTTACAGACGGTATACGTAGTCCAGTGGTTAACACGATGGACTAGTAATCCAGGGATCTTGTACATTAACAAGCATCTGTAGTGTGATGTTACAGACGGTATACCTAGTCCAGTGGTTAACACGATGGACTGGGAATCCAGGGATCTTTTACATTTAGCAAGCATCTGTAGTGTGATGTTACAGACGGTATACGTAGTCCAGTGGTAAACACGATGGACTGGTAATCCAGGGATCTTGTACATTTAGCAAACATCTGTAGTGTGATGTTACAGACGGTATACGTAGTCCAGTGGTTAACTCGATGGACTGGTAATCCAGGGATCTTTTACATTTAGCAAGCATCTGTAGTGTGATGTTACAGACTGATACGTAGTCCAGTGGTTAACACGATGGACTGGTAATCCAGGGATCTTTTACATTTAGCAAGCATCTGTAGTGTGATGTTACAGACGGCATACGTAGTCCAGTGGTTAACACGATGGACTGGAATCCAGGGATCTTGTACATATAGCAAGTATCTGTATGGTGATGTTACAGATGGGATGCATAGTCCATTGTTTAACACGCTGGACTGGGAATCCAGGGATCTTGTACATTTAGCAAGCATCCGTAGTGTGATGTTACAGACGGTATACATAGTCCAGTGTTTAACACACTGGACTGGGAATCCAGGGATATTGTACATTTAGCAAGCATCTGTATTGTGATGTTACACACGGTATACGTAGTCAAGTGGTTAACACGATGGACTGGTAATCCAGGGATCTTGTACATTTAGCAAGCATCTGTAGTGTGATGTTACAGACGGTATAGGTAGTCCAGTGGTTAACACGATGGACTGGTAATCCAGGGATCTTGTACATTTAGCAAGCATCTGTATGGTGATGTTACAGACGGGATGCATAGTCCAGTGGTTAACACGCTGGACTGGGAATCCAGGGATCTTGTACATTTAGCAAGCATCTGTAGTGTGATGTTACAGACGGTATACGTAGTCCAGTGGTTAACCCGATGGACTAGTAATCCAGGGATCTTGTACATTAACAAGCATCTGTAGTGTGATGTTACAGACGGTATACCTAGTCCAGTGGTTAACACGATGGACTGGGAATCCAGGGATCTTTTACATTTAGCAAGCATCTGTAGTGTGATGTTACAGACGGTATACGTAGTCCAGTGGTAAACACGATGGACTGGTAATCCAGGGATCTTGTACATTTAGCAAACATCTGTAGTGTGATGTTACAGACGGTATACGTAGTCCAGTGGTTAACTCGATGGACTGGTAATCCAGGGATCTTTTACATTTAGCAAGCATCTGTAGTGTGATGTTACAGACTGATACGTAGTCCAGTGGTTAACACGATGGACTGGTAATCCAGGGATCTTGTACATTTAGCAAGCATCTGTAGTGTGATGTTACAGACGGCATACGTAGTCCAGTGGTTAACACGATGGACTGGAATCCAGGGATCTTGTACATATAGCAAGTATCTGTATGGTGATGTTACAGATGGGATGCATAGTCCATTGTTTAACACGCTGGACTGGGAATCCAGGGATCTTGTACATTTAGCAAGCATCCGTAGTGTGATGTTACAGACGGTATACATAGTCCAGTGGTTAACACGCTGGACTGGGAATCCAGGGATCTTGTACATTTAGCAAGCATCTGTAGTGTGATGTTACAGACGGTATACGTAGTCCAGTGGTTAACACGCTGGACTGGGAATCCAGGTATCTTGTACATTTAGCAAGTATCTGTAATGTGATGTTACAGACGGTATTCGTAGTCCAGTGGGTAACATGATGTACTGGGAATCCAGGGATCTTGTACATATAGCAAGCATCTGTAGTGTGATGTTACAGACGGTATACGTAGTCCAGTGGTTAACATGCTGGACTGGGAATCCAGGGATCTTGTACATATAGCAAGCATCGGTATTGTGATGTTACACATGGTATATGTAGTCCAGTGGTAAACACGATGGACTGGGAATCCAGGGATCTTGTACATATAGCAAATATCTGTATGGTGATGTAACAGACGGTATACGTAGTCCAGTGGTAACACGATGGACTGGGAATACAGGGATCTTGCACATTTAGCAAGCATATGTATGGTGATGTTAAAGATGGTATTCTTAGTCCAGTGGTTAACACGATGGACTGGTAATCCAGGGATCTTGTACATTTAGCAAGCATCTGTATGTTGATGTTACAGACGGTATTCGTAGTCCAGTGGTTAACACGATGGACTGGGAATACAGGGATCTTGTACATATAGCAAGCATCTGTATGGTGATGTTACAGACGGGATACATAGTCCAGTTGTTAACACGATGGACTGGGAATCCAGGGTTCTTGTACATTTAGCAAGTATCTGTAGTGTGATGTTACAGACGGTACACGTAGTCCAGTGGTTAACACGATGGACTGGGAATCCAGTGATCTTGTACATTTAGCAAGCATCTGTAGTGTGATGTTACAGACGGATACGTAATCCAGTGGTTAACACGATGGACTGGTAATCCAGGGATCTTGTACATTTAGCAAGCATCTGTAGTGTGATGTTACAGACGATATACGTAGTCCAGTGGTTAACACGAAGGACTGGGAATCCAGGGATCTTGTACATTTAGCAAGCATCTGTAGTGTGATGTTACAGACGGTATACGTAGTCTAGCGGTTAACACGATGTACTGTTAATCCAGGGATCTTGTACATTTAGCAAGCATATGTAGGGTGATGTTACAGACGGCATACGTAGTCTAGTGGTTAACATGCTGTACTTGTAATCCAGGGATCTTGTACATTTAGCAAGCATCTGTATGGTGATGTTACACACGGTATACGTAGTCCAGTGGTTAACACGATGGACTGGGAATCCAGGCATCTTGTACATTTAGCAAGCATCTGTATGGTGATGTTACAGACGGTATACGTAGTCCAGTGGTTAAAACGATGGACTGGGAATCCAGGGATCTTGTACATTTAGCAAGCATCTGTATGGTGATGTTACAGACGGTATACGTAGTCCAGTGGTTAACACGATGGACTGGGAATCCAGGGATCTTGTACATTTAGCAAGCATCTGTATTGTGATGTTACAGACCGTATACGTAGTCCAGTGGTTAACACGATGGACTGGGAATCCAGGGATTTTGTACATTTAGCAAGCATATGTATGGTGATGTTACAGACGATATACGTAGTCCAGTTGTTAACACGCTGGACTGGGAATCCAGGGATCTTGTACATTTAGCAGGCATCTGTATGGTGATGTTACAGACGGTATACGTAGTCCAGTGGTTAACACGATGTACTGGGAATCCAGGCATCTTGTACATTTAGCAAGCATCTGTAGTGTGATGCTACAGACGGTATACGTAGTCCAGTGGTTAACACGATGGACTGGGAATCCAGGGATCTTGTACATTTAGCAAGCATCTGTATGGTGATGTTACAGACGGTATAGGTAGTCCAGTGGGTAACACACTGGACTGGGAATCCAGGGATCTTGTACATATAGCAGGTATCTGTATGGTGATGTTACAGACGGGATGCGTAGTCCAGTGGTTAACATGCTGGACTGGGAATCCAGGGATCTTGTACATTTAGCAAGTATATGTAGTGTGATGTTACAGACGGTATACGTAGTCCAGTGGGTAACACGGTGTACTGGGAATCCAGTGATCTTGTACATTTAGCAAGTATATGTATGGTGATGTTACAGACGGTATACGTAGTCCAGTTGTTAACACGATGGACTGGGCATCCAGGCATCTTGTACATTTAGCAAGCATCTGTATGGTGATGTTACAGACGGTATACGTAGTCCAGTGGTTAACACGATGGACTGGGAATCCAGGGATCTTGTACATTTAGCAAGCATCTGTATGGTGATGTTACACACGGTATACGTAGTCCAGTGGTTAACACGATGGACTGGGAATCCAGGCATCTTGTACATTTAGCAAGCATCTGTATGGTGATGTTACAGACGGTATACGTAGTCCAGTGGTTAAAACGATGGACTGGGAATCCAGGGATCTTGTACATTTAGCAAGCATCTGTATGGTGATGTTACAGACGGTATACGTAGTCCAGTGGTTAACACGATGGACTGGGAATCCAGGGATCTTGTACATTTAGCAAGCATCTGTATTGTGATGTTACAGACCGTATACGTAGTCCAGTGGTTAACACGATGGACTGGGAATCCAGGGATTTTGTACATTTAGCAAGCATATGTATGTTGATGTTACAGACGATATACGTAGTACAGTGGTTAACACGATGGACTGGTAATCCAGGCATCTTGTACATTTAGCAAGCATCTGTAGTGTGATGTTACAGACGGTATACATAGTCCAGTGTTTAACACACTGGACTGGGAATCCAGGGATCTTATACATTTAACAAGTATCTGTAGTGTGATGTTACAGACGGTATACATAGTCCAGTGGTTAACACGCTGGACTGGGAATCCAGGGATATTGTACATATAGCAAGCATCTGTATTGTGATGTTACACACGGTATACGTAGTCCAGTGGTTAACACGATGGACTGGTAATCCAGGGATCTTGTAAATTTAGCAAGCATCTGTAGTGTGATGTTACAGACGGTATACGTAGTCCAGTGGTTAACACGATGGACTGGTAATCCAGGGATCTTGTACATTTAGCAAGCATCTGTATGGTGATGTTACAGACGGGATGCATAGTCCAGTGGTTAACACGCTGGACTGGGAATCCAGGGATCTTGTACATTTAGCAAGCATCTGTAGTGTGATGTTACAGACTGTATACGTAGTCCAGTGGTTAACACGATGGACTAGTAATCCAGGGATCTTGTACATTAACAAGCATCTGTAGTGTGATGTTACAGACGGTATACCTAGTCCAGTGGTTAACACGATGGACTGGGAATCCAGGGATCTTTTACATTTAGCAAGCATCTGTAGTGTGATGCTACAGACGGTATACGTAGTCCAGTGGTTAACACGATGGACTGGTAATCCAGGGATCTTGTACATTTAGCAAACATCTGTAGTGTGATGTTACAGACGGTATACGTAGTCCAGTGGTTAACACGATGGACTGGTAATCCAGGGATCTTTTACATTTAGCAAGCATCTGTAGTGTGATGTTACAGACTGATACGTAGTCCAGTGGTTAACACGATGGACTGGTAATCCAGGGATCTTGTACATTTAGCAAGCATCTGTAGTGTGATGTTACAGACGGCATACGTAGTCCAGTGGTTAACACGATGGACTGGAATCCAGGGATCTTGTACATATAGCAAGTATCTGTATGGTGATGTTACAGATGGGATGCATAGTCCATTGTTTAACACGCTGGACTGGGAATCCAGGGATCTTGTACATTTAGCAAGCATCCGTAGTGTGATGTTACAGACGGTATACATAGTCCAGTGGTTAACACGCTGGACTGGGAATCCAGGGATCTTGTACATTTAGCAAGCATCTGTAGTGTGATGTTACAGACGGTATACGTAGTCCAGTGGTTAACACGCTGGACTGGGAATCCAGGTATCTTGCATTTAGCAAGTATCTGTAATGTGATGTTACAGACGGTATTCGTAGTCCAGTGGGTAACATGATGTACTGGGAATCCAGGGATCTTGTACATATAGCAAGCATCTGTAGTGTGATGTTACAGACGGTATACGTAGTCCAGTGGTTAACATGCTGGACTGGGAATCCAGGGATCTTGTACATATAGCAAGCATCTGTATTGTGATGTTACACATGGTATATGTAGTCCAGTGGTAAACACGATGGACTGGGAATCCAGGGATCTTGTACATATAGCAAGTATCTGTATGGTGATGTAACAGACGGTATACGTAGTCCAGTGGTTAAAACGATGGACTGGGAATCCAGGGATCTTGTACATTTAGCAAGCATCTGTATGGTGATGTTACAGACGGTATTCGTAGTCCAGTGGTTAACACGATGGACTGGGAATCCAGGGATCTTGTACATATAGCAAGCATCTGTATGGTGATGTTACAGACGGGATACATAGTCCAGTTGTTAACACGATGGACTGGGAATCCAGGGTTCTTGTACATTTAGCAAGTATCTGTAGTGTGATGTTACAGGCGGTACACGTAGTCCAGTGGTTAACACGATGGACTTGGAATCCAGTGATCTTGTACATTTAGCAAGCATCTGTAGTGTGATGTTACAGACGGATACGTAGTCCAGTGGTTAACACGATGGACTGGTAATCCAGGGATCTTGTACATTTAGCAAGCATCTGTAGTGTGATGTTACAGACGGTATACGTAGTCCAGTGGTTAACACGAAGGACTGGGAATCCAGGGATCTTGTACATTTAGCAAGCATCTGTAGTGTGATGTAACAGACGGTATACGTAGTCTAGCGGTTAACACGATGTACTGTTAATCCAGGGATCTTGTACATTTAGCAAGCATATGTAGGGTGATGTTACAGACGGCATACGTAGTCTAGTGGTTAACATGCTGTACTTGTAATCCAGGGATCTTGTACATTTAGCAAGCATCTGTATGGTGATGTTACACACGGTATACGTAGTCCAGTGGTTAACACGATGGACTGGGAATCCAGGCATCTTGTACATTTAGCAAGCATCTGTATGGTGATGTTACAGACGGTATACGTAGTCCAGTGGTTAAAACGATGGACTGGGAATCCAGGGATCTTGTACATTTAGCAAGCATCTGTATGGTGATGTTACAGACGGTATACGTAGTCCAGTGGTTAACACGATGGACTGGGAATCCAGGGATCTTGTACATTTAGCAAGCATCTGTATTGTGATGTTACAGACCGTATACGTAGTCCAGTGGTTAACACGATGGACTGGGAATCCAGGGATTTTGTACATTTAGCAAGCATATGTATGGTGATGTTACAGACGATATACGTAGTCCAGTTGTTAACACGCTGGACTGGGAATCCAGGGATCTTGTACATTTAGCAGGCATCTGTATGGTGATGTTACAGACGGTATACGTAGTCCAGTGGTTAACACGATGTACTGGGAATCCAGGGATCTTGTACATTTAGCAAGCATCTGTAGTGTGATGTTACAGACGGCATACGTAGTCCAGTTGTTAACACGCTGTACTGGTAATCCAGGGATCTTTTACATTTAGCAAGCATCTGTATGGTGATGTTACAGACGGGATGCGTAGTCCAGTGGTTAACACGCTGGACTGGGAATCCAGGGATCTTGTACATTTAGCAAGCATCTGTAGTGTGATGTTATAGACGGCATACGTAGTCCAGTGTTTAACACGCTGGACTGGGAATCCAGGGATCTTGTACATTTAGCAAGCATCTGTATGGTGATGTTATAGACGGGATACATAATCCAGTGGTTAACACGCTGGACTGGAAATCCAGGGATCTTGTACATTTAGCAAGCATCTGTAGTGTGATGCTACAGACGGTATACGTAGTCCAGTGGTTAACACGATGGACTGGGAATCCAGGGATCTTGTACATTTAGCAAGCATCTGTATGGTGATGTTACAGAGGGTATACGTAGTCCAGTGGGTAACACACTGGACTGGGAATCCAGGGATCTTGTACATATAGCAGGTATCTGTATGGTGATGTTAAAGACGGGATGCGTAGTCCAGTGGTTAACACGCTGGACTGGGAATCCAGGGATCTTGTACATTTAGCAAGTATATGTAGTGTGATGTTACAGACGGTATACGTAGTCCAGTGGGTAACACGGTGTACTGGGAATCCAGGGATCTTGTACATTTAGCAAGTATCTGTGGTGTGATGTTACAGACGGTATACGTAGTCCAGTGGGTAACACGGTGTACTGGGAATCCAGGGATATTGTACATATAGCAAGTATATGTATGGTGATGTTACAGACGGTATACGTAGTCCAGTGGTTAACACGATGGACTGGGCATCCAGGGATCTTGTACATTTAGCAAGCATCTGTATGGTGATGTTACAGACGGTATACGTAGTCCAGAGGTTAACACGATGGACTGGGAATCCAGGGATCTTGTACATTTAGCAAGCATCTGTATGGTGATGTTACACACGGTATACGTAGTCCAGTGGTTAACACGATGGACTGGGAATCCAGGCATCTTGTACATTTAGCAAGCATCTGTATGGTGATGTTACAGACGGTATACGTAGTCCAGTCGTTAAAACGATGGACTGGGAATCCAGGGATCTTGTACATTTAGCAGGCATCTGTATGGTGATGTTACAGACGGTATACGTAGTCCAGTGGTTAACACGATGGACTGGGAATCCAGGGATCTTGTACATTTAGCAAGCATCTGTATTGTGATGTTACAGACCGTATACGTAGTCCAGTGGTTAACACGATGGACTGGGAATCCAGGGATTTTGTACATTTAGCAGGCATCTGTATGGTGATGTTACAGACGGTATACATAGTCCAGTGGTTAACACGATGTACTGGGAATCCAGGGATCTTGTACATTTAGCAAGCATCTGTAGTGTGATGTTACAGACGGCATACGTAGTCCAGTTGTTAACACGCTGTACTGGTAATCCAGGGATCTTTTACATTTAGCAAGCATCTGTATGGTGATGTTACAGACGGGATGCGTAGTCCAGTGGTTAACACGCTGGACTGGGAATCCAGGGATCTTGTACATTTAGCAAGCATCTGTAGTGTGATGTTACAGACGGCATACGTAGTCCAGTGTTTAACACGCTGGACTGGGAATCCAGGGATCTTGTACATTTAGCAAGCATCTGTATGGTGATGCTATAGACGGGATACATAGTCCAGTGGTTAACACGCTGGACTGGAAATCCAGGGATCTTGTACATTTAGCAAGCATCTGTATGGTGATGCTATAGACGGGATACATAGTCCAGTGGTTAACACGCTGGACTGGAAATCCAGGGATCTTGTACATTTAGCAAGCATCTGTAGTGTGATGCTACACACGGTATACGTAGTCCAGTGGTTATCACGATGGACTGGGAATCCAGGGATCTTGTACATTTAGCAAGCATCTGTATGGTGATGTTACAGACGGGATGCGTAGTCCAGTGGTTAACACGCTGGACTGGGAATCCAGGGATCTTGTACATTTAGCAAGTATATGTAGTGTGATGTTACAGACGGTATACGTAGTCCAGTGGGTAACACGGTGTACTGGGAATCCAGGGATCTTGTACATTTAGCAAGTATCTGTGGTGTGATGTTACAGACGGTATACGTAGTCCAGTGGGTAACACGGTGTACTGGGAATCCAGGGATATTGTACATATAGCAAGTATATGTATGGTGATGTTACGGACGGTATACGTAGTCCAGTGGTTAACACGATGGACTGGGCATCCAGGGATCTTGTACATTTAGCAGGCATCTGTATAGTGATGTTACAGACGGTATACGTAGTCCAGTGGTTAACACGATGGACTGGGAATCCAGTGATCTTGTACATTTAGCAAGCATCTGTATGGTGATGTTACAGACGGTATACATAAGCCAGCGATTAACACGATCAACTTGTAATCCAGGGATCGGAGGTTCGATCCCTCGTGTGACCTTAATACTATTAACAGTCTTTCAAATAGGACTTTAAATCGAGGTCTCGTGTAGGTGCTTTACATCGTGCACGTAAAAGAACCAGAGGAGATCTGGTAGCGACGATACGTAAACGTAAAACACACATCGGTTGCTTAGTTATAGCCAATTTATTGAATTATTAACATAGCTTTAATGGCCTAACAATTGGTACTTACCCGGTGCGTGTTATACCTGCATACTATTGAAGACTCAAGAACACAACACGTGTGTCTATAACAGTCTTGAATTACACGAATGTCAACTGAAATCAGCCATTTCGCTGCAGTATTTTACAATTGTAACGCCTTGTATCAAAGAGGACATGGGCGAATGACGTCATGTCCAGAATTGATGCTTAATCATACGAGTTTAGACAGTGATGGTTTTTGTTTATTTAGTTCTATTTTTGAACTGCCCCCGTGTTGTCCCCCCGGGGCTCAGCACCAAAACACAACTGCCTGCCATTTGCATGTGCCATACTTCCGCCCCGCCCCCCACATAGGTATATACATTTATCTAAACATCTCCATCCCAAAATGCGTGAGTCGCAGTTCATTCATAGAAAACAATGAGCCAACATGCGGTTTTGTCATTTATTTGTAAATGACGATGTTTCTAGTAAATATGTGAAACACGATAACACCACATAATATGTGAAACATGCTAACACCACATATATGTGAAACATGCTAACACCACATATATGTGAAACATGCTAACACCACACATATGTGAAACATGCTAACTAACACCACATATATGTGAAACATGCTAACACCACACATATGTGAAACATGCTAACACCACACATATGTGAAACATGTTAACACCACATATATGTGAAACATGCTAACACCACACATATGTGAAACATGCTAACACCACATATATGTGAAACATGCTAACACCACATATATGTGAAACATGCTAACACCACATATATGTGAAACATGCTAACACCACATATATGTGAAACATGCTAACACCACACATATGTGAAACATGCTAACACCACATATATGTGAAACATGCTAACACCACATATATGTGAAACATGCTAACACCACATATATGTGAAACATGCTAACACCACATATATGTGAAACATGCTAACACCACACATATGTGAAACATGCTAACACCACACATATGTGAAACATGCTAACACCACACATATGTGAAACATGCTAACACCACATATATGTGAAACATGATAACACCACACATATGTGAAACATGATAACACCACATATATGTGAAACATGCTAACACCACACATATGTGAAACATGCTAACACCACATGTATTCAAATATATTCTTAAATAAAATAACAAACGCCACCAAGCAATGCCATTGCGTCACCGACAAGCAACGTCATTGCGTACCCCACCCAAGACTCACGCATTCCGTGACATGAAAGTTTATATGATATGAAAAGATTATGTAAGAACTGATGCTTAATCATACGAGTTTAGACAGTGATGGTGTTTGTTTATTTAGTTCTATTTTTAACAAATCAATATCACATAAAATTATAGGTAAGTTTAAGCTTTATTTATGTTACAACGATTGCAAAACAAGCTTTAACCCTTTCAACACCACATACCTCTAAATAGGCTTACAAAAAGTGTAGATCCAGATGAGCCGGCTCGTGACGAGCCGTCTCATCAGGATCTGCACTTTTTGCCAGTGATATGACTATTTTTAGACATAATTACCCATTTTGATAAATGAACTTGTGATTTTCTGATTCATTTATTGGTTTATGAATATCATGGACCAGTCCATCTGAGTTACTTGGGGTTGAAAGGGTTAAGAACACATATTAATCTCTCGTTGGAGCGGATTAATGCGTAAATGTGGCCATTCGTGTGGGAGGAACTTGACCGGAGTACCTGGAGAAAACCCACCACTCCGAATTGGCGACCACCGTACCATCTCACATACTTCCCGGTCCGAGGATCCGTATCTGTTTGTGCGAATAGTTAAATGACCACACGAGTTGGACATTATCATGTTAGTAATCGTTAATACCGCAATAGGGAGCAGAACATTCGGCGGATCTGTAGTCCAGTGGCAACACGCTGGACTGGTAATCCAGGGATCGCAGGTTCGACCCCCCGTCTGACCCTAATAAAATTAACAGTCTTTCATATGGGACTTTAAACCGAGGTCTCGTGTCGGTGCTTTACACCGTGCACGTAAAAGAACCAGATGAGACCCTGGAATGGGTATTTGTCTGTATCATTGCACTATCCTCCAACAATCTAAAATCACTAATCTCTTCAGGAGGCGTCGCTCATATGGGCAACCGGTAGCGACGATAAATACACGTAAAACACACACGAACATTCAGCATGTTATGTGGATTTGACTTGAGATTAGAATGTATCCAATGAACTTCTACTGGGCCATTAACAACCATCGATCGTACAATATAGAAGCTTTTAACTATAATCATCACAGAGAAAGGCTTTTCGGCTAATCATGACAAATGAAACAATAAAATGTCGATGATCGCAACAGAGTCGTTTGTATCCAATAATGTACCTCAATACTACTATATATATTGTTCGAATTATGTGTAGGATATAAGCCGAAGTCGATCCAATATGTAAAATGTTGGACTGTGTGAGGCGCAAATGCTCAGAAGACAGTACCACTATTCTACTGATTGGATCCGTTTGAGGCTTATATATATAACGAATATTAGATATATATCACCAAAGTTGGTATTCTGCAATAAATAATTCGACTCGCCTGGAAGCCTATTCTATGTTTAAACATGAAAGTCGAAACGTATTTAGACAGTATAACGGAAGCTAAATTCGGAATAGCCTTATCTAAATTTAGAACATCATCACATGACCTAGCAATTGAAAAGGGAAGATACTCAAATTTAAGTAGCAATTTACGAATTTGTAATAACTGTAATACCAACATGATAGAAAATGAATTTCATTTCCTTTTAGTCTGTCCGAAATTTAAAGATTTAAGAAGAAACTATTTAAAACGTTATTTTTGTTCCTGGCCTTATCATGCATACATTCTTATCTTTAATGACTTGTCAGTCACAAACACAGATCTTAAACCCACCCCAGTCGTGTACGCTCATAGGTACAGCACATCATTCCACATTGCCTCCATTTTTCTGGGTGGGTTACATCTGGGTTAAAGTGTCCCCCAAAATATAAATGGCTTGTATGTGATCATCAGAAATTGATCGTGTGACAGTACTAGTGATTGAGATTTTATAATTCATTTTACTCTTCTTTCTTGTATTTGACAAATAATTGATTTCCACAAGTCATTTCAAACCTGTTTACCAATCCTGTTTACCGTTGCTAAGTGGTCCTTTGCCCAAATACATGGGTTTTTGAGTAGCTATATAAGCTACTCTATTGAAAACAAGGTAAATCACTTAATTAATTATCATGCTTGGGTGTTTTAAAATCCCTTCTGCCACGTCTCACGCAATTTGACCATCATACCAGCACAGGATTAGAATGTCATTTGAAAAATATATACTCACACGAAAAAGAAAGTGTGCACTAGGTTAGAGAAAACATTTTATGCTTATATATAGACACAATAAATAGGCATATTTAGTATCAAAATGTGCAAACATGTATTGGCTACACGGTGTTTTACTTTTAATTGAAATTTGATAAATTTTCAGAACACTGTTTTAAGTGTGAATATAAGTATATAATTTCCCCTCTAGCCAAGTGCACACGTTCTTTCTCGTGTGAGTATATATGTGTTAGAATAGAATATAATTAAACTTTATAACAATGGTATTTACATTCAACTTGCGTCATAGGGAACACAATAATGATAATCTAACAATTATTATATCAACTAAAGTGTGTAATAAGAATTGGACCAACTACACAACAAATCAGTTAAGACATACAATGTGGCCATAGTTCAAGAGGAAGAAGAAGAATCGTTTATTAGGATACACACTTTTACAGTTTATGGTCTACAAACAAATGAATATAATATGTGGCCATATTATCAAAGTATGCTCCAACAACCCCTAAAGCTAGTTCTTGGAAAATTCAAACTGATTTGTAAAATATGTGTGAATAATCTTAGTAGTAGGAAGAGTGCTAATATTAGAAACCTATGAATATTCATATGGTCATATAAATTATGATACATTGCAGCATCAATTCCTATGAACTATAATACCCGACCGCTTGCAGTCTTGTTATTCAGGAACACAAACATGTAAATGGCACATGGTCACGCAACGTCATAATGCGACGTTCAGAAGAACATTAATCCCGGTTTATAATGTAACATGATAGTTAATGTTGTTATAGCAACCACCAGAGTTCTTCTACTTCTGATATAGTACTGCCACAAACTGGTGAATACTCGTACTTGAGTTCGGGGTGGATCACAGTGTGAATTGCTTGGACATTTACAATTAATGCATAATGTACCACCAGGTAATTAAAGAAGATATTTCGAGAAAACGCACACATACGAGAATTATGGGCTTGACACGTCCCCGATCACAAATCAAGTTTAAGTCTGTCTAGTGAGATAGTCATCCATTGTTTAATAGAATCAACCTATATGCCGTATATTGCCAAACAAATGTCACGTGAGGTAGACATGTATTGTTTAATAGAATCAACCCCTATGCCGTATATTGTCAAACAAATGTCACAAGAGGTAGTTTTCTACTGTTTAATAGAATCAACCTATATGCCATATATTGCCAAACAAATGACTGGTGACGTAATCTGCTTTAACGTGGTAGATAAGTGTAATTGTATATATATTGATTTTTAGATTGATTTCTAAAACTGATATGTTGGTGACCGCATTGATAAGAGTGTCCACTTACTTAGCATTCATTGACCACTTTACAGTTGTCGATATAGCATTGTTATGTTAATATATTTAGATATTGTTGATAGTTTATTAAGTTTCCGAATAGCTACTTTTCGATTTTGATACATTTTCGAAGCCTCCAATTCGAGTTTCATTGAGAGATGGTGATATATCTTTATAATAAACCATGTCTGGCCCATGAACAAAGTATCAATACAAAACATTACATAATAAAACATGTATGGTAATATGGTGACGGAAACTAATCTCAAAGATGCATTAACTTAACAAATGTAACCATATTAGGTGCATGTCAATAATATTTCTTGATGTAAAGTGTTCTTAAATCAGTATAAAGTGAGCATTCAATAATAAACTTGTTACATACATTGCATTTCCTTTCAATGAAATATGTACGTTGTGGTTTGTTCCATCTACCACATTCAATTTCTAATATATGTGATGACATTCGTAATCTAGACAAAGCAATTTGATATTTTTTTACATTTGTTAACTCGAGATATGGTTGAAAATTAAAACTAGCAATCGATCTATAAAACAATGCCCTGGACGAATTCACTAAACTAGCATGCCAATCGTGTACATAATTGTCTTTAATACGTTGCTTAGCAATATTAAGGAATATATTAAAATCACACACACCTTGGCTTGGCCAAAACAAATCTGGAAAGTAAATCCTTAATTTCAGAGACCCAGTTTACTTTCTAAGTCACATTTTAACATATTGTATGATGATTTAATGTACATCTTATCTTCTGATCTGCATATTTTCAACCAGTATTTTATGAGAATGAAAAACCGTTTAAAAACGTATGACCCATTTCACCATATACGAAACTATTTTGAGTGCACATCTTTACATCTTTGTATAACATCGTTATTTTTTTCATTCTGTTGACATTTCCGAGGGCTTTGAGTCGGGTTTGACAACTCCGAACACTGACTGATCAAACACTGACTACTGGTTATCGATATGTTACGATTTTATTGGAATTATTAGTGGAAGTCTCCTAATCGAGTTTGACCACTCTGGACAGTGACTGACCACTCACTGACCACTTGTTCTACTTAGAGATTCCGTAGACTAGGTCAAGCTTGATAAGACTCTATGGTGACCGAACTATAGTGATATACCGTACGTTGGAAGGACAATCCATCCACTAGAGGGACACGTGGAATATCAGAGAAACACGTCGTAAGTTTGATGAACAAGACATGTGTTATAGGAACAGTGGGTACACGCTGCTAGTGAAGTGTGTGTACATCGTTTGATAATTTAAAATATCATGATAGCTCATTCATGAATGTTGTATCATTATTACCCATTAAAACAATCATGTATAAACTGTGTAACACGTCGCCTTTGGAAATACCGACAAAGCATATCCCAGGACATGCTAACCAATTTATGAAGTACACGAGAGATGCAATGTACTCGTAACCGAATGTATGTTGCTCGCAAGCATTCTCAGGAACATGATTCGATGGCTTGAATGATATGTCTTGTCAAATAAAATATTCCATTTTTCTCATGGACATAATTATCTCTGATTGGCGTTGACATTGCATATAATTATTGTATAGGGAGACGCGTAACAGTTTCCTTGAACTATGGCCAAATTGTATAGTGTATAAGTTTGTGTCTTAATAAACGATTCTTCTTCTTCAACTATGGCCAGATTGTATGTCTTAACTGATTTGTTGTGCAGTTGGTCCAATTCTTATTACAGATTTTAATTGATATCATAATTGTTAGGTTATCCTTATTGTGTTCCTTATGACGCAAGTTGAATGTAAATACCATTGTTATAATGTTTTATTCTACAGATATACTCACACGAAAAAGAACGTGTGCACTCGGTTAGAGGGGAAGTTATATACTTATATTCACACGTAAAATAATGTTCTGATAATTTATCAAATTTCAATTAAAAGTAAAACATCGTGTAGCCAATACATTCTTGCACATGTTGATAACAAATGTGCCTATTTATTACTTCGATATATCTATATAAGTATAAAATTCTCCCTCTAGCCAAGTCAAGTGCACAGTTTCGTTTTCGTGTCAGTATATATTGTCAAATAATGTCAGGTGCAGTGGTCTCCTCCTGTTCTCTGTAAAGAAGGAATGTACCGTGTTTAGCTAGCATTTTTGTAGTTTTATGACGTCATTTACGCGATCTAAAATGAACACCAACTATTTTTGCGCTTTCTAGATACTTTGTTAGAATTGAAATAATATTTGTGTCTGCGTTATTTATTGTCGGTTTATTGTATGGTTTCTCTTTCTGAGAACCAGAATTAACAACTTAGGCCTACAGCCTGCGTGGTTAGTTCTTAATTCCTACGCGTCCGAACTCCAGACATTGTTTTATTCGCCAATAAATAACTTAAAGACAAAGGATAGTTCTTAAAATAAACGTTGTCATAGGTCATTTTGATTGGTTTATAAAATCATGTTAGATAATTTACATATTTAACTTATTTAAAAGGTGAAACATAAGTATCATATATGTATTTTGGTATGTTTGTCTGTCTATTTGTTTATACTTTCCCTTAAAGCGACATTACATCGCGAAAAGTAAACAAAAATGCATAGTGTAATGACCATCACGTTTAAATGCATTGCTGTTACAAATTCTTCGGAAATAATTAGAACAATAACATTGAATCAATAAACAGTGTTTTTATGGTCTACAAACTCTCACAAATGAAAGTAGGATTTTATATAACGGTCAGCGCCACGATTAGAATTGACGTTTGTTTATCACCGGAGTCTATACTAATCGCGTGATACTGTCGTCTATAGATAAGTATGCTATGGTCACAACTGTAAGGTATACCGGGAAATCTCTAAGACAAATAGGGTTATTCAGGATACAAACTTTGAATGTTGATCCTATTTACTTTATTCAGCATTTATGGATATCCATAATTCGATTATGGATAGCCACAGATGCTGAATAAATAGCAAAACGGCGCGCCTGGAATAATGGATATCCATAGATCGAATATGGATATCAAAAAATAGAATTATTGGATATCAATGATTTTTGGATATCAATATATAGCTTGGAATTATGGATATCACTATGTGTTTGCCTTCCTCTTTAAAATAGAATTATTGATATAATAAAAAAATCGATTTTTGGATATCCATAAATAGCTTGGAATTATGGATATCCATACATCGAATTATGGATATTCATATATCGAATTATGGATATCCAATAATTGAATTATGGATATCCATATTTCGAATTATGGATTTCCAAAAATACTGAATAAATAGCAAAACCGCGCCCCATAAGCATCATGTTTTCGCGTGACGAAAGGTCGGTCGGAAAGTCAATGACGGAAATATGATTTCGTTGAATACTGTAGGTGTGGTATGGTACGACATGCAAACCCAACATTACTTGTTAAATGCTGGGTGGTGTTGTACGGCATGCACACGGGATATTGCTAGTTCAATGCTGTTTTAGGTTGTATTTACGTAAATAGGTTGAAGTGCATCGAATGTAGTCCCAATAACTAATATAGATAATTTTTCTATTTGGTAAAAATGCATGTTCATGACAGGCAGTGTATAGTGTTTGTGTTTTTTTGAGAAATTATGTGACTTGAGAAGACTTCAGACTAGTTGATGTGTAAAACAGATGTGGTATAGGAATTCAGGCCATTGCAAACTGAAGGTTGGTATACTGTATTATTTGGCGGAGGAATACAGTGTGCAAACACAGTGACGTTATTCACAGGCGAGCACTGGTTATTTGAAACTTAAAATTTGAAATATTCTTGGTGTGTTTCAGGCTGATTTGAATACCTCTTCACAGTGGATGTGGTATCAGAAGAAATGAAAGATTGGAAATATAAATGAACAGACTGTATGTTTTTACTTTTTACTATGTATATTTAATAGGCAATTTATATGTTGTTTTACAACCTTTACAGAATATCACAAGTGTTGGCGATATAGCTAAATAATATTCACATATTTTACTGTTTTCGTCTATTCTGTGATAGTATAACACATTGACTTAGACTTTGTGAACAAAATAACTGTTTGTTTCAGTCAAATCCACGGGTCCCAGACATGGCATGTGCTATTCGCATAAATTGTGCAAAACAGGAACCACCCGACATGTAGTAAGTGGATTTCCAGGCAGGCTATAGATAAACGAGCCGTAGTTGTATGCCCAGTTTCCGAATCAACTATCTTAAGTGCAATGAAATCGTACACAACGCAGCATCGACAACGGTACGGTAATATCGCGGGTTTGTTTCTCTAAATTACGAACCTGTGCGAGTTGTGCATCGTCCGATGTGTACTGGTTAAACTATCCGCCTTGTCACCGTGGATTTGTCCGTTAGAGCCCCACAGAACCGAAATGGTGGTGTTCTTAAGACACTCCTCTCTTCTATCTCTCCCTCCCCCTCTCCCCCTCTCCCCCTCTCCCCCTCTCCCCCTCTCTCTCTCTCCTAACCCTATATATCTCTGTTTCCCTCCCTCTATCTCCCCTCTCATGTATATCTCCTTCTCTCTGCACCCTCTCTCTCTCTCTCTGTTCCCTCTCCTCTATCTCTCCCTCTATCCTTCTCTCCTCACCCCTCCCTCTTTCTCCCTCTCTCCCCCCTCTCTCTCTCTCTGTTTCCCTCTCTCCTCTCTCTTTAACTCTGTTTCCCTATCTCATCTCTCCCCTCTCTCTCTCTCCCTATGGCGCCTTCCTTCCCTCTCCCTCCCTTTCTCTCCCACAGCGATGGATTCCATCAGGAATGAGGTATTGAGAGCGACTAAACTAATATTATACTAATATGTTTCATAATCGAGATTCTGGAAATAAATTTATATAAGCTAGATATAAATTAAATATCAACCTAGTTAATATGCTACCTCAAATAGCTACATTATCATTGCAGAAGTAGCTTACTTCGGAATCCGTTTCTTGGGAAAATAACAATTACCTACAGACAAATAACCCCAATGCAAGGAAGCGTTCATCGTGGATTTATTTAACATCATGGATTTATTTAACTGGCCATGGTTGGTGGAATACATGTCATGTATATATAACGAGATATTATACTGTAATATATTATGTAATGGAAAATCAACGATTTTGCTCCGGTAGCGGTAACAAATACACACCTGTATGCTAATACATGCATCGTTATTGCTCCGTTAGCGGTAACAAATACACACCTGTATGCTAATACATGCATCGTTATTGCTCCGTTAGCGGTAACAAATACACACCTGTATGCTAATACATGCATCGTTATTGCTCCGTTAGCGGTAACAAATACACACCTGTATGCTAATACATGCATCGTTATTGCTCCGTTAGCGGTAACAAATACACACCTGTATGCTAATACATGCATCGTTATTGCTCCGTTAGCGGTAACAAATACACACCTGTATGCTAATACATGCATCGTTATTGCTCCGTTAGCGGTAACAAATACACACCTGTATGCTAATACATGCATCGTTATTGCTCCGTTAGCGGTAACAAATACACACCTGTATGCTAATACATGCATCGTTATTGCTCCGTTAACGGTAACAAATCATAAGTGTGTGTTGAATAGAGTCACTTCATCTTCTTAATAAGTGTTAATTGTCACAATAATTGAATGTGCGTGGGTGCGTTTATTTATCGTCGCTATCGGTTGCCCATATGAGCGACGCCTCCTGAAGAGATTAGTCATTTTAGATTGTTGGAGGATAGTGCAATGATACAGGCAGATACCCATTCCAGAATGTCCTCTGGTTCTTTTACGTACACGGTGTAAAGCACCGACACGAGACCTCGGTTTAACGTCCCATCTGAAAGACTGTTACTTTTATTAGGGTCAGACGAGGGATCGAACCTGCAATCGCTTGATTCCCAGTCCAACATGTTAACCATAAGATGCTTCCCTTTATATAATCAACATTGCCCGAAAGTAGTACCAGTACTATTTAATGAGGTATGGGTGTTTTTTGCGATAGGTAATAAATTTAATCTTTTACGAGATTAAACTAAACACTATCATGCAATCAGATGTGTTGACACTTCGTTATGGATCACAATGCACCAATGCTTAAAGGCGTAAGAGAATAGCGTACATTTTCATAATGTTTGTCGTCATCTGATCGTGTCAATTTATTTGCGCATAATGTCCTCCATTTACATCTTAAAATCGTTATTTGTAATTGAAAACAATATTTGTTATTGTAAGTACTGGAAACAATGACATGGGTACACGTTTTAGAGAGTAATTGATGTGAAATATAACACCATAGAAACTGTTTGATGAGTTCCTGCCATGATGTCGTGATGTTCCACCATTCAATGTGTTTCTCATTTGGTATCTGGCTTTATATTTCACTTATGTCAACCTACCCATAGCGTTCTTTATCACAACACAATATTACATCAGTTTATATATGTCACTTAATTGGAAGACTCCAATACCATAATGTTCAATTAAAGACGACTCTTCAAAATGTGCGCCGTGTGTGCGAGCCCGTGATCATGTGTGCGCACCCCTCCATGGGCCCGTGAGGTGAATTTAACGGATTACACGGTACGTACATATTGATGAGCATAGACTATGTCATTAACGTTAAAATAACATATGAAAAACATGTCATGGCTAATACATTTATACCATATGCTTAAGATGTTAATTCCTACGCACCAGAACGACAAACAGTTGTATATTCACCGATAAACAACGGCAAGAAAAATAGTATTTCCATTCTAAGATGACCCAATATAATGCTATAAACGAATATATGTGTTTGTTATTTTGTCACCTTGTCTGTTATTTATCTGATAGCTATGCAAATACCTCCGTGTAAAATACCTTCTGTATTCCAGTGTAACTGAAATTCTAACATGACTTGATATTTTGTTTTAATGAATAAAGAACAGATCTACCGTTGTAAAATATGCAATATACCACGGCTAGAACAGATCTATGTTATGGTTGTTGAATGTTTCCTCCCCGGTATAAAAACTTATTTATGAATGAAAATCACGTGACGTTGGCATTAGATTTTTAGAAAATCTTTATTTCAGGGAGGTAATTTGTAAAGCCGTCAACCAAATCACGGAAAGGAGAGAAATTAGGCGCCACGCCGACAAAGTAACACGCACATTTCTTCGTTCGTAGCATTATATTGGGTCATGTTAGAATGGAACTAATATTTGTCTTGCCGTGGTATATCGGCGCATAAACCGCGGTTTGTCGTTCTGATGCGTATAAAATAACCAATTAGGCCTACGATGTGCGTGGTTAATTCCTACGCATCAGAACTCCAAACCGTGGTTTAGGGCCAGCGTGGTTAATTGCTACGCACCAGAACTCCAAACCGTGGTTTACGGCCAGCGTGGTTAATTGCTACGCACCAGAACTCCAAACCGTGGTTTACGGCCAGCGTGGTTAATTGCTACGCATCAGAACTCCAAACCGTGGTTTACAGCCAGCGTGGTTAATTTCTACGCATCAGAACTCCAAACCGTGGTTTACGGCCAGCGTGGTTAATTTCTACGCATCAGAACTCCAAAACGTGGTTTACGGCCAGCGTGGTTAATTTCTACACATCAGAACGACAAACCGTGGTTTATGCGCCGATATACAACGGCAAGACCAATATTATTTCCTCAATCATCCTCCAGCTATCGACACTATATTTCCTGTATGGCTGGTTATTAAGGTTGTAAACAACAAATAAATGGCCTATGTAATACATAGTAAAAAGTAAAAATATACAGTCTGTTCATATTTATATTTCCAATGTTTCATTTCTTCTGATACCACATCCACTGTGAAGAGGTATTCAAATCCGCCTGGAACACACTCGGAATATTTCACATTTTAAGTTTGAAATAGCCAGTGCTCACCTGTCAATAACGTCACTGTGTTTACACACTGTATTCCTCCGCCAAATAATACTGTATACCAACCTTCACCTTGCAATGGCCTGAATTCTTATACCACATCTGTTCTACACATCAACTAGTCTGAAGTCTTCTCAAGTCACATCATTTCTCAAAAAACACAAACACTATACACTGCCTGTCATGAAAATGCATGTTTACCAAAAACGAAAAATTTACTATATTAGTCATTGGGATTACATTCGAGTGGACCGTGGATACACTTCTGCCTAGTTACGTATATACAACCTTAACGATACAAATCCTGCCAAGTCGCTGTATTCAATTCAAATGTAAACGTGTTAAAGATTGGGCATATGTACTTCTATAAATAAGTTGTTGACAGGGGGAGCAAAATTTAACAGCCGTAGCTGTGATTTATTGCAGATTTAAAAATAGATTTGTTATTTGTTCAAAAATCTACCGTATTTAAATATTAGAATAACATTTATAAGTTTATACAAATTTATTTTAGCTCGATTGCGAAACAAGTTATTTCAACTTATATAAATCACTCTCGAGACCTCATTCCTAATGGAATCCATGGCCACGAGGGAGAGAGAAGAGGCAACGTGGAATTTAAATGCCTTGCCTAAGGGCACAATCGTAACGGCTCCAGTGGGGCTGGAACTCCGGACCTTTCGCACCTGAAGCGAACGCGCATCCACTGCGCTATCACGACACAACATTTATAAATACTGCAAGCTAGTTACATTATTATTGCAACTTACTTTGGTGATGGCGTAGTGGTAGAGCGTAGTGGTAGCGCGTAGTGGTAGCGCGTTCGCTTCAGGTGCGAAAGGCACCGAGTTCGCTCACTCTGGATCCGTTACGATTGTGTCCCTAGGCAATGCATTTAAATTCCACATTGCCTCTTCTCTCTCCCTCGTGGCGATGGATTCCATCAAATAATATAACATAAGTTGTACAAACTTGTTTCGCAATCGAGCTAAAATAAATGTATATAGACTAAGCTAACAAATGGAACCCTGATTTCTTCGGAACTACTTTATGTAAGAAATAAATAATATAGCTCCTCGATTGCTAGACGATCACAGTACCCACATGGAGGCTCCATAATCGCCACTAAATGCTATATATGTATGTATGTTCCTTTAATGTCAAACCCCTCGCGGGGACTTAGACATGTTTTCCTGGGCAGGCTTAGCCGACCTAAGCGATTAACCAGTACTAAGCAATGTATGTGAGGTGCCTTGCTCAATGAATGACACTACATACGTGGCCTGACCGAGTATCGAACCCGGGACCCGGTTCGATTCCAAATCCGACGCTCTACCACTGGACCACGGTCGCCACAATGATGACAATGATGTCAAGAAGTATTACATACGTAGCTATACAGCTGGCTTACAATAGGTTGATGGGGTCTTAGACTCTGGAATGAATCTATGTATGTATCATTGCACTATACACCACAATCTAAAACGACTAATCTCTTCAGGAGGCGTGGCTCATGGGCAACCAGTAGCGACAATAAATAAAATTAAGACGTACACCAGGGTCTTTCTCAGACAAAGCACGCTTGGGAGTCGCCTGTCAGTGCGTCATGAAACCAAATAATAAAGCAAAACCAAACACTGTGTGATTTATGTTTATTTATCATCGCTACCGGTTGCCCATATGAGCGACGCCTCCTGAAGAGATTAGTCATGATTTTTGATTTTGTTTGGAGGATAGTGCAATGATACAGATAGCGACCCATTCCAAAATCTCATCTGGTTCTTTTACGTGCATGGTGTAAAGCACCGACACGATACATCGGTTTAAAGCACCCATCTGAAAGACTGTTAATAAAAATACAAAACGTATACAGACCGCACACATATATATATATATATATATATATATATATATATATATATATATATATATATACATATAAACGTGTCATTGAACTCCCTTTTCTGTGTAACAATACGTACTTTTGCAGTGACTGCATAGTGAACATATTGTACTCTATGCAATAACTATGCAATCACTGCAAAAGTACATATTGTTACACAGAAAAGAGATTTCAATGACGCTTTCAATGATAAGAGATAAAAGTGACAGTGACATATTTCAGTATGAAGTAACCGACAATTTCCTCTGACAATTATCCACACAATAGAAGGTCGTTATTACACCTAATTTGACATAAGAGTATTCTCTCTGGAATTACTTGACGGGTTTCATATTTGGTTGATGTTGACACGTTCGGTTGTTGATTATATCCCCGTTATGTATTTACTTTGATTGTGCCGCTCACCGATATGTTCCATATAAGGGAGTGCATTGTATTATTTTAGTCTACAGACGGATCTGTAGTCCAGTCCAGTGGTAACACGCTGGACTGGTAATCCAGGGATCGCAGGTTCGATCCCCCGTCTGACCCTAATAAAATTAACAGTCTTTCAGATGGGACGTTAAATCGAGGTTTCCTGTCGGTGCTTTACACCGTGCACGTAAAAGAACCAGAGGAGACTCTGGAATGGGTCTCTTTCTGTATCATTGCACTATCCTCCAACAATCTAAAATGACTAATCTCTTCAGGAGTTGTCGCTTATATGGGTAGCGACGATAAATAAACGTAAAACACACACGTTAATATTAATGGAACACTAAACGTTGTCAATGCTCATGGTATCAAAGACATATAGTACGTGGACAAAACAAGTATTTTGACAGAGAGAGCAAATATCATGATTCACTTACTAAGTGACAACAATTATACTTATATGTGCATCCAGTAGAAATTCGCGTCCTTAATATTTCAATCCATAAGCCGTTAAATGTATTTTACGGCATTTTCAGATATCAGATCTCAATGTATCGACCTGTGTCCATCTCTAACACTATCACACACATTTAAGAGAGCTTGTCTGAGACAATCAAGATCACCGACGCTTGTTTAGTTAGTTCATCTGTACTTGACATTTGGTTGGGTTTCAGTTTACGTGCATCGGCCAAAACCCTTTGCACATAACGACATTAGAGTTCTCGTCAGTGGCAATATGAAGTGATTAAGAAAACTGTGTGTCTTATTTATCGTCGCTATCGGTTACCCATATTAGCGACGCCTCCTGAAGAGATTGTGGTTTTAGATTGTTTTGGGGGATAGTGCAATGATACAGACAGAGACCCATTCCTGAGTCGCCTCATATTCTTTTACGTACACGGTGTAAAGCACCGACAGGAGACATCGGTTTAAAGTCCCACCTGAACCTATCCTTTACGAAACATTAATAATTTATAGCGTTCAAGCTTCAAATCGATGATTTTCTTGACACAAACGTTGACAGCCAATTAGCGTTGACAGTTTTCAGTCTTAAAAACTAAGCAGGCAAACATGCTTTGAACGCATGAGCGATGTTATTTGGTTGATCATGTCGGTTTTCAGATCTTCGAGTAGATTAAATTACTGTAATGTAAGCCAAATGTACTCTACAGACGGATATGCAGTCCAGTGGTAACACGCTGGACTGGTAATCTAGGGATCGCGGGTTCGATCCTCCGGCTGACCCTAATACAATTAACAATATGTCAGATGGACCTTTAAACCGAGGTCTCATGCCGGTGCTTTACACCGTGTACGTACAAGAACCAGAGGAGACTCTGGAATGGGTCTCTGCACTATCCTCCCAAATTCTAAAATAACTAATCTCTTCAGGAGGCGTCGCACATATGGGCAACCGGTAGCGACGATAAATAAACGTAAAACACACATAAAATGCGCTCTCCCTTAGTGTCACCATAGTTTAGCAGTGATTAAGTAAGGGTGTTTATCTTATGTGTTCTAATGAAATATAAAAATGTATCAGTGAAATAAAGTATGTTGTTCCACTGATTTCAACTAGTAGAATAACTCATTTTATTTCCCACTGTTTTGCACGTGTGGTACCTTGCCGCTGCATGTTGGAATGTTGTCAACAGAAGGTTTTCGAATAGAAGCTGTCGATTGAAGTATTGTATGACGTCATTTACGGTCATCTAAACACCATTTAGCGCTTGGTTACATCGAAAAATACTAAAATAAAAAGAATATTTGTTTAAGTAAATGATGGAATAATCTTTCACTCATGAACATAGAAAGCTAATATTATCACTAATGGCGCAACTCGTTATAATAATGATTTCGAATACACTCGAACACTAACATTGAATCAATAAACAGTGTGTTTGTGGTCTACAAGCTTTCAAAAGTGAAAGTAGGATTTCATATAACGGTCATCCACGCTCCTGAAATGACGTTTGTTTGCCACTGGAGTCAATACTAAACGCGCAATACTTTCGTTTAGAGATAATTTAACTAATATTAGTCTACACATAAATATGCATAGGCACAAATGTGAGATATAACGGTAAATCGGTACGATAAATCGTGTTATTCAGGATACACGCATTGTAATACGCATTAATGTTGACTATATTTATATTATTTTGTTATGTCAACAAACCGCGTATACAACGCTTGTTTATTTGTTGAAATACTCCGTGTTTGAGGCAAATGTTGTGAAAATAATTCTACCATATAATAGGAAATGACATTATGCAGACATTTGCGTTCTCACCGATGTAGTTTCGCTTTAACTTTTATATCCAATGTGGCATCTGTCAACATATATATGATATTATATAAGCGTAAAATACACAAGAGATGTTGCTTTCTATTAGTAAATCACACTTGTCTACTCTCGAGAAATGGCCCGTCTATGTTAGATAGAGCGTGTAATAGTGTTTATAAAAATGTAGGGTAACTTAATTTGCTTTGAGACTTGTCCGAATGATGCAAACCGTTGAGAACTTTATCAATAATTAAATCAGCCGGGACTTATACTGATTCGTATACACATTGTCTAGCTAGCAAAGCGCAGTAGGTAGTGTAATCCAGCAGTGAGCGGTGCATTCTAGTAGTGGGTAGTATATTGTTGTACTGCTAGCAATGCGCAGTAGGTAGTGTAATCCAGCAGTGAGCGGTGCATTCTAGTAGTGGGTAGTATATTGTTGTACTGCTAGCAATGCGCAGTAGGTAGTGTAATCCAGCAGTGAGCGGTGCATTCTAGTAGTGGGTAGTATATTGTTGTACTGCTAGCAAAGCGCAGTAGGTAGTGTAATCCAGCAGTGAGCGGTGCATTCTAGTAGTGGGTAGTATATTGTTGTACTGCTAGCAAAGCGCAGTAGGTAGTGTAATCCAGCAGTGAGCGGTGCATTCTAGTAGTGGGTAGTATATTGTTGTACTGCTAGCAAAGCGCAGTAGGTAGTGTAATCCAGCAGTGAGCGGTGCATTCTAGTAGTGGGTATATATTGTTGTACTGCTAGCAAAGCGCAGTAGGTAGTGTAATCCAGCAGTGAGCGGTGCATTCTAGTAGTGGGTAGTATATTGTTGTACTGCTAGCAAAGCGCAGTAGGTAGTGTAATCCAGCAGTGAGCGGTGCATTCTAGTAGTGGGTAGTATATTGTTGTACTGCTAGCAATGCGCAGTAGGTAGTGTAATCCAGCAGTGAGCGGTGCATTCTAGTAGTGGGTAGTATAATGTTGTACTGCTAGCAATGCACAGTAGGTAGTGTAACCCGCAGTGAGCGGTGCATTCTAGTAGTGGGTAGTATAATGTTGTATTGCCAGCAATGCGCAGTAGGTAGTGTAATCCAGCAGTGAGCGGTGCATTCTAGTAGTGGGTAGTATATTGTTGTACTGCTAGCAATGCGCAGTAGGTAGTGTAATCCAGCAGTGAGCGGTGCATTCTAGTAGTGGGTAGTATAATGTTGTACTGCTAGCAATGCGCAGTAGGTAGTGTAATCCAGCAGTGAGCGGTGCATTCTAGTAGTGGGTAGTATATTGTTGTACTGCTAGCAATGCGCAGTAGGTAGTGTAATCCAGCAGTGAGCGGTGCATTCTAGTAGTGGGTAATATACTGTTGTACTGCTAGCAATGCGCAGTAGGTAGTGTAATCCAGCAGTGAGCGGTGCATTCTAGTAGTGGGTAGTATATTGTTGTACTGCTAGCAATGCGCAGTAGGTAGTGTAACCTAGCAGTGAGCGGTGCATTCTAGTAGAGGGTAGTACTGTTGTACTGCTAGCAATACGCACTAGGTAGTGTAATCCAGCAGTGAGCGGTGCATTCTAGTAGTGGGTAGTATATTGTTGTATTGCCAGCAATGCGCAGTAGGTAGTGTAATCCAGCAGTGAGCGGTGCATTCTAGTAGTGGGTAGTATAATGTTGTATTGCTAGCAATGCGCAGTAGGTAGTGCAATCCAGCAGTGAGCGGTGCATTCTAGTAGTGGGTAGTATAATGTTGTATTGCTAGCAATGCGCAGTAGGTAGTGTAATCCAGCAGTGAGCGGTGCATTCTAGTAGTGGGTAGTATATTGTTGTACTGCTAGAAATGATCAGTAGGTAGTGTAATCCAGCAGTGAGCGGTGCATTCTAGTAGTGGGTAGTATAATGTTGTACTGCTAGCAATACGCAGTAGGTAGTGTAATCCAGCAGTGAGCTGTGCATTCTAGTAGTGGGTAGTATAATGTTGTACTGCTAGCAATGCGCAGTAGGTAGTGTAATCCAGCAGTGAGCGGTGCATTCTAGTAGTGCGTAATATACTGTTGTACTGCTAGCAATGCGCAGTAGGTAGTGTAATCCAGCAGTGAGCGGTGCATTCTAGTAGTGGGTAGTACAATGTTGTACTGCTAGCAATGCGCAGTAGGTAGTGTAATCCAGCAGTGAGCGGTGCATTCTAGTAGCGGGTGGTATACTGTTGTACTGCTAGCAATGCGCAGTAGGTAGTGTAATCCAGCAGTGAGCGGTGCATTCTAGTAGTGGGTAGTATAATGTTGTACTGCTAGCTATGCGCAGTAGGTAGTGTAATCCAGCAGTGAGCGGTGCATTCTAGTAGTGGGTAGTATAATGTTGTACTGCTAGCAATACGCAGTAGGTAGTGTAATCCAGCAGTGAGCGGTGCATTCTAGTAGTGGGTAGTATACTGTTGTACTGCTAGCAATGCGCAGTAGGTAGTGTAATCCAGCAGTGAGCGGTGCATTCTAGTAGTGGGTAGTATAATGTTGTACTGCTAGCAATGCGCAGTAGGTAGTGTAATCCAGCAGTGAGCGGTGCATTCTAGTAGTGCGTAATATACTGTTGTACTGCTAGCAATGCGCACTAGATAGTGTAATCCAGCAGTGAGTGGTGCATTCTAGAAGTGCGTAATATACTGTTGTACTGCTAGCAATGCGCAGTAGGTAGTGTAATCCAGCAGTGAGCGGTGCATTCTAGTAGTGGGTAGTATAATGTTGTACTGCTAGCAATGCGCAGTAGGTAGTGTAACCCAGCAGTGAGCGGTGCATTCTAGTAGTGGGTAGTATATTGATGTACTGCTAGCAATGCGCAGTAGGTAGTGTAATCCAGCAGTGAGCGGTGCATTCTAGTAGTGCGTAATATACTGTTGTACTGCTAGCAATGCGCAGTAGGTAGTGTAATCCAGCAGTGAGCGGTGCATTCTTGTAGTGGGTAATATACTGTTGTACTGCTAGCAATGCGCAGTAGGTAGTGTAATCCAGCAGTGAGCGGTGCATTCTAGTAGTGGGTAATATACTGTTGTACTGCTAGCAATGCGCAGTAGGTAGTGTAATCCAGCAGTGAGCGGTGCATTCTAGTAGTGGGTAGTATATTGATGTACTGCTAGCAATGCGCAGTAGGTAGTGTAATCCAGCAGTGAGCGGTGCATTCTAGTAGTGGGTAATATACTGTTGTACTGCTAGCAATGCGCAGTAGGTAGTGTAATCCAGCAGTGAGCGGTGCATTCTAGTAGTGGGTAGTATATTGATGTACTGCTAGCAATGCGCAGTAGGTAGTGTAATCCAGCAGTGAGCGGTGCATTCTAGTAGTGGGTAATATACTGTTGTACTGCTAGCAATGCGCAGTAGGTAGTGTAATCCAGCAGTGAGCGGTGCATTCTAGTAGTGGGTAGTATAGTGATGTACTGCTAGCAATGCGCAGTAGGTAGTGTAATCCAGCAGTGAGCGGTGCATTCTAGTAGTGGGTAGTATAGTGATGTACTGCTAGCAATGCGCAGTAGGTAGTGTAATCCAGCAGTGAGCGGTGCATTCTAGTAGTGGGTAGTATAGTGTTGTACTGCTAGCAATGCGCAGTAGGTAGTGTAATCCAGCAGTGAGCGGTGCATTCTAGTAGTGGGTAGTATACTGTTGTACTGCTAGCAATGCGCAGTAGGTAGTGTAATCCAGCAGTGAGCGGTGCATTCTAGTAGTGCGTAATATACTGTTGTACTGCTAGCAATGCGCAGTAGGTAGTGTAATCCAGCAGTGAGCGGTGCATTCTAGTAGTGGGTAGTATAATGTTGTACTGCTAGCTATGCGCAGTAGGTAGTGTAATCCAGCAGTGAGCGGTGCATTCTAGTAGTGGGTAGTATAATGTTGTACTGCTAGCAATACGCAGTAGGTAGTGTAATCCAGCAGTGAGCGGTGCATTCTAGTAGTGGGTAGTATACTGTTGTACTGCTAGCAATGCGCAGTAGGTAGTGTAATCCAGCAGTGAGCGGTGCATTCTAGTAGTGGGTAGTATAATGTTGTACTGCTAGCAATGCGCAGTAGGTAGTGTAATCCAGCAGTGAGCGGTGCATTCTAGTAGTGCGTAATATACTGTTGTACTGCTAGCAATGCGCACTAGATAGTGTAATCCAGCAGTGAGTGGTGCATTCTAGAAGTGCGTAATATACTGTTGTACTGCTAGCAATGCGCAGTAGGTAGTGTAATCCAGCAGTGAGCGGTGCATTCTAGTAGTGGGTAGTATAATGTTTTACTGCTAGCAATGCGCAGTAGGTAGTGTAACCCAGCAGTGAGCGGTGCATTCTAGTAGTGGGTAGTATATTGATGTACTGCTAGCAATGCGCAGTAGGTAGTGTAATCCAGCAGTGAGCGGTGCATTCTAGTAGTGCGTAATATACTGTTGTACTGCTAGCAATGCGCAGTAGGTAGTGTAATCCAGCAGTGAGCGGTGCATTCTAGTAGTGGGTAATATACTGTTGTACTGCTAGCAATGCGCAGTAGGTAGTGTAATCCAGCAGTGAGCGGTGCATTCTTGTAGTGGGTAATATACTGTTGTACTGCTAGCAATGCGCAGTAGGTAGTGTAATCCAGCAGTGAGCGGTGCATTCTAGTAGTGGGTAGTATATTGATGTACTGCTAGCAATGCGCAGTAGGTAGTGTAATCCAGCAGTGAGCGGTGCATTCTAGTAGTGGGTAATATACTGTTGTACTGCTAGCAATGCGCAGTAGGTAGTGTAATCCAGCAGTGAGCGGTGCATTCTAGTAGTGGGTAGTATATTGATGTACTGCTAGCAATGCGCAGTAGGTAGTGTAATCCAGCAGTGAGCGGTGCATTCTAGTAGTGGGTAATATACTGTTGTACTGCTAGCAATGCGCAGTAGGTAGTGTAATCCAGCAGTGAGCGGTGCATTCTAGTAGTGGGTAGTATAGTGATGTACTGCTAGCAATGCGCAGTAGGTAGTGTAATCCAGCAGTGAGCGGTGCATTCTAGTAGTGGGTAGTATAGTGATGTACTGCTAGCAATGCGCAGTAGGTAGTGTAATCCAGCAGTGAGCGGTGCATTCTAGTAGTGGGTAGTATAGTGATGTACTGCTAGCAATGCGCAGTAGGTAGTGTAATCCAGCAGTGAGCGGTGCATTCTAGTAGTGGGTAATATACTGTTGTACTGCTAGCAATGCGCAGTAGGTAGTGTAATCCAGCAGTGAGCGGTGCATTCTAGTAGTGCGTAATATACTGTTGTACTGCTAGCAATGCGCAGTAGGTAGTGTAATCCAGCAGTGAGCGGTGCATTCTAGTAGTGGGTAATATACTGTTGTACTGCTAGCAATGCGCAGTAGGTAGTGTAATCCAGCAGTGAGCGGTGCATTCTAGTAGTGGGTAGTATATTGATGTACTGCTAGCAATGCACAGTAGGTAGTGTAATCCAGCAGTGAGCGGTGCATTCTAGTAGTGGGTAATATACTGTTGTACTGCTAGCAATGCGCAGTAGGTAGTGTAATCCAGCAGTGAGCGGTGCATTCTAGTAGTGGGTAATATACTGTTGTACTGCTAGCAATGCGCAGTAGGTAGTGTAATCCAGCAGTGAGCGGTGCATTCTAGTAGTGGGTAGTATAGTGATGTACTGCTAGCAATGCGCAGTAGGTCGTGTAATCCAGCAGTGAGCGGTGCATTCTAGTAGTGGGTAGTATAGTGATGTACTGCTAGCAATGCGCAGTAGGTAGTGTAATCCAGCAGTGAGCGGTGCATTCTAGTAGTGGGTAGTATAGTGATGTACTGCTAGCAATGCGCAGTAGGTAGTGTAATCCAGCAGTGAGCGGTGCATTCTAGTAGTGGGTAGTATAGTGATGTACTGCTAGCAATGCGCAGTAGGTAGTGTAATCCAGCAGTGAGCGGTGCATTCTAGTAGTGAATGATGTGTAAATGCAAATTGTGTATAAAGAAATCAAATAAAATATTAATTTTTTTTACCTACTTTATTTTCGAAAATAATTAGTCTTAGGGTCGGTTGGGTACAACAATGAGCGATGTTATTTAGCAGTGAGCGACATAACTACAGCTTGGTTTGATAATATTTTATTGCTATATATACATGTATGTTACAATTACAAACAAATTACAAATACATAATTAGCAAATAGGTTGGGCCACAAGTTCTAACAACATTAGTGATTGGCCTTGAAGTTATTTGAACACTACATATTTTAAATGGCTTAATTAAAGCTGAAACATGTATATAACGCAGTTTACAAGATATAATATATGAAGGATTAGTATGTTTTCAAAGAAATGTACTAGTCTGCACAATCCATTGTCCAGTGTCCCCTAGAAGTGCACCCCAGGACGAAGACTTGCGCAAAAGAATAAAAAGGAAAAGGATTAGAAAGTTAGCATAAACATAAAATTAATATAACGGAATTACTTAAATGTTAAATAGATTTGTTTGTTTATAAATGTCTTTTCTGCTGTGAAAATTACAATGTTGTCTTCGTATTTCAAAGACTCTCTACCTAATAATAATATATTAATATTAAGTGGATGATCAACTCTTGCATCGTGAAATAAAACAATTATTGGCGCATCATATTTATTATATTGACAAGCTCCAGCGACTCGTTCCAGTTCTGTAATGTTGCAATGTTGGCATACACCGCTCGCTGCTGGATTACACTACCCACTGTTGGAATACACCGCTCGCTGCTGGATTACACAATCCACTGTTGGAATACACCGTTCGCTGCTGGATTACACTACCCACTGTTGGAATACACCGCTCGCTGCTGGATTACACTACCCACTGTTGGAATACACCGCTCGCTGCTGGATTACACAATCCACTGTTGGAATACACCGTTCGCTGCTGGATTACACTACCCAATGTTGGAATACACCACTCGTTGCTGGATTACACAACCCACTGTTGGAATACACCACTCGTTGCTGGATTTCACTACCGACATCTCATTGCCAGCAGCACATCGGTACAGAACTGGAATGAGGCACTCATAGCTAAATTACACAGATGATTGCTAGAGAATAATGCTTAATCAAATGTTTCCGGTTACCCAACTTACCTTAAACAATTTTGGAGACAAATACTTTGGAATAAAATATAATTACAAAAACATTTAAAACATGAAATGTTCGCTTTTATATATACAACATGTGCATTTACACATCATTCACTACTAGACTACCCAGATACCTGCTGGATTACACTACCCATTGCTGGAATACACCATTCGTTGCTGGATTACACTACCCACTGCTGGATTACACTACCCACTGCTGGATAACACTACCCATTGCTGGAATACACCATTCGTTGCTGGATTACACTACCCACTGCTGGATTACACTACCCACTGCTGGATTACACTACCCACTACTGGATTACACTACCCATTGCTGGAATACACCATTCATTGCTGGATTACAATACCCATTGCTGGATTACACTACCCACTGCTGGATTACACTACCCCCTGCTGGATTACACTACCCATTGCTGGAATACACCATTCATTGTTAGATTACACTACCCACTGCTGGATTACACTACCCACTGCTGGAATACACCATTCGTTGCTGGATTACACTACCCACTGCTGGATTACACTACCCACTGCTGGATTACACTACCCACTGCTGGATTACACTACCCACTTCTGGAATACACCATTCGTTGCTGGATTACACTACCCACTGCCGGATTACACTACCCACTGCTGGATTACACTACCCACTGCTGGATTATACCATTCGTTGCTGGATTACACTACCCACTGCTGGAGTACACTACCCACTGTTGGATTACACTACCCACTGCTGGATTACACTACCCACTGCTGGAATACACCACCCACTGCTGGATTACACTACCCACTGTTGGATTACACTACCCACTGCTGGATTACACTACCCACTGCTGGAATACACCATTCGTTGCTGGATTACACTACCCACTGCTGGATTACACTACCCATTGCTGGAATACACCATTCGTTGCTGGATTACACTACCCACTGCTGGATTACACTACCCACTGTTGGATTACACTACCCACTGCTGGATTACACTACCCACTGCTGGATTACACTACCCACTGTTGGATTACACTACCCACTGCTGGATTACACTACCCACTGCTGGAATACACCATTCGTTGCTGGATTACACTACCCACTGCTGGATTATATTACCCACTGTTGGATTACACTACCCACTGTTGGATTACACTACCCACTGTTGGAATACACTACCCACTGCTGGATTACACTACCCACTGTTGGATTACACTACCCACTGCTGGATTACACTACCCACTGCTGGAATACACTACCCACTGCTGGATTACACTACCCACTGCTGGAATACACCATTCGTTGCTGGATTACACTACCCACTGCTGGATTATACTACCCACTGTTGGATTACACTACCCACTGTTGGATTACACTACCCACTGCTGGAATACACCACTAGTTGCTGGATTACACTACCCACTGCTGGATTACACTACCCACTGCTGGAATACACCACTCGTTGTTGGATTACACTACACACTGCTGGATTACACCACTCGTTGCTGGAATACACCATTCATTGCTATGCTATGTTACATTGCTATAAGTATAGCAGTACTCGGACACATTTTGTTATAATTAGTTCACTAGATAAACACATAATGTACAACAGACACATTTTATAGAATTACTACCACTCGGATTATTTATAATAAACTCATTTTGCTCTAAGTACCAGAGTAGATAAAACACAAATTCACTCGACAACAAGCTGGGAACGAAAATTGACGATTGACGATACAACCCACACATTTTATAGAATTACTACACTCGATAAATACATTATTTATACACCATGCCCAGATCAGATATTGGTACCACTTGAAGCGGCAAGTTCTCAATATGGTTTTTGAAAGACACATGACCATAGCTGAAAACAACCTTTGAACGTAAAGTGAGACGCACAGCTTAGTGGTAGTAATCGCACTTTAAAAATGGACGCCGATTCCAAATATGTGGACGATTGTTTTAATTGGACTGGAGTAGCCAACGCCCATGTCATGGGTCGAGGACGGTGTGAGGGCACATCCAGCATCTCCAGCTATCAGGTGTGGCCGATCATCTGAACAACTGTTAATTTTATTAGAGTCAGATGGGGGATCGGACTTGCGATCCCTGGATTACCAGGCCAGCGTGTTGCCACTGGACTACAGATCCGCCTGGAGAACTATGGGACGTGTTATGTATCAGAGATCTTAATGCGTCTTTGTGAAATTCAATGAAGTTAATTTGCGTTTCTATCATTTTTTTAAAAACCTGTCGTGACGTCATACCTCTGTACTTGCAGTCCATTATTATTAATATTGGACTGGTGTCAAACGGCCAGAGTATTATATTAAATACTACGCGTACATGTATGAAATTAACAATTTTAATTTGTAGGATCTTGTTATATAAGTGTGTGTTTTAAGTAAGATATAAACCGAAAACGGATCCAATATGTAAAATATTGGTAGTTTCGTCAGCGCAACGCGCCTCATACAGTCCAATATGTTACATATTGGATCGGTTTCGGCTTATATCCTATACATAGACACATATCAATTAGGCTCCACGCCGTAGTCGATGTTTTCATCTCGTCTTATTAAATGCTTTATGTCGTTATACGAACACATGCGAGGATTTGTAGATGTGAGAGACGTTTGTTTCGGAAATCTTAATAGAAACTTCGGGGTTCCGTATTCTGCTCTGTATGCGAGGATTTGTAGATGTGAGAGACGTTTGTTTCGGAAATCTTAATAGAAACTTCGGGGTTCCGTATTCTGCTCTGTATGCGAGGATTTGTAGATGTGAGAGACGTTTGTTTCGGAAATCTTAATAGAAACTTCGGGGTTCCGTATTCTGCTCTGTATGCGAGGATTTGTAGATGTGAGAGACGTTTGTTTCGGAAATCTTAATAGAAACTTCGGGGTTCCGTATTCTGCTCTGTATGCGAGGATTTGTAGATGTGAGAGACGTTTGTTTCGGAAATCTTAATAGAAACTTCGGGGTTCCGTATTCTGCTCTGTATGCGAGGATTTGTAGATGTGAGAGACGTTTGTTTCGGAAATCTTAATAGAAACTTCGGGGTTCCGTATTCTGCTCTGTATGCGAGGATTTGTAGATGTGAGAGACGTTTGTTTCGGAAATCTTAATAGAAACTTCGGGGTTCCGTATTCTGCTCTGTATGCGAGGATTTGTAGGTGTGAGAGACGTTTGTTTCGGAAATCTTAATAGAAACTTCGGGGTTCCATATTCTGTTCTATTCTGCTCTGTTCCGTGAACTTAGTACGAATGTTATTCGAACGGCATTGACGTACCGTCGGAGTCCGACGGCAGCAACGTAGTAAAACCAAATAACATGATTTCTACCTGTCACATTTTGTTAGAATTACTTAAGTAGATCAAAACATTATTCACCGATACATTTTTTCTTTTTCTAGAATTATTAAGATAGATAAAGATATTATTGATAACCGACTCATGTTGTTAGAATTACTGCACTGGATAAATGTGACGCGATTTATCAAAAGGGACCACTGAGTGAAATTTTCCACAACAAAATAGTTTTCCGTAATTCTGTTTTACAGTCATTTGCTTATGCGATTGTCAACATTTAAGGTAATTCCGTTTAGATTATTTGTTCTAAAAATGGATTTTAAACTTACGTGTATAGCGCGAAAGTTACCGTTTTCACTAGCGCCAAACATAACGTCACGTCAAGCGTAACGTCATTTATAAATCCATTGTCAATATGTCTCCCACAAGACCGTTCGTCCATATGGTTCGCATGAGGCGAGGTTAAATAAGCTTAAACATCATCAGCATCTCCCACGCGACTACGGATTTACACTTTCAGTTACCTTACACCGATTGCGTGACGTAACTTTAAACGTCATTTCTCGACGTAACGTCATCCACCCAGTGGGTCCCTTTTGGTAAATCGCGTCACAAATACATTATTATAATAGATTTATTTGCTGGAATTATTACACTAAATAAATACGTTATTTGAAACTGAATTTATTTGAAGCTAGAAATGCTTCAATAGATATTAATATACATAGCTGTATCATTTTAATAGAATTAGTACACTAGAATGAACGGCAAATATGTTATCACGTGTATATTTAAACGGACTCGTTTTTGTATAAGTGTTGCACTAGATAATATCGTTATATATATTGATAATAATAATAATAATACTTTCCGAGAACAGTTGATCAATGGAACATACTGCGATCTCATGTAGCCAGCGCTGACTCTATCGCAAGATTTAAGTCAGCGCTGAAGAAGAAGAAGAAGAAGAAGAAGAAGAAGAAGAAGAAAAACAAGAACAAGAACAAGAACAAGAACAACAAGAAGAACAAGAACAAGAAGAACAAGAAGAACAAGAAGAACAAGAACAAGAAGAACAAGAAGAACAAGAAGCACAAAAAGCACAAGAACAAGAAGAACAAGAACAAGAAGAACAAGAACAAGAAGAACAAGAAGAACAAGAAGAACAAGAAGAACAAGAAGAACAAGAAGCACAAGAACAAGAAGAACAAGAAGAACAAGAAGAACAAGAAGAACAAGAAGAACAAGAAGAACAAGAACAAGAAGAACAAGAACAAGAAGAACAAGAAGAACAAAAACAAGAAGAAAGACTTTATGTAATGAGGAGACATATTTGACAAGGTCAATCTTCAATAAGACTGAATCATGGAGAAACAGCAATATTCCTACACTGAGTCTAGACAATTATAATATTTATAATCGATTCATTTTGCTAGAATATTAATTAGATAAATGCCGTATTTATTAGTCAGACAATATAAATACGTTTACTGTAAGGACGCTTACGGTATGTTAATCTAATGATTATTTTTAGATCACCATGACACCACCATGACATCAAATCATCAATCCTTAAAGGTATCAGGACAGACGGATCTGTAGGCCAGTGGTAACATGCTGGACTGGTAATCCAGGGATCGCAGGTACGATCCCACGTCTGACCCTAATAAAAGTAACAGTCTTTCATAGTGTACTTTAAACCGATGGCTCGTGTCGGTGATGTACATCATGCACGTAAAAGAACTAGAGGAGACTCTGGAATGGGTCTCTGTCTGTATCACTGCTCTATGAATAATCTCTTCAGGAGGCGTCGCTCATATGTGCAACCGTTAGCGACGATAAATAAACGTAAAACACACACTATTTGAAGATGTATATATTATTCAATAACATATCCACACATACGAGGCAGATCTATATATAAACAGACACACCCACGTGTGCCCCATGTAGGGAACACTATCATGACTAGGATATCAGACCCGGCATCTGCTCACTTCAGGGATTCCAGAAGAACTGTTGTTGGCCACAATCGAAAAGCAATGCTCAACAATGTTAGAAATCGTATAACAGCACGTTACATGATAAATCATATGTAATGAAAACGAACCTCGCAATCATTTACTGGCATGCGAATATAACCTCGCAATCATTTACTGGCATGCGAATATAACCTCGCAATCATTCACTAGCATGCCGCGAATATAACCTCGCAATCATTTACTGGCATGAGAATATAACATCGCAATCATTTACTGGCATGCGAATATAACCTCGCAATCATTTACTGGCATGCGAATATAACCTCGCAATCATTCACTGGCATGCGAATATAACCTCGCAATCATTCACAGGAATGAGAATATAACCTCGCAATCATTTACTGGCATGAGAATATAACCTCGCAATCATTCACAGTAATGAGAATATAACCTCGCAATCATTCACAGTAATGAGAATATAACCTCGCAATCATTTACTGGCATGCGAATATAACATCGCAATCATTCACTGGCATGCCGCGAATATAACCTCGCAATCATTTACTGGCATGCGAATATAACCTCGCAATCATTCACTGGCATGCGAATATAACCTCGCAATCATTCCCAGGAATGAGAATATAACCTCGCAATCATTCACAGGAATGAGAATATAACCTCGCAATCATTTACTGGCATGAGAATATAACCTCGCAATCATTCACAGTAATGAGAATATAACCTCGCAATCATTTACTGGCATGCGAATATAACCTCGCAATCATTTACTGGCATGCGAATATAACCTCGCAATCATTCACAGTAATGAGAATATAACCTCGCAATCATTTACTAGCATGAGAATATAACTCGCAATCATCTACTGGCATGCGAATATAACCTCGCAATCATTCACGGGAAAGAGAATATAACCTCGCAATCATTTACTGGCATGCGAATATAACCTCGCAATCATTTACTGACATGAGAATATAACCTCGCAATCATTCACTGGAATGCGAATATAACCTCGCAATCATTTACTGACATGCTAATATAACCTCGCAATCATTTACTGACATGCGAGTATAACCTCGCAAGCATTTACTGGCATGATAATATAACCTCGCAATCATTTACTGGAATGAGAATTTGGTCAGTTATACAGGAACAACACGTGTATACCGGTATGTTAATTGGTTTATATACTCATGAGTGTGCTATTTAACGAAGTACTCGTGCCTGGTTGAGTATACATGTATTTCCTTGACAAGCCTCGAGTGTGTGTGCTTGTGCCAACATGAAGTACGTCATTAGTTAGCTCTTTACAAACAGCCCATAAAAGACAGCACGACATTTCCTGTGTAAAATGATGTAAACATAGAAGCACTGAGTGAATTAATGGCAATGGTTCGCTTCAATAAATATAATATGCATAATTTGGTTTCGGGAAGACCGTCTAGAGAATGTGATCTGTAGCAGACATGCTGGAGTATAATATACAATAATGTACTTGTCATACAACTCAATTAGGAATAAATGCAAGCCCTTGCCGCTAATCTGACAGCTGTTTACTCTACAAACATTCGTGACTTTTGGCCTCAAGTAAATAAGTATTTAAGTCGTTCAGGTGCACGGCGGTGTGCCAGGTACACGGTGGGGTCGAGCCTATATGGATGAACGACCTTCGGTCCAGTACCTTTCTAGTGGGCAAACGTTCATAAACGCAAGCACAACTCAGAGTCAGTCTCGCATGTCCGCCTCCGTGGTCGAGTGCGAGTGGTTAAGGTCAATGGCTTGTATACCACCCCGCTCACATCGTGGCACTTTATATGAAAACGTTGGCAGTTTCTTACGGAGGTTGGTGCACCAAGTACTGGTTAACCGCTGGAGCCTGCCCAGGAATTGTGTTGTTAGGTAAACTTCCTGTCGCTCATATATGGGCAACCGGTAACGACGATAAATAAACCTAACTAAAACAAACTGAGAATCTCCCATTCCAACCTGCCGCCACAAATATTGTTAATAACGTGTAGTTGGCCGATCAGAAAATCGCCATATATACAGCAGAGTCTAGATACCATCTTATGAAGTTAGCGATGTGAAGTGTCCTGACAATAAGTACGTGGCTATCACATTATTATGTTTTTCAACAGTATTTTCTACATTTTCCCAGGAATTTATGTATTGAATATTCATTGGAAGACACTGTTCTATTTAAATCTCAAGACATTTTCCCGATGTTTTTAGAATGTTCTTAATTGTCACTAAATACCATGGAATTTAACAAAAGTTGTCAGTATGCAGATAACAAATAAACCTTGTATATTGTGAATATTCAGATAAGAAACATTGTGGGGCAGTTATTACTAAAATCCCCGATTGAAACATACTGATATGACAACAAAATAGACCATCACTTTCCCAACTTCCCAAATCGTCTCCAACACATATCATACTCTTTTTTTGAAAATTTAATTTTTATTGTTTTAATAAATTAAATTTGGAAATGAAATTTAATGAAAATGTCTACATTATTGTAACCTGTATATATTTATCTGACTATTGTCCAAATATATGAAGTATTTATATTTCAAAACAAAACAAGTTATACACATTCTAGTAATGATATCAGAGTTTTAGGAATTCTTGGAAATATATTTGGCATTGAGGAATTCAATATATATACACATTGTGTTTATTGTCCATAAAACAAGAAAATGATTCCCATCTGTAGACCGGTTTCATTAAACGATTCTAATGTCGTCCTTTGTGAAGAGCTTGTCAAAAGATGCGGACACCGCGCCAATTTAGAAGCAATTCCGTCAAATGAATCTGTTCTGGAATAGGATTCTACAGCTTACTCGCACCTGGCTCGTGTATCCGTGATGTCTGCAAATACATTTAAAACGTCTACAAGATGATGATTGGGCTTATTTACCCTCGCCTCCGGCGAACCATGTGGGCGAGCGATCTACAAGAAAAGCACAATCGTTATCATCGTTCTATCAAACTGTCAATGAAGTCGTGATAGCGCAGTGGTAGCGCGTTCGCTTCAGGTGCGAAAGTTCCGGAGTTCGCGCCCCGCTGGAGCCGTTACGATTGTGCTCTTAGGCAAGGCATTTGAATTCCGCGTTGCCTCCTCTCTCCCTCGTAGCGATGAATTCCACCAGGAATGAGGTCTCGAGAGTGATTAATATAAGTTGAAATAACTTGGTTCGCAATCGAGCTAAAATAAATTTGTATAAAATAAAATAAACTGTCAACAGACACACACACTTTGTCACAAGCGTATGCAAAACAAAAATGATAGTTAACTTAGATTCGTACAAAGGGTAAATTAAATAACAACAAGACAAGAGATCAAAGTGAGGTTCAGAATGGAAGGAGGAACAAAGAAAAAGGACAACGTTTTAAGTTAGTTCTCGTATTACAAATGGGAATGGATTGAACGAAGCTGAAAGCACAAAGAAGCAATTTACACTAGTAGTTATCAACTGTAATAAACTAGTTAACTGTATCAATTATCGCCTTGTTTATCTCTCCTATGTGGTTACTGTCATCACATACGAGAATTTGGAGAGGAGTGTTTGTCAGTGGGCTAATGGTATTGAAAAGGGTTAATCTGAGGTCTGAGTGATCGGGACATTGGATCTAATTGTGGTAGTTGGATTCAATAGCGCCTCGTTTACAGAATGGAGAGTTAATAAAGAGAGGTTCTCGAGAATAAATGTTGATGATTGACTCACCAGCACTGCAATCTGCTCGAATATGTGCATGGCTGACTTGGGCACAGTGGATGCCCTGGCAATATTAGAAAGAGTCAACAGTACCAATATCGTTGACAGAACATTCTAAACGACACCAAAGAATGGAGTATACCTACTGAGGCATTCTGTCACGGGCATGCTCTATTCCTCAACGATCGGGTGGTTGCCTGGTCAACTAAATCTGGAACGAGGGCGTAGGCCCGAAGCCACACTGAGGCACACGGTTATTTTTCCAAAGCAAATAATTAATGTTAAAATTAATAAATAAAATGCCACAAATATCCATTTGTTGTATAAAATGTTGACTGCTATAGAGCTGAAAGGTCAGTACATTATTATACGTCTAAAATCAGGAAATCGCTTCTATACACCAACAATTTTAAGGGGGAAATGCCCCCGGATACCATATATTTCCTCGGTTGAAATGCTACGGTACTGGAGCGGATACGTAATATAGCACTAGTCCATAATTATGTCATCTTGTAAAACAATACAAAAATTAGTATTTCTTGAAAAGCAACATCATGAATGATACTAATGTGTGTGTTTTACGTTTATTTATCGTCGCTACCGGTTACCCATATGAGTGACGCCTCCTGAAGAGATTAGTCATTTTAGATTTTGGAGGATAGTGCAATGATACAGACAGATATCCATTCCAGAGACTTCTCTGGTTCTTTTACGTGCAAGGTGTAAAGCACCGACACGAGACCTCGGTTTAACGTCCCATCTGAAAGACTGTTAATTTTATTAGGGTCAGACGGGGGATCGAACCTGCGATCCCTGGATTACCAGTCCAGCGTGTTACCACTGGCCTACATATCCGGCTGTCACACTAATATAATATATACTAGTGTCCAGTAAGTTTAAGATATATACTCCATAGACGACGTTTCAATAAGCGACGTGAGTCCGAAAAGGTTGTGTATACGTAGATAGGCAGAAGTGCATCCGCGGTCGAATGTAGTCCCAATAACTAATATAGTTAATTTTTCACTTTAGTAAAAATGCATGTTCATGACAGGCAGTGTATAGTTTTTGTGTTTTTTTGGAGAAATTATGTGACTTGAAAAGACTTCAGACTAGTTGATGTGTAGAAAAGATGCGGTATAAGAATTCAGGCCATTGCAAACTGAAGGTTGGTATACTGTATTATTTGGCGGAGGAATACAGCGTGTAAACACAGTGACGTTATTTACAGGCGAGCACTGGTTATTTGAAACTTAATATTTGAAATATTCGTGGTGTGTTTCAGACTGATTTGAATACCTCTTCACAGTTGATGTGGTATCAGAAGAAATGAAAGATTGGAACTATAAATGAACAGGCTGTATGTTTTTACTTTTTACTATGTATTTAATAGGCAATTTATTTGTTGTTTTACAACCAGAAATGCCTATGTATAATTAAAATTCACAACATCGCCATCAGTGTCGTGTGGCGACCGTAAGCAGTATTCTTATACCAATAGTTAGAGAGGTTACCAGACAAAATATGTCAAAAGTGTCAGGTCGTATCCGTAAATAGTATCCTAATGTCATAGCTGTTACCATAATAAATCTGCCTTCAGTGTCTGGAGGCGATCATATACAGTATTCCTATGGGTACCAGATGTTTTCAGACGGGCACCCGGGTAGAACCGCAGACCTTCCGCCGGCACCTGGATTGCTTCCTCACATGATTTGTGTTTGGGTCTACGGTTTCAAATTGCCACTTTCATCGCTAATCCAATCACTCACTTATATACTGTACTGATGTAGATATCATGATAAAATATGTTCTTATCCAATTACTAGAATCCTAGATATGTATATACATTTTTATTTATATTTCCATAATTATATTATTGTCATGTGTAAATGTTTAAAATTGCATCTGTAATTGTGAAGCGCAATAGAATAATGTTTAATGTTTGCGCTATATAAATGCTATGTATTTGTATTTGATGAAATAATTCGACACACCAAGTGTGGTTCGAACCTACAGCAGATGCGCCGACGGTAACCACTCTACAACGAACGTCCCTCGGAGCAACAACATCTAACTCGAAGTGGTTAGTGGTATTAGTCAAAATGGTACTTACACGAGACTATGGCATCGCAATTAGATACTCCTCAAGATCTAATCTATACAATAAGTCACGTCAACATCCTTGCCACTAACATTGAGTGAATTATACAATTTCCATTCATTGGCCGCTGTCTGTATCAAATTCGATTTATCTCATCCTGTGATTGAAAAGAAATTAACCAGCTCCCTGGACGTATATGCTGATGCTTCATAATGCCGGTTTTGTGAGAGTCCCGCCGTAGTGAAACCTAATTATGTATATATTAATTATATTTATATGCTGACTGCTTGTTGTATAATACAGTTCACTATGTCTACACGATTGTGGTTCTATAGCCAATATTGAATAGTAGTGAATTGGAAGTCGTGATAGCGCCGTGGTAGCGCGTTCGCTTCATGTGCGAAAAGTACGGAGTTCGAGCCCTGCTGGAGCCGTTACGATTGTGCCCTTAGGCAAGGCATTTAAATTCCACGTTGCCTCTTCTCTCTCCCTCGTGGCGATGGATTCCATCTGGAATGAGGTCTCGAGAGTGATTAATATAAGTTGTATGAACTTGTTTCGCAATCGAGCTAAAATAAATTTGTATAAACTAATAGTGAATAATTGAACAAATTCTGAAATTTCGCGTCCTCGTGGTTTGTTCTTTTACTCGGGAAACTTTGCATGAAAAGGAAGTGTAGTTAAACCCATAAAATTGAATGTGCCATGAGCAACACTCAACGATCTGTCATACCGCGCTGTTTACGATTATGAGCAACACTCTATGATCTGTCATACCACACTGTTTACAATTATGAGCAACACTTAATGATCTGTCATACCGCGTTGTTTACAATTATGAGCAACACTCAATGGTATGTCATACCGCACTGTTTACAATTATGAGCAACACTCAATGATCTGTCATAGCGCGCTGTTTACAATTTTATGAGCAACACCCAATTATATATCATACCGCGTTGTTTACAATTATGAGCAACACTCAATGATCTGTCATCCCGCACTGTTTACAATTATGAGCATCACTCAATGATCTGTCATACCGCGCTGTTTACATTTATGAGCAACACTCAATGGTATTTCATACCGCACTGTTTACAACTATGAGCAACACTCAATGACCTGTCATCCCGCACTGTTTACAATTATGAGTATCACTCAATGATCTGTCACCCCGCGTTGTTTACAATTATGAGCAACGCTCAATGATCTGTCATCCCGCACTGTTTACAATTATGAGCAACACTCAATGATCTGTCATACCGCGCTGTTTGCAATTATAAGCAACACTCAATGATCTGTCATCCCGCGCTGTTTACAATTATGAGCAACGCTCAATGATCTATCATACCGCACTGTTTACAATTATGAGCAACATTCAATGATCTGTCATACCGCGCTGTTTGCAATTATAAGCAACACTCAATGATCTGTCATCCCGCGCTGTTTACAATTATGAGCAACGCTCAATGATCTATCATACCGCACTGTTTACAATTATGAGCAACAACTCAATGATATGTCATACCGCGCTGTTTACAATTATGAGCAACGCTCAATGATCTGTCATACCGCACTGTTTACAACTATGAGCAACACTCAATGATCTGTCATATCGCACTGTTTACAACTATGAGCAACACTCAATGATCTGTCATACCGCACTGTTTACAACTATGAGCAACACTCAATGATCTGTCATACCGCGCTGCTTACAATTATGAGCAACCCTCAATGATCTGTCATCCCGCACTGTTTACAATTAGGAGTATCACTCAATGATCTGTCATCCCGCGCTGTTTACAATTATGAGCAACACTCAATGATCTGTTATCCCGCACTGTTTACAATTATGAGCAACACTCAATGATCTGTCATACCGCGCTGTTTGCAATTATAAGCAACACTCAATGATCTGTCATCACGCGCTGTTTACAATTATGAGCAACGCTCAATGATCTATCATACCGCACTGTTTACAATGATGAGCAACACTCAATTATATATCATACCGCGTTGTTTACAATTATGAGCAACACTCAATGATCTGTCATCCCGCACTGTTTACAATTATGAGCAACACTCAATGATCTGTCATACCGCGCTGCTTACAATTATGAGCAACCCTCAATGATCTGTCATCCCGCACTGTTTACAATTATGAGTATCACTCAATGATCTGTCATCCCGCGCTGTTTACAATTATGAGCAACGCTCAATGATCTGTCATCCCGCACTGTTTAAAATTATGAGCAACACTCAATGATCTGTCATACCGCACTGTTTACAACTATGAGCAACACTCAATGATCTGTCATACCGCACTGTTTACAACTATGAGCAACACTCAATGATCTGTCATACCGCGCTGCGCACTGTTTACAATTATGAGCAACACTTAATGAGCTGTCATACCGCACTGTTTACAATTATGAGCAACACTTAATGATCAGTCATACCGCACTATTTACAATTATGAGCAACACTTACTGATCTGTCATACCGCACTGCGCACTGTTTACAATTATGAGCAACACTTAATGATCTATCATACCGCGCTGTTTACAATTATGAGCAATACTCAATGATCTGTCATACCGCACGGTTTACAATTATGAGCAACACTCAATGATCTGTCATACCGCACTGTTTACAATTATGAGCAACACTCAATGATCTGTCATACCGCACTGATTACAATTATGAGCAATACTCAATGATCTGTCATACCGCACGGTTTACAATTATGAGCAACACTCAATGATTTGTCATACCACACTGTTTACAATTATGAACACTATTCATAAAAGAGAATATGTGTACATGCAGCTTGGAACATTTTAGATGAGAATTATGTGCATGATGTAGCTAAGATGTGATACTTCACACAGTGGACCTCAACTGCATGTTACCTACGTGGCCAAGTGTTACAGTCGTTCAAATCACTTGTTTCTCACTATTGTATGTTTGAATCCCGTTGTGGGTGTCGAAGTCTTTAATGAGAGGAAATTATCCAGTAGACTTGTGGAAGGTGTTTCTACCCGGGTGCCCGTCCGTGTTTGAAATACTGCCCGGAGAGGCATCAGGGTGCCTTCCAACACCAATAATAGCTGTCGAGTCGCCATATGACGTAATATGTTAATCTGTTGTTGCGACTTTAATCCCCAACACAAACAACAAAGCTACTCAGATCTTCATGAGAGCCATTTTGAGAGAAAACCGAATTCGTAGTCACTATGTAAAATCGAATTCGTAGTCACTATGTAAAAACGAATTCGTAGTCACTATGTAAAAACGAATTCGTAGTCACTATGTAAAAACGAATTCGTAGTCACTATGTAAAAACGAATTCGTAGTCACTATGTAAAAACGAATTCGTAGTCACTATGTAAAAACGAATTCGTAGTCACTATGTAAACACGAATTCGTAGTCACTATGTAAAAACAAATTCGTAGTCACTATGTAAAAACGAATTCGTAGTCACTATGTAAAAACGAATTCGTAGTCACTATGTAAAAACGAATTCGTAGTCAATATGTAACAACGAATTCGTAGTCACTATGTAAAAACGAATTCGTAGTCACTATGTAAAAACGAATTCGTAGTCACTATGTAAAAACGAATTCGTAGTCACTATGTAAAAACAAATTCGTAGTCACTATGTAAAAACGAATTCGTAGTCAATATGTAAAAACGAATTCGTAGTCACTATGTAAAAACGAATTCGTAGTCACTATGTAAAAAGACTTCGTAAATTTTGAATTAAAATGATCAATACTAAAATCAATAATAAATCAAACAAAACTAAACCAGAAATATGTAGCTACGGAAAACAAAGTGACGTCACAATCTTCGTCACCTCTTCTACGATTGGTTTACCTAAGTAGTGACATCAAAGTCGCATTTTCTTCAGCTATGCACAATCTACGTACCACATCGAGTGCGCGCGCAAGATCCGTATTATTACGGTAGCAGCCTTGTGCATTTCTGGCAACACTTGTAATTGCCTGTACACCTGTCACTATCACAGAGTTGCCAATTAGATATAAAACTGCCATTAGATCGATATGCAAGCACCATGGGTATATGATATGTAATAAGTCAGGTGACAGCAGACGGACGGATATGTAGTCCAGTGGTAGGCATGTTGGACTTGTAATCCAGGAATCGCAGGTTCGATCCACCGTCTGACCCTAATAAAATTAACAGTCTTTCAGATGTGACATTAAACCGAGGTCTCGTGTCGATGTTGTACACCGTGCACGTAAAAGAAGCAGAGTATATTCTGGAATGGGTCTCTGTCTGTATCATTGCACTATCCTCCAAAAATCTAAAATGACTAATCTCTTCAGGAGGCGTCGCTCATATGGGCAACCGATAGCGACGATAAATAAACGTAAAACACACACAGTGACAGCAGGCATCGTTCAGACAAATCGCAGATAAATCAAATCGATTTTTGTCAAATCAGTTTACTCTCTCTCCCTCTCCCCCACTCTCTCTCTCTCTCTCACTCTCTCTCCCTCTCCCCCACTCTCTCTCTCTCTCTCTCCCTCTCCCCTCCCCCACTCTCTCTCACTCTCTCTCCCTCTCTCTCCCTCTCCCCCACTCTCTCTCCCTCTCCCCTCCTCTCTCTCTCCCTCTCCCCCACTCTCCCCCCACTCTCTCTCTCTCTCTCTCTCACTCTCTCTCCCTCCCCTCTCCCCCACTCTCTCTCACTCTCTTTCACTCTCTCTTCCTCTCCCCCACTCTCTCTCACTCTCTCTCTCCCTCTCCCCCACTCTCTCTCCCTCTCCCCCACTCTCTCTCTCACTCTCCCTCTATATCCCCTCCCTCTCTGTATCTCCCTCTCTCCCAGTCTATATCCTTCCCTCTTCTCCCTCTCCTCCCTCTCTCTCTCTCTCTCTCACTCTCCCTCTATATCCCCTCCCTCTCTATATCTCCCTCTCTCTCTCTCTTTCACTCTCCCTCTATCACACTCTCTCTCTCTATCTCCATCTCTCCCCCTCTCTCCCATTCTCTCGCTCTCCCCATCTCTCTCGTTCACTCTCCCTCTATCTCTCCCTATCTCTATCTCCATCTCTCCCTCTCCCCTCTCCCCTCTCCCCTCTCCCCTCTCCCTCTCCCCTCTCTCTCTCTCCCAATCTCCCTCTCTCCCTCGCTCACCTCTAACACCACTAATTTGTCATTGTAAGCACAGTAAATGCTACACAGTATTCGTATCATCCAATCAGTAAATTTATATTCTCACGACTAGGAATGGATGGCGTCAATGAATGACGTATTCCAAGTTCAATTATTATAATACAAATGCCGATCACACCACTAGAGTCTATAAAGCATTTGTTCATTCCGGGCGGTTAGCAATAGTTAGCGAGGTGTTCCGATCTGACGACAGTGTCATGCGTGGGATTATTTGGAATTAGCTGAGACTGCAACTAATCCTGTGAGTTCTACCACACATTTGAAGATATTCTGATGAATACCGATTGCTCGTATATAGTTTTTAGTAATGTGATATGCTATTGGTATTTGTATTCTTTTTAATGCTTATATTTTATTAGTAATATTACATTAGATATAACAAAATACATTATTTTAAGTTAGTTTATCCTTCTTGTTTTAATTTTTTTTTAAAGTTTAAATCGATTAGAACATGTTATTTCTTCATTATATGCACATTGTGCCAATATGTTTGTTTCTTCGCCGTTTGTCTCGTAAATACATTGTAAATTTCGTTATTTTGTCGGGTAAATACATTGTAAATTTCGTTATTTTGTCTCGTAAATACATTGTAAATTTCATTTATTTTGTCGGGTAAATACATTGTAATTTTCGTTATTTTGTCGGGTAAATACATTGTAAATTTCGTTATTTTGTCTCGTAAATACATTGTAAATTTCGTTATTTTGTCGGGTAAATACATTGTAAATTTCGTTATTTTGTCTCGTAAATACATTGTAAATTTCATTTATTTTGTCGGGTAAATACATTGTAATTTTCGTTATTTTGTCGGGTAAATACATTGTAAATTTCATTATTTTGTCGAGTAAATACATTGTAAATTTCATTTATTTTGTCGGGTATATACATTGTAAATTTTGTTTATTTTGTCGGGTAAATACATTGTAAATTTCGTTATTTTGTCGGGTAAATACATTGTAAATTTCGTTTTATTTTGTCTGGTAAATACATTGTAAATTTCGTTCATTTTGTCGGGTAAATACATTGTAAGTTTCGTTAATTTTGTCGGGTAAATACATTGTAAATTTCGTTTATTTTGTCGGATAAATACAGAGTAAATTTCATTTATTTTGTCGGCTAAATACAATGTAAATTTCGTTATTTTGTCTGGTAAATACATTGTAAATTTCGTTATTTTGTCGGGTAAATACATTGTAAATTTCGTTATTTTGTCGGGTATATACATTGTAAATTTTGTTTATTTTGTCGGGTAAATACATTGTAAATTTCGTTCATTTTGTCGGGTAAATACATTGTAAGTTTCGTTCATTTTGTCGGGTAAATACATTGTAAATTTCGTTCATTTTGTCGGGTAAATACATTGTAAATTTCGTTTATTTTGTCTGGTAAATACATTGTAAATTTCATTTATTTTTGTCGGGTATATACATTTTAAATTTCGTTCATTTTGTCGGGTAAATACATTGTAAATTTCGTTCATTTGTCGGGTAAATACATTGTAAATTTCGTTTATTTTGTCTGGTAAATACATTGTAAATTTCATTTATTTTTGTCGGGTATATACATTGTAAATTTCGTTCATTTTGTCGGGTAAATACATTGTAAATTTCGTTCATTTTGTCGGGTAAATACATTGCAAATTTCATTTATTTTTGTCGGATATATACATTGTAAATTTCGTTTATTTTGTCGGATAAATACAGAGTAAATTTTATTTATTTTGTCTGGTAAATACATTGTAAATTTCATTTATTTTGTCTGGTAAATACATTGTAAATTTCGTTATTTTGTCTGGTAAATACATTGTAAATTTCGTTTTATTTTGACGGGTAAATACATTGTAAATTTCATTTATTTTGTCGGGTAAATACATTGTAAATTTCGTTCATTTGTCGGGTAAATACATTGTAAATTTCGTTTATTTTGTCTGGTAAATACATTGTAAATTTCATTTATTTTTGTCGGGTATATACATTGTAAATTTCGTTCATTTTGTCGGGTAAATACATTGTAAATTTCGTTCATTTTGTCGGGTAAATACATTGCAAATTTCATTTATTTTTGTCGGATATATACATTGTAAATTTCGTTTATTTTGTCGGATAAATACAGAGTAAATTTTATTTATTTTGTCTCGTAAATACATTGTAAATTTCATTTATTTTGTCTGGTAAATACATTGTAAATTTCGTTATTTTGTCTGGTAAATACATTGTAAATTTCGTTTTATTTTGACGGGTAAATACATTGTAAATTTCATTTATTTTGTCGGGTAAATACATTGTAAATTTCATTTATTTTGTCGGGTAAATACATTGTAAATTTCATTTATTTTGTCGGGTAAATACATTGCAAATTTCGTTTTATTTTGTATACAGATAATTCAAAATCCCGCAAAAAGCATTAGACATGTGGATTAAAAAGTTGTGTTTGAATTTATATAATTCATGTATTTATATAATGCATGTATTTATATAATTCATGTATTTATATATAAATCATGTATTATATATAATTCATGTATTTATATAATTCATGTATTTATATAATTCATGTATTTATATAATTCATGTATTTATATATAATGCATGTATTTATATAATTCATGTATTTATATATAATTCATGTATTTATATAATTCATGTATTTATATATAATTCATGTATTTATATATAATTCATGTATTTATATAATTCATGTATTTATATAATGCATGTATTTATATAATGCATGTATTTATATAATGCATGTATTTATATAATGCATGTATTTATATAATTCATGTATTTATAACTCACTTTAAAACCATAATGGTAAGAATGTATCCTATCTTCATGCATAATAACGGTCAGGACAAAACGTTGCTTTATTAGTCAGTGCATTATAAACCTTTTGTGACGTCATATGTTCACATATTGCATATTATATCTTTATTTCTGTCTCATCTATGTACAGTACATACATTACAATTAATATAAACACATACATTGCACATAGCCATTCTATAAATGAGAATTATAAGAGACAATAACATTTTGTATGAGAAACTTCAGGCATTCATGTCATGAATATTTGTTTAGTAATATGTGCTCCCGAAATGTATCAGACGATAGGATAAATTGAATATTATGTTACGTACTGTCATATAAATGTTAGACTATTAGGCTAATCTTCGAAAAATGCAAGGCTCGTCATCCAAAAATCTAAAATGACTAATCTCTTCGGGAGACGTCGCTCATGTGGGCAACCGGTAGCGACGATAAATAAACGTAATATCCATAAATCAATATATGTACAATTATACGTAAACAAGTGATCAATATAGATGTCGTATTGCTACTGTATTCTAATTAACTATATAGAGCAAGATTACTTAAATATATATATAAATTATATAATAATATGATATTTATTGAAAATATACTCTTTACAATGGTGTCGTATTGCATCCAATCAATTGACATGCATGCATTGTATTTGCCGAACAATGTTTATAATATTGCGTTTGTTGATTTTATTTGACTATCAAATTGTGTCAGTGAATGTCGTTTGCTTCCAGATGATATAGATTTAATCTAGCTCATACGAACGCTCCTGGTCGCCATGTAGATGACCCATTAGCTTTGTCCGGGCATATCCTAATTACTGTACGAAAATGTTTGTTTAGATACGTATCGACAATCTTCTCTCAACTAGAGTTGATATACAATTCAAACATTTTATCATTCGTGGAAGTCGTGATAGCGCAGTGGTAGCGCGTTCGCTTCAGGTGCGAAAGGTCCGAAGTTCGCAACCAGCTGGAGCCGTTACGAGTGTGCCCATAGACAAGGTATTTAAATTCCACGTTGCATCTTCTCTCTCCTTCGTGGCGATGGATTCCATCAGGAATGAGGTCTCGGGAGTGATTAATATAAGTTGTAAGAACTTGTTTCTCAATCGAGCTAAAATAAATTTGTATAAAATAACATTTTATCATACATTTTTTTTCTGTTTTCAGAAGAACCAATGCAAACGGCAATCTTGGGCACCATTAGTTTATACTACGAATACTATCATATTTCAATCAATTCGTCTTAGAAACGAATGATATCTTGACATATTAGAACTGTTTCACGACAACGATAATTAGTTGACACCTGAGATATAATCATTACAGCGAAATTATACAGACATTCCACAAATGCAATGGAGCCACCTCTGCATTGTGGAGGATTATATATCAATAGAGTGTTTATAGACGCAATCACATGTACGAAATGCAATGAACGATGTGATCATACAGTTAATGTCTTGATCAATGGATATTACGCTAAAACTAGAACATACTTCATAAGATTAAGTTAAATCCTTGCATTACAGTGGGCGGGTAGTTATTGGAAGAGATATCGGTTTTACTTCAAATAGAAAAAGAGCACAATGACAGCCTTTGCTATTAATAGAACAGCGGATAATTTGACATCAGCAAATACAGACATTGTTACCTCAAATGAAGACATGTTCGTAAAGGTGCAGATTGGTATTTATAGTACAATATTCGGACTATCTGTAGTTGGAAACGGTCTCGTCATTTTGACATTGATTCAAAATAAACGTATGAGAACCGTGACTAACGTGTTTCTACTGAACTTGGCCATCTGTGACCTACTCCTGGCTGTGTTCTGTATGCCATTCACGCTTATACCAATTTTGATTAGAAACTTTATATTTGGACAGTTTATGTGTATCACGATTAGATATGCGCAAGGTGAGACATTTTATTTTTACAATTATTTTAATTAGCCATATCAAGTATAAACTTTACTTATTTTACAACGCCATGATAGCGAAATAAGCTTTAACAACTTATATTAATCACGCTCAGTTGTTCGGATGAGAGCGTATATGTGGTTTCATTCGTGTGAGAGGAAACCGGAGTACCCGGAGAAAACCACCTGTCCGATGAGGCGACAACCGTACCTTCTCATATATATACCTCCGTCCGATATATCGTCATAGTCGCAATTAGAAACACGATGTATTGCTATTTCACAGATATGTTGCTCGTTTAAGACTTATAATTTGCAATACAGAGATACAATGACAAATGGATGGAACTAAAAGCTATTTTAGCTTATTGAAGTTCTATCAACTGCGACTTTTGCTTCGTTATGGGGTTTAACGTCACAGCAACAGCTTATGGTATTCGTCGACTCTCCAGTTACTATTTGTGGAGAAAGACCCCGGGTGTCCCTCCGAGCAGTATGGCAGACACCGACGTACACGTGTGTAGAACTACCGACCTACCGAAAGCCGGCGGGATAGTATAATCGAACCTACAGAGGTGAGTGGAGGGTGATTTGAAGTCAAAGACCGTTACCACTCGACTGCATCAATTATCGATGTAGGGTATGGCGATCTGTCTAGTGTTTATGATTTGCAACACATTACAGCTATGTGTGTTCAGCCAAGAACAAAAATTAACATGGCGAATGAATAGATTTAGCAAATTAATTAGTAATCAATAATTATTATAGTATCCTCGCGTGCATGTACTGGCGTTGATATATAGTTGGATTGATAATCAATCATTTAGAAGAAGACATCGATCCGCCCTTCGATTTATGAACTGCGTTTACCAGTATGTCCAGGCGAATGCTTCACCATGCGCTCGTATGTACAGGCGAATGCTTCACCATGCGCTCGTATGTCCAGGCGAATGCTTCACCATGCGCTCGTATGTCCAGGCGAATGCTTCACCATGCGCTCATATGTCAAGGCGAATGCTTCACCATGCGCTCGTATGTCCAGGCGAATGCTTCACCATGCGCTCGTATGTCCAGGAGAATGCTTCACCATGCGCTCCTATGTCAAGGCGAATGCTTCACCATGCGCTCGTATGTCAAGGCGAATGCTTGTCCATTCGCTCGTATCTCAAGGCGAATGCTTGTCCATTCGCTCGTATGTCCAGGCGAATGCTTGTCCATTCGCTCGTACCTCAAGGCGAATGCTTGTCCATTCACTCGTATGTCCAGGCGAATGCTTGTCCATTCGCTCGTATGTCAAGGCGAATGCTTGTCCATTCGCTCGTATGTCAAGGCGAATGCTTGTCCATTCGCTCCTATCTCAAGGCGAATGCTTGTCCATTCGCTCGTATGTCCAGGCGAATGCTTGTCCATTCGCTCGTATCTCAAGGTGAATGCTTGTCCATTCGCTCGTATGTCCAGGCGAATGCTTGTCCATTCGCTCGTATGTCAAGGCGAATGCTTGTCCATTCGCTCGTATGTCAAGGCGAATGCGTTTCCATTCGCTCGTATCTCAAGGTGAATGCTTGTCCATTCGCTCGTATGTCAAGGCGAATGCGTGTCCATTCGCTCGTGTCTCAAGGCGAATGCTTGTCCATTCGCTAGTATGTCAAGGCGAATGCTTGTCCATTCGCTTGTATCTCAAGGCGAATGCGTGTCCATTCGCTCGTGTATCAAGGCGAATGCGTGTCCATGCGTTTGTACCTCAAGGCGAATGCGTGTCCATTCGCTCGTGTCTCAAGGCGAATGCTTGTCCATTCGCTTGTATGCCAAGGCGAATGCTTGTCCATTCGCTTGTATCTCAAGGCGAATGCGTGTCCATGCGCTTGTATCTCAAGGCGAATGCGTGTCCATGCGCTTGTATCTCAAGGCGAATGCTTGTCCATTGGCTCGTATGTCAAGGCGAATGCGTTTCCATGCGCTTGTATCTCAAGGCGAATGCGTGTCCATGCGCTTGTATCTCAAGGCGAATGCGTGTCCATGCGCTTGTATCTCAAGGCGAATGCGTGTCCATGCGCTTGAATCTCAAGAAGAATGTTTGTCCATGAGCTTGTATCAGAAGGCGAATGTTTGCCCATACTCTTGTATCGCAAGGCGAATGTTTTTCCATGCGCCTGTATCTCAAGGCGAATGTTTGTCCATGCGCCTGTATTTCAAGGCGAATGTTTGTCCATGCGCTTGTATCGCAAGGCGAATGTTTGTCCATGCGCCTGTATCTCAAGGCGAATGTTTGTCCATGCGCTTGTATCGCAAGGCGAATGTTTGTCCATGCGCTTGTATCACAAGGCGAATGTTTGTCCATGCTCTTGTATCGCAAGGCGAATGTTTGTCCATGCGCCTGTATCTCAAGGCGAATGTTTGTCTATGCGCTTGTATCGCAAGGCGAATGTCTTTCCATGCGCCTGTATCTCAAGGCGAATGTTTGTCCATGCGCTTGTATCGCAAGGCGAATGTTTGTCCATGCGCTTGTATCTCAAGGCGAATGCGTGTCCATGCGCTTGTATCTCAAGGCGAATGCGTGTCCATGCGCTTGTATCTCAAGGCGAATGCGTGTCCATGCGTTTGTATCTCAAGACGAATGTTTGTCCATGCGCCTATATTTCAAGGCGAATGTTTGTCCATGCGCTTGTATCGCAAGGCGAATGTTCGTCCATGCGCCTGTATCTCAAGGCGAATGTTTGTACATGCGCTTGTATCTCAAGGCGAATGATTGTCCATGCGCTTGTATCTCAATGTGAATGCTTGTCCATGCGCCTGTATCTCGAGGCGAATGTTTGTCCATGCGCTTGTATCTCAAGTCGAATGTTTGTCCATGCGCTTGTATCTCAAGGCGAATGTTTGTACATGCGCTTGTATCTCAAGGTGAATGTTTGTCCATGTACTTGTATCTCCAGAGGAATTCTTGTCCATGGGTGTGTACCACCAGGCGAATGCTGGCCAATGCACTTGTGTGTCTAGGGGAATTCATGTTTATACGCTTGTATGTCTAGGGGAATTCATGTTTATATGCTTGTATGTTTAGTGGAATTCATGTTTATATGCTTGTATGTCATGGGGAATTCATGGTTATACGCTTGTATGTCATGGGGAATTCATGTTTATGCGCTTGTATGTCTAGACGAATTCATGTTTATACGCATGTAGGTCTAGTGGAATTCATGTCTATACGCGTGTATTTCTAGTGGAATTCATATCAATACGCGTATATTTCTAGTGGAATTCATGTCTATACGCATGTATGTCTAGTCGAATTCATGTTTATATGTTTGTATGTCTAGTGGAATTCATGTCTATACGCGTGTATGTCTAATGGAATTCATGTCTATACGCGTGTATGTCTAATGGAATTCATGTCTATACGCGTGTATGTCTAATGGAATTCATGTCTATACGCATGTATATCTAATGGAATTCATGTCTATACGCGTGTATGTCTAATGGAATTCATGTCTATACGCTTGTATGTCTAGGGGAATTCATGTTTATACGCTTGTATGTCTAGTGGAAATCATGTTTATACGCTTGTATGTCTATAGGGGAATTCATGTTTATATGCTTGTATGTCATGGGGAACTCATGTTTATACGCTTGTATGTCATGGGGAATTCATGTTTATACGCTTGTATGTCATGGGGAATTCATGTTTATACGCTTGTATGTCTAGGGGAATTCATGTTTATACGCTTGTATGTCTAGAGGAATTCATGTTTATACGCTTGTATATCTAGAGGAATTCATGTTTATACGCTTGTATATCTAGAGGAATTCATGTTTATATGCTTGTATATCTAGTGGAATTCATGTTTATACGCTTGTATATCTAGAGGAATTCATGTTTATATGCTTGTATATCTAGAGGAATTCATGTTTATACGCGTGTATGTCTAGGGGAATTCATGGTTATATGTTTGTATGTATATAGGGGAATTCATGGTTATACGCTTGTATGTTTAGTGGAATTCATGTTTATATGTTTGTATGTATATAGGGGAATTCATGTTTATACGCTTGTATGTTTAGTGGAATTCATGTTTATATGTTTGTATGTATATAGGGGAATTCATGGTTATACGCTTGTATGTTTAGTGGAATTCATGTTTATACGCTTGTATGTCTATAGGGGAATTCATGTTTATACGCTTGTATGTCTAGTGGAATTCATGTTTATACACATGTATATCTATAGGGGAATTCATGTTTATACACATGTATATCTATAGGGGAATTCATGTTTATACACATGTATATCTATAGGGGAATTCATGTTTATACACATGTATATCTATAGGGGAATTCATGTTTATACACATGTATATCTATAGGGGAATTCATGTTTATACGCTTGTATGTCTAGTGGAAATGTTTCTCGACAACGATTTTGATCGTTGGTTGACAGCTGAGATATAATCATTACAGCGAAATTATACAGACATGCCACAAATGCAATGGAGCCACCTCTACATTGTGGAGGATTATATATCAATAGAGTGTTTATAGACGCAATCACACGTAGGAAATGCAATGAACGATGTTATCATACAGTTAATGTCTTGATCAACGGATATTACGCTAAAACTAGAACATACCTCATACGATTAAGTTAAATCCTTGCATTGCAGTGGGCGGGTAGTTATTTGAAGAGATATCGGTTTTATTTCAAATAGAAAAAGAGCGCAATGACAGCCTTTGCTATTAATAGAACAGCGGCTAATTTGACGTCAGCAAATACAGACATTGTTACCTCAAATGAAGACATGTTCGTAAAGGTGCAGATTGGTATTTATAGTACAATATTCGGACTATCTGTAGTTGGAAACGGTCTCGTCATTTTGACATTGATTCAAAATAAACGTATGAGAACCGTGACTAACGTGTTTCTACTGAACTTGGCCATCTGTGACCTACTCCTGGCTGTGTTCTGTATGCCATTCACTCTTATACCAATTTTGATTAGAAACTTTATATTTGGACAGTGTATGTGTATCACGATTAGATATGCGCAAGGTGAGACATTTTATTTTTACAATTATTTTAATTAGCCATATCAAGTATAATCTTTAATTATTTTACAACGATAGCGAAACAAGCTTTAATAACTTATATTAATAACGCTCAGTGGTTCGGATGAGAGCGTATATGTGGTTTCATTCGTGTGAGAGGAAACCGGAGTACCCGGAGAAAACCACCTGTCCGATCTGACGACAACCGTACCGTCTCACATATATACTTCCCGGTCCGATATATCGTCATAGTCTCAATTAGAAACACGATGTATTGCTATTTCACAGATGTGTTGCTCGTTTAAGCCTTATAATTTGCAATACAGAGATACAATGACAAATGGATGGAACTAAAAGCTATTTTAGCTTATTGAAGTTCTATCAACTGCGACTTTTGCTTCGTTATGGGGTTTAACGTCACAACAACAGCTTATGGTATTCGTCGACTCTCCAGCTTATGGTATTCGTCGACTCTCCAGCTTATGGTATTCGTCGACTCTCCAGCTTATGGTATTCGTCGACTCTCCAGCTTATGGTATTCGTCGACTCTCCAGCTTATGGTATTCATCGACTCCCCCAGCTTATGGTATTCGTCGACTCTCCAGCTTATGGTTTTCGTCGACTCTCCAGCTGATGGTATGCGTCGACTCTCCAGCTGATGGTATTCGTCGACTCTCCAGCTTATGGTATTCGTCGACTCTCCAGTTTATGGTATTCGTCGACTTATTTGTGGAGAAAGACCCCGGGCGTCGCTCCGAGCAGTATGGCAGACACCGACGGACACGTGTGTAGAACTACCGACCTACCGAAAGCCGGCGGAATAGTATAATCGAACCTACAGAGGTGAGTGGAGGGTGATTTGAAGTCAAAGACCGTTACCACTCGACTGCATCAATTATCGATGCAGGGTATGGCGATCTGTCTAGTGTTTATGTGTGTTCAGCCAAGAAGAAACATGGCGAATGAATAGTAAATTAGTTAGTAATCAATCATTATAGTAACCTCGCGTGCATGTACTGCTGTGCTAGTAAGTAAATTGTCATTTCGTTAGGGGAACACAGATATAGATGGATTAAACATCATTCATTTAGAAGAAGACATCGATCCGCCTTTCCATTTATGAAATGCGTTTACCAGTATTTCCAAGCGAGTGCTTTACCATGCGTTTCTATGTCCAGGCGAATGCTTGTCTATGCTTTTATATCTCAAGACGAATGCGTGTCCATGCATTTGTATCTCAAGACGAATACGTGTCCATGCGCTTGTATCTCAAGACGAATACGTGTCCATGCGCTTGTATCTCAAGACGAATGATTGTCACTGCCTTTGTATCTCAAGACGAATGCGTGTCCATGCGCTTGTATCTCAAGACGAATGATTGTCCATGCATTTGTATCTCAAGACGAATGCGTGTCCATGCGCTTGTATCTCAAGACGAATGATTGTCAATGCTCTTATATCTCAAGACGAATGCGTGTCCATGCGTTTGTATCTCAAGACCAATGATTGTCAATGCGTTTGTATCTCAAGACGAATGCGTGTCCATGCGTTTTTATCTCCATATGAATTATTGTCCATGGGCTTGTACCACCAGGCGATTGCTGGCCAATGCACTTGTATGTCTAGTGGAATTCATGTTTATACGTTTGTATGTCTATAGGGGAATTCATGTTTATGCGCTTGTATGTCTATAGGGGAATTCATGTTTATGCGCTTGTATGTCTATAGGGGAATTCATGTTTATGCGCTTGTATGTCATGGGGAATTCATGTTCATACGCTGGTATGTCTAGGGGAATTCATGTTCATACGCTTGTATGTCTACGGGAATTCATGTTTATGCGTTTGTATGTATATAGGGGAATTAATGTTCATACGCTTGTATGTCTAGGGGAATTCATGTCTATACACTTGTATGTCTAGGGGAATTCATGTTCATACGCTTGTATGTCTATAGGGGAATTCATGTTTATGCGCTTGTATATCTAGGGGAATTCATGTTTATACACTTGTATGTCTAGTGGAATTCATGTTTATGCGCTTGTATATCTAGGGGAATTCATGTTTATAAGCTTGTATATCTAGGGGAATTCATGTTTATACGCTTGTATATCTAGGGGAATTGATGTGTATACGCATCTTTGTGTAGGGGAATTCATGTTTATACGCTTGTATATCTAGGGGAATTCATGTTTATAAGCTTGTATGTCTAGTGGAATTGATGTTTATGCGCTTGTATGTCATGGGGAATTGATGTTTATGCGCTTGTATGTCATGGGGAATTGATGTGTATACGCTTGTATGTCATGGGGAATTGATGTGTATACGCTTGTATGTCATGGGGAATTGATGTGTATACGCTTGTATGTCATGGGGAATTGATGTTTATGCGCTTGTATGTCATGGGGAATTGATGTGTATACGCTTGTATGTCATGGGGAATTGATGTGTATACGCTTGTATGTCTAGGGGAATTGATGTGTATACGCTTGTATGTCTAGGGGAATTCATGTTTATGCGCTTGTATGTCATGGGGAATTGATGTGTATACGCTTGTATGTCTAGGGGAATTCATTTTTATACGCTTGTATGTCATGGGGAATTCATGTTTATACGCTTGTATGTCTAGGGGAATTGATGTTCATATGCTTGTATGTCATGGGGAATTGATGTTCATACGCTTGTATGTCTAGGGGAATTGATGTGTATACGCTTGTATGTCTAGGGGAATTGATGTGTATACGCTTGTATGTCTAGGGGGAATTGATGTTCATACGCTTGTATGTCATGGGGAATTGATGTTTATACGCTTGTATGTCTAGGGGAATTGATGTTCATACGCTTGTATGTCATGGGGAATTGATGTTTATACGCTTGTATGTCTAGTGGAATTCATGTGTATGCGCTTGTATGTCTAGGGGAATTGATGTTCATATGCTTGTATGTCTAGGGGGAATTGATGTTCATACGCTTGTATGTCATGGGGAATTCATGTTCATCCGTTTGTATGTAGAGTGGAATTCATGTTTACACACAGAATGGCCAAGTTTAAAATAAAAAAATAATACATAACATAGTAGAAGATGTACCTGATAAAGACCTAATGTCGAAATGAGTAAAATGATATAGTTTTGAATTTGCCGTCATTGAAACAGTCCATTAATTTATATCGCATGGCATCATGCATACTACTATCTGTGTGAGGGTCTTTCATTTGTTGATTACATAGTTACATGTAATTAAACAAACCCCCTCGTAGAAACGGGTGTTATTGGTCTTGGCTGGGTGTGCATGTATGTTTCTCTGGTTGTGTGTTAGCAAGATAGCTAAAACAGTTGATGAATGTTGCTGATTCGTTATTGATATATAGATGATGGTCCGATTGCGAAACAAGTTCTTCCAACTTATATTAATCACTATCGATACTTCATTCCTGGTGGAATCCATCGTCAGAAGGGAGAGAGAAGAGTCATGTGTAATTTAAATGCCTTGCTTAAGGGGTGCAATCGTAACGGCTACAGCGGGGCGCGAACGCCGGTGCATTCGCACTTAAAGCGAATGCGCTACTACGGCGCTATCACGACTTCCGCAGCATATTTAATGACACCCAACCCGTTAATTGAGCGGTATTGAGTTTCTGGTCGACAGACTGGAACCCATGTTAGGTTGGCCCACGAGGAAGTGATTCGATTTTGTTATAATTTGGTTAATGCACGTGGTCGTGGTAGTCAGCCCAGCTCGGGGCGTCGGGGGTGCGTTTCTCCTAGTGATATTCTCTAGTCAAACAGTGGTTGGTTTTGAACATCACTGTATTATTCTAGTTCCTATTGTTCGATAAACAAAACAATGTTTAAACCCCGCCGTTAGTCACAGGGGTTATTCTTTACAGTCCTACTCCGTGGTCGAGTGGCTAAGGTCACTGACTTGAATACCACCCACTGATGGTCACGGGTTCGAGCCCCGCTCAGACCGTGTCTCTTATGAAAATGTTGGCAGTTATTTCTTACGGAAGTTGGTACGCTAAGTACTGGTCAACAGCTGGAGCCCAGGAAAGGTGTTGTTATGTAAGCTGTCCATCGCCCAAATAGAGACCGTTAAATAAACTTCAATAAAACAATAACGGATTGTTTTCAGCTACGTCTGTGTGACACTTTTGACAGTATATGTTTGTGCACATGATAACACAACCGGCTAACCAGTCCACCAGTTATTGAATGGTTTTGTGTGTGTGTGTTTTACGTTTATTTATCGTCGCTGCCTCCTGAAGAGATTAGTCAGTTTAGATTTGTGGAGGATAGTGCAATGATACAGACGGAAACCCATTCCATAGTCTCATCTGGTTCTTTTAAGTGCACGGTGTAAAGCACCAACACGAGACCTCGGTATAACGTCCCATCTGAAAGACTGTTAATTTTATTAGGGTCAGATGCTGGATCGAACCTGCGATTCCTGGATTACCAGTTAAGCGTGTTACCACTGGATTACAAGAACCAGAGGAGATTCTGGAATGGGTATCGGGTATCTGTCTGTATTATTGCACTATCCTTCTAATATCTAAAATGAATAATCTCTTCATGAGGTGTCGCTCATATGGACAACCAGTAGATATGTTAAATAAACGTAAACCACTCACAATGCCCTTTCTCATTAACCTCTGTAGTAAACAATGCAGGAGTGTAGCTCTAAATCAAGATAGACGTATATAATGTCAATGGAACATATATATGAAACTTCAAATGGCCTTTCGATTAAGCTTTTAGGCTGTCCGATTTCGCAATGGTTAGAGCGCTCGCTTCTCACCAATCCAACCCTGATCCTCGGACCGGGCAAAATGTGAAATGGTACGGCGGTGGTCGCCAGATCGGACAGGTGGGTTTTCTCCGGGTACTCCGGTGTCCTCCCACACGAATGACAACATTAAGCCTTTCAATTTAAACTCAAAGGCATGCTCTGGTGTCAAAAACCAGCGCGTCTATCCAAATGCTATTCTCTAGATTGATACATTTCAAAAGACAGTTGCAATGTTGACTTTGTATCTGTTTGTTATTGACTTCTCCGATCTCTTCGTCTTGAGTATGAAAGTCTATCACGATATTTATGAGAAGTCTGCGAACTCCATTACCCTTTATTGTATCAGTGGAACGACACAATATGTTTATGTTGAACATCATTCTATTACTGGAATAAAGGAACATTTCAGATATCACGGAGATATAATAAAGATGTATATACTATTGAAGCTATGTCTCTATGTGTGTGTTTTACTTTTATTAATTTTATCGTCGCTACCGCTACCATATGAGCGACGCCTCCTGAAGAGATTAGTCATTTTAGATGTTTGGATGACGAGCCTTGCATTTTTTGAAGATTAGCCTAATAATCTCCTGAAGAGTTTAATCATTTTAAAACGTTTGGAGGATAGTGCAATGATACAGACAGAGACCCATTCCAGAGTCTCCTCTGGTTCTTTTACGTGCACGGTGTAAAGCACCGACACGAGACCTCGGTTTAAAGTCCCATCTGAAAGATGATGATGATGATGATGATGATGATGATGATGATGATGATGATGATGATGATGATGATGATGATGATGATGATGATGATGATGGTGATGATGATGATGATGATGATGATGATGATGATGATGATGATGATGATGATGATGATGATGATGATGATGATGATGATGATGATGATGATGATGATGATGATGATGATGATGATGATGATGATGATGATGATGATGATGATGATGATGATGATGATGATGATGATGATGATGATGATGATGATGATGATGATGATGATGATGATGTAGCTGTAGCTACAATAGTTCCTAATACATGTATAAATAATAAATAGACACGACACATGGCCGGAAAGTCGTAACTAGGAGGTGAAATCTTAAGAGACCTATATCGAAATAATAAACGACGGGTCGCGTGTTGACATCCCATGTCGTCCAGCTCATACTGGAATATTAAAAACAGCATTATGTGTGTTAGCAGGGAAACGAGACAGGTACTATTCGTTCAACATTGATCCAGTATAACATGCTATTCTAACACAATAAGCAGATTGTATTCACGAGAAAATACAAGACATGTTTAATATCGCATTTGAATGTCTAATTCAGATATCCGCATTGACTATTCTAAAATACAGCGGAGTATCATAAACGTACACACCACATGTACCTTATCAACACAATTCAATCAAAACTGTGCTCAAAACCTAGTAGGTGACTTGGCATTGACAATCTGTTTCATACTACATATATCGGATTGTTTCCACTGCTTTACATTTTGCCGCCGATTTATTTGACCAAAATAAGTCCAGAAAACAATTAAACACTTCTAAAATTCTGAATCGATGCAATAATTCCAATATTGTTTTTAAGCAAAGGTGTATCGATGCAATAAATTCGTTATTGGGGATGCGCCTTGCCACCCGTATATTTTATTGATCGCGCATAGCTCCGTGGAGGGTCAGTATCAAACCAAATAACTAATAATAAACAGTCAAACTGATGGTGCAATGAACAACACAACCAAATCGAGAATGCCATCAACCGTGCAAACGATGGGGTTTATTTGGTTTTTAATAAATATATATATATATTAGGTTATTTAACGTCGTACCGGGTGCCCATTTGAGCGACGGGCAGTTACCTAACAACACCTTTCCTTGGCAGGCTCCAGCGGTTGACCAGTACTTGACCAACGTCCGTAAGAAACTGCCAACTTTTTCATATTATTTGGACACGGCCTGAGCGCAAACGATGGTGCTCTGTCACCACCCATTTCTATTATTTACCATTGCGTGTCAGTAATGTCACATGATAAAATGAGTTACTGGCTAAGTCAGGTTAATCAATATAACTATTACAGTTTTGACATACAAATGTCGGATAAAACTTAAAAGTAGAATTTACAGAAAGTCAATTAAATGTGAACAATTAATTTTTAATGCGCTGAACAGCATTGTTCAACTGTACATACGTGCATGCTAGATAATGTATTGGTTTCAGATGGAATTTGTTATAAACGAGATGGGCACTTAGTTCGAGAAAGTACTCGTTAATTCTTCCGATTCCCCTGAGATTCAAAGACGTAGGAGATACAGCGAATGCTACATAGCAATCATTACAGATATATCTATAACGTTACAATCAAAGCGTTTGACAAGTTTAATAGTATTTTGCAAACGGGCACCTACCTAAAGCGAATTATCAAATGTGTCGGATCTGTATTCCAGTGGTAACACGCTGGACTGGTAATCCAGGGATCGCAGGTTCGATCCTCCGTCTGACCCTAATAAAATTCAAAGTCTTTCAGATGGGACGTTAAACCGAGGTCTCGTGTCGGTTCTTTACACCGTAAGCCGAACGATTGGAATATGGAACATAAGTCTTTTTTAATGTTTGAAAACATCGAAAACAAAGACAATTATTCATTCATCGCGTTTGATGTGGTGGATTTCTATCTTTCTACTAAATAAAGCACTCGACTTTGCGTCAAAATACCAACATATCAGTTCGGAAGAACGAGAAATTATCCTACATGCCAAAGAATCACGACTTCACAAAGCAGGTGAAGCATGGGATCAAAAAGAAAGAGCAAGCCTATTTGACGTAACTATGGGCGGTTTCCATGGTGACCTGTGAGTTGGTCGGATTGTACATCTTAAACGTTGGGGAAATTTCGGATTATACCGTGACGATGGACTTGGAATCTCAAATGCAACCCCACGTGAAATTGAAAACATTAAAAAAGACCTATATTCGATATTCCAATCGTTCGGCTTGAAAATTACTATCGAGTCTAACAAGAAATTGTAAACTTTTTGGATGTAACACTCAACCTGAAAATGGCAAATATATCCCATACAACAAACCGCACAACACCCCGATGTATGTACATACCAGGTTCAACCACCCACCTAATATCACAAGAACAACACCCTGATGTATGTACATACCAAGTCCAACCACCCACCTAATATCACCAGAACAACACCCCGATGTATGTACATACCAGGTCCAACCACCCACCTAATATCACCAGAAGCATACCCATAGGAATCAACAATTTTTTAAGTGAAATATCATGTGATCAAGACTTGTTCAACGCAGCAATTCCCACCTACCAACATCTCTTAACAGCAGTGGATACAAGCATGAACTTAAACACTCAAATGAACAAAACACCGACAGTGATACCAAGAAACGCAAGAAAAGAAGTAGAAACATAATCTGGTTTAATCCACCTTACAGCAAGAACGTAGAAACTAACATCGGACGCACATTCCTCAAAATACTAGATGAAGAATTCCCCAAGGCTCACAAACACTATAAACTATTCAACAGAAACACAGTGAAAAATAGTTGTATGAGCAATATCAAGCACATAATCGATGGACACAACAAATATATACTTTCCAAAAACAAACTAAAGAAACAGTCCATATGTAAAACATGCAACTGTAGAAATTCATCAGAATGCTCCATGTCTGGACGATGTTTGACGGAATCAGTAGTGTAACGAGCCACAGTAAAAGCATGCAACTGTAGAAATTCATCAGAATGCCCCATGTCCGGACGATGTTTGACGGAATCAGTAGTGTACAGAGCCACAGTAAATACATGCAACTGTAGAAATTCATCAGAATGCCCCATGTCCGGACGATGTTTGACGGAATCAGTAGTGTACAGAGCCACAGTAAAAACTATAATGAACCATAAAGCTTCATTTAGAAACCCAAACCTCAAAAACAGTACCGAACTTAGCAAGTATATCTGGGAACTCAAAGAGACAAACACAGAATTTAATATAACATGGAACATACTAAGACATGCCTCACCGCACAATCCAGCCTCCAACCGTTGTAATGTGTGTCTTTGGGAATGTTTTTATATCATCTGCAGACGTGAGAATGCAACACTTAGCAAAAGAAATGAACTGATATCGGCCTGCAGACATTCCAGAAAATATCTAGTATGTGTAGTTAAAACACAAACCACCGTGAAAATAATACTAACATAGTTACGCCCCTTATTTGCTAAAATCCATTTGTACTAAATCGCTTCCGTAGATTGCTTGCATAAGCAAGTATGAAACTGATCAGTAAAGCGACCATATAACCCTTTTATGTGTTGATTCATCATTCACCAACATATATATTTGCTCTGGAACACCATTGAGCACTCTGTTTTGGGTTTGTGCTCTGGAACACCATTGAGCACTCTGCTTTGGGTGTGTGCTCTGGAACACCATTGAGCACTCTGTTATGGGTTTGTGCTGACTCTTTGCATCATTGGATTTATATATATTATATACATACACAAAGAAAAAAGTTAAGCACCCCCGGATATTTTCACAATGTCGAATGGCAAAAGCATGTATAATCCGCAATAGCTCTGAAATACTCGAAAAAGCTAATGTCATCTGAAAGAACAATCATCTGGCAAGACAAAAACGCAACAATGGCTATCTGTGATTGTAATTTAATAGAGATTACATCATGTTATCACAAGTACTGTTTTTACCATGAAACACAGACCTCAAGAGTTTGGATGGACAAGTCCCAGAAAGAGCGTTAACATTGCTATTGTCACATACAAATGTTCTTCGAAGACACTAGAGTACGTCTTCAGTAAGAATAATCAGTACCTGGTGGGCCCGCCACGTACCCGGATGACACTCTCCACCTTACGTCTCATGCTTCCAGTCAAACGTCGTATCTGTTCTCTGGTCAATAACATCCATTCACCATGCAGAGCTGCTTCCAACTGGTCTGAAGTCTGTACTGGGGGGTTCCGTGCCTGCATTCGCCGCCCTATAAAGTCCCACACATGCTCCAGTGGATTCAGATCTGGGCTTACCGCTGGCCAGGGTAGAGTTGTCACTGCATTGACCCTCATGAAATCCACTACGGCACGTGATTTGTGAGGCCTGGCGTTGTCGTCCATGTACTGAGGTCGTGTAGCAAGTGGGTGGTTGTCGAAATGTGGGACAATGACTGGCTGTAGGACGTCACGAATGTACTCTGCTCCGGTTAAGCTGCCCCTAATGGTGATCAAATCCAGCTTACAATCATGGGACCACACACCATAACAGAGCCACCTCCATACACAACAGTTGGATGAATGTTCCTGGGGGTATAAGCTGTGTTCTTGTGTCTCCAAACACGTCTACGTCCATCAGTAACGTGCAGTAAAAATCGACTTTCGTCTGACCAATGAATTTTCCTCCAGGTCCTCAGATTCCAGTCTCGTCTGGCCAAACACCATGCCAAACGTGCACGTTTGTGGTGGTCTCTTAACAAGGGACGTTTAATGACTCTTCTGGCCTTTAATCCTGCCGCTTTCAGACGATTACGGACTGTTCTGGTGCTGATGGGTCGATTTGGTAACCACATTCTTCTCATTTGAGGACTTGTACTGAAGGGTTCTCGGTGAACAAGTCGTATCAGATCCCTGTCTTCTCGCGGTGTAGTGACAGTAGGTCTTCCAGACCTTGGACGGTCCATTGCACTTCCGGACTAAGCGGCTAACAACAGTGTAATGGTAGCCAATATTTCGTCCTATCGCCTTAAAGGACATTCCTGCGGAATGCATACCAATAATCTGATTCCTAATCTCCATTGACACTCGTCTCCGTGCCATGTTCAATGATTATGCTGAAATGCCCGTTTCGCACTACGTTAAATACCCACAAATACAGTTGGTCCATACTGCTTTTTGTGATCCTCGAGGGTAGCATGCTGCACGTGCATGTCACAAGCGATGCAATCACAACTGTCACACATCACTGTTTACAACGTATCGTGCAAACCCTACTCTTCCCATAATTATACCTTCTTTAACTATTTCGAATAATCAGAGGGGGAAAATCATCCAAAATATCCAGGGGTGCTTAACTTTTTTCTTTGTGTATATATATGCACAAGAGCCGAGTTCCACCCGCTGGCGGCGAGATTCTACACAGTCTCCGAGGTTGTGTAATATTGTTGAAACATTCGAGTTTCTAAGCACAACAAGGATTTGAATCTCAAAGCTGGCATGAAAGAAACATTTCATTTATATTACTAACAACAATAATATCCTTATATTAAAAGATAATACATTTGGTCAATGGCAAGTCTGCCTTAATTTACTGTTTTGGAACTGCGTGAAAACGCAATTGTCTGCAGAATGTAATTTGATATTAAATGGTAGAATGTTTTTCCAAATATTTTTCTCAAAACTGAGTATTTCAACAAATAAACAAACGTCGAATACGCGGTTTGTTGACATAGCAAAATAATGTAAATAGGGTCGACATGCATGCGTAATACAACGCGTTTATCATGAATAACACGAGGTATGGTACATATTTACCGTGATATCTCACATGTGTGACTATGCATATTTATGTGTAGACTAATCTTAGTTAAATTATCTCTAATCGAAAGTATCGCGTGTTTAGTATTAACTCCACATGACAAACAAACTTCAATTCAGGAGCGCGGATGACCGTTATATGAAAACGTTTGAACGTTTGTATACCACAAAAACTCTGTTTATTGATTCAATGTTAGTGTTCGAATGTATTCAGAAGAATGTATAGTAGCAATGCATTTATACGTGAAAAAATGACAGCTATATTACGTAAGGCAGGTCGCACGAAACGGCTCACTTACTAAACTCGTACAAAATGGCACCAAACCGCACCCCGAGCATCTGAAACAAGGTACATGTAAAAGTTAAAAATTCATAAAACATGATATTATTCAAGTTTCAAATGTATTGGCATAATCAGCAGTTATGTTGCTTTTGGCCATTTACAACGCTAGAAATATGGCAAAGACATCACAAAACATGTTGCATATATACATATATAAACAAATACAATACATTTAAGAAACACTAGTAATTCACGGAGTATTACTACTTATGACAGAGCCTCTTTGATGTAAACAATTTGTTTAAAAAAATTATCAAATATTTTTTATTTTTACAGGACATGATATATATAATGATATTCTGATTCAATTACATTTTAGCTCGCACATATGGTTCGCCGGCGGCGAGGGTAAATAAGATCAATCATCAAAATCAATTACATTTTGATTGCATAATTTACATACTATATAAATATATAAATATGTAATAGAAGGACGATTGAAAACTCACTCTGCATAATACACACACGGATAGTGTATTGAGTGAATGTATATAAATTATAAAGCGCATAATTTAGTAATTAAATGCAAATATGTTGGCAATAACATGAAACCCTGTCCAACATAATAGCATATACCACATTCCTGCTGGAAAGTCCGCGAATCATCTGGGAATCAAATAATGTTGCAGAATTTCAACTACGTAAATAGATCCTTTTCTTGATTCCAGCTCAAGCCTGTCTTTCTATGCGCACACCAGTGAAAGCTTGGAACTAGTTCCCTGAAAACAATTAGACAATTTTAATACCTATAATACGATAACGTAGCAGTAATTCTTATCACAGAAATTCCCATTCGTCCAGACAAAACACAAAAACTATACACTGCCTATCATGACAATGCATTTTTTTCCAAAAATAAAAATGCACAATGTTAGTTATCAGGACTACATTGTAGTGGACCTCAGATGCACTTCCACCTACGTATGTACAACCTAGACAATATTACTGTTCTCGTGCACCAGCGTCCTGACAGGTTCCGCGTACCTAGTTTATATACACGTTTCTAGTGCTTGTCTGCGTGTCGAAGGCTGATATCAAATTACCGAGGGTCGATATCTAGGCGGATAATTTATGACACTAGCCACGTAATAACGTCTGTATTACTTTGAAATGAATTTGAAAATTTAATAATTTAAGCCTACTCTCCGTTATCCATTTATCAGGAATAAATCACAATTACTGCATTAGATACACGAAAGCGATTGAAATATTACCACGGTACTACAAACATCTACACTCAAACGTTACAGGGAGAAACAAACTAGCACCGAGTGTGCATGTGTTATCTTCTCATCTGCTGTTCTTGTTTGATACGGGCTCGTGGCCGTATCAAACCAGTAAGCGTAATATCGGTTTGGAAAACACAGCGTATCAACACGGGTGGTAGACAGTATTGTGGTAGGCAAATAAAATAGGCTAACCTTCATATCTAAGTAATAACGATGCTTAACTCGGCTAATATGGAGCTAGCACTACATAAATAACACTGTCAATATGAAATCACTTAATTAATATCATTATAGTATTGTATGCGTGTGCAAATTCTACATGTCAGTCAATACACCCAATCTGTCACCTTGTAACTGGATTAGCCGCAATGGTTTCCTTTGATTAAAATTCTCCTTTTTATCCTGGAATATAAATTAATATTTGTCAGTTACAGGAAAAAAGCCGGAATTCACATTCGGGAGCTCTCAGCACTCACTATTTGGTTTATACAAATTTATTTTAGCTCGATTGCGAAGCAAGTTCTTTCAACTTATATTAATCACTCTCGACACCTCATTCCTGACGGAATCCATCGCCACGAGGGAGAGAGAATATGCAATGTGAAATTTAAAAAAGGCTCCAGCGGGGCTCGAACTCCGGGCCTTTCGCATCTTAAGCGAACGCGCTACCTAAGCGCCATCACGACTCACTATGTGTCCAAAGTCTATTGTAGCAATTTATTCAGTCAAACCTATGTTAATGCTCACCTCCATTAAGCAACCAACCTATATTAAGCAGGACTTAATGACTCAAATTAATACAGTCAACCCGGTGTTAGTTGTGACCTCTATTAAACCGCCAACATGTATTAAGCAGCCAGTTTTCAGACCCCAATATGTTGTTTTATTAAACATCTGTCATCTATTAAGCAGTCACCTGTGCTAAGCAGCCACTTTCTCCCTTGGCTAGCTTCTTAATAATGTCCAGATTGGACAGTAGTACAGTTACTTTGAAACATTCGGAAATACAATTTCAAACTAATGTCTGATTAGCGCAGTGGTTAGTACGCTCGCTTCTCACAATTGCAACCCCGGTTCGATCCTCGGACCAGGAAGTATACTAGATAGTGCATTGGTTGCCATATCGGACAGGTGGGTTTTCTCCGGCTACTCCGGGTTCATCCCACACGAATGACCACAGTTATGCTTTCATCTGCGCCAACGAAAGTGATTAATATAACTTTTTAAAGCTTGTTTCACAATCGTTGTAAAATAAAGAAGTGTATACCTTTTACAGGTATGTCTCGTGATCACAGCTGGTAACGGCACTTTTTCTTTTGCTTTCTCTGGAATTAGAAGTGTCGTCTGCTGAGAATTTAATAGAATAAACATTTACATTTCGAAACCCGTGTTGTTTCTCTACTATTACATGTATATTTAATGATTGGTTAAACGTTTATCTTTCCGTAACGATGGCGTCTCCCTGCAATTAATGCCTTTCTTGGAATTGGAATAATGTCTCACTTCCAACTCACATAATACATATGTACAGTCAGACCTGTATTAAGAAGCCAGCCAAGGGAATTACAGAAAATAGCTGCATATCACAAGTTATTACTTATTCTAACACGACCCAGCTAATAACATACATACTTGTAAAGTAAAATCTACCTCTACAACCTCTACAACTATGCTGCGCGCGCACCGTGTTTTGGTTATTCCATTTATACAATGCGTGTACATTTTTATGAATAAAAGTCACGTGATGTTTGTAAAATACTACCGTGGGAATTAGCAGAAGTGAGCTATTTTTAGAATCAGATAATCTCTTGTCCGTCTTGTTTTTCTGTTAAGTAACGTTTCAGTTACTATTCTGTACAGTTTTATTTCACAAAATAAATAAAATTATTGATCAGTTACAACTTTTGTTCATTTATGCACTAGATTGATATTTTCCATAAAAAATAACGTCATCACCCCTTACGCGGGAGGAAATTTCGAAAGCCAAATGCAGCGGTGTTTGAAGAAAATACTTGAAAATAAATGATTCTCGTCTAAAATTATTAGAAGTAAGTCGTGTTAGAATCGAAATAATAAGTATCAACCGTGGTATATCGCAGAATAACCCGCGTTTGAAGTTCTTATGTTTAGTTTAAACATATTTTATTTCCCCAATATAATACATATTGAACAATGCATACACCACGCATAATCATAATACAGAAACAGGATTAGAATGGAAGACAGAGTCTTATTTAATTCATCTCCTCTTCAAAGATTGTATGTATTTCGGTTGGCTTTTGCAATTGTGTTATAGAGTTAGGAAAGGTTTAACATGAAAACATGCGAAAATAACTACATGTTAAACATTAATAAAGATCATAATATAGTGGATTGTGAGTGAGAGAGCGAGAGAAAAAAGAGTGTAGTGAGAAGAAGGTGATAAGAAGATTAGAGAGGAGAGAATGTATGTCTCATGTAACAATAATCGTTAGTAATACTAGTATTCAAATCGCTTACTATCAGATATGTAGGTATGAACATGTGTGAATATGAGAGTGTTTTCCTGGTCGGATAGGGCCGGATTTCCTGATAGGAGGGTTTCGAGATCTATGTTGAAATTGTGAAGATTGTTCTGTAGAGTTGTACGGCAATCATTGTACATTCTACACTCAAAGAAATAGTGGAAGTTTGTCTCCATTTGACCACAATTACATAACGCTGTAGGAGTAATATTTTTTAGGAAAAGGTGATAGTTAAGACCACTACATTTCGTACGAAGGCGTGTATGGAGGACTTGAAGTTTTCGTGTACCCACATAAAAGTATGGAGGGACTTTGCTCTTGTTTCTATTGAAATTGACCTTGAATGTTTGTACTGAGGGAGAGTTACGAACCGTTGAAGGCAGAGAGTTCCAATTCCGAATTGTTGAAGGCAAGAAAGAATTATAGTATTGTGACGTTCTGGAATGCACTCCGTGGATATGTTCTGAATTTCTTAAATTGTACCGGGTTTCTGCTTGTCGGGGAATCAATGAGGAGAGATAGTCAAGTGTTTGGTTGGTGTTCATTTTATAGAACATAATAAGCTTGTGTTTGTTTCTTCTGTCCGTTAAACTTTCCCATCTGGTTTCTAGGTGTAAGTTTAGCAAAGAAACGAGCTTAGTTGCTCCAGTGGCAATTCTGCTACATTCGTTTTGGATTTTATCCAGCTGTTCCATCTCATATTTGGTACAGTTGCTCCATACAACATCAGCATATTCAAGGAGAGGCCTTATAAAGGTAAGGTGTATATAATTTCAAGTGATCTACGATCAAGCGAAAATTTTAGTTTCCGCATAATATTGACTCGTTTCCATGCTTTCTCGATAATATAGTCCATATGCGAATGCCAACTACAGTCGTTAGATAGAAATATCCCAAGATGTTTATGGTCTGGAACTTCAGGGATGCGTTGGTCAAACATAAAGAGAGGAGGATGTAGTTGCTGATTACGCTTCCTTGAGATGAGAACAGATTCGGAGTTTGCTGGGTTGAAAGTTACAAGCCATTTGTTAGCCCATGTAGAAATTCTGAGTATATCGTTTTGGAGACGGTCTGCAGCTGTACGAGGTTGCTCAACGATCACATAGAGACTTGTATCGTCTGCAAATAAGTTGATGGATGAAGAGATGTCGTCGACAATGTCGTTGATGAAAATGATGAAAAGCATAGGACCTAGGATTGACCCCTGTGGAACTCCGGCTCTTATATTTGCCCATGTCGATTTGCTTCCAGGAAGAACAACTCGTTGTCTTCGGTTGGACAGATAATCTGCAAACCATTGAAAAAGAGGACCGGATATACCTGCGTGTAATAGTTTTGCCAGTAGACCTTTATGCCAGACTTTATCAAAGGCTTTACTTATATCGAAGAAGACCGTTCTCACTTCGAGACCATCATCGAGAGCTTTACATAGTGTATCGTATATGTACGTTAGCTGGTTTACAGTTGAGTCACCCCGGTATGAACCCTGATTGAGCAGAAGATAGAAACTGGGTTTCCCGAAGATGGTTGAAAAGATGTTTGAATATGAGACGCTCAAATACTTTTTCAATTGTATTTAATAAAGAGATTGGACGATAATTGCTAGGGAGTGATGCATCTCCCTTTTTATATACAGCATTAATGTGGGCTTCTTTCCAACTGGTTGGTACTCGTCTGCATTGCAATGAGAAATTAAAAAGATCACATAGTGGTTTGGATAGCTCCTGAGAAGATTCGTAGAGGATTTTGTTGCTTATTCCGTCTGGTCCTGCCGCTTTGTCGACTTGTAAAGACTTTAAAACATCAGTAACTTCATCTACTTCGATATTTATTTCATGCAGTCGAATCATGGAACGCGGTGGGCCCAGATCTGGTACTTGTCTGTTGTCATCATCGATGTTTGTCTGTTCTTGAAAGTAGTTGTTAAGAAGATTTGCCTTTTCAGAGTCAGAGAAGGTCGGTAGTTGTGTATCTGGGTGCTGTAACGGAGGAATTGTGTTGCTAGAATGATTACACATGAATGATTTGAGTGTTTTCCACCAGTCTTTAGAAGAATGCTTTGAGAAATGTGCAGATTTGGCGTGGCGAATACGAAGAATCGTTTCGTTGCGAATTTGTCTGAATTTCTGCCATTGATAGATAGATTGAGTCGCCTTGGCTTTCCTGTATGCTCGTTTTCGCTTGCGTATTTGTTTTTTTATGTCGGTAGTTATCCAGAGTGGTTCTAATGGTCTTACTATTATGGTTTGACTTGGTATGTTTTGTTTAGCAATATCTGTAATTTTAGAGGAGATGTTATGTGCATATGTATCAATATCGTCATGAAGACAGCCATTCCATTCATAGTTACTGAAGTCAGAACGAAGTTGGTCGTAATTTCCTCGATCGTATTTCCAGATGAGTCTATCAAAACATTTATGCTTGGGTTTCCGAAATTTTAAGATTCCAAAGACAGGGCAATGGTACCGTTGGTCTTGTTGTAGAAAGTGTTCACCAACTCCAGAATGAAGAATATGTTCACTATTTGAAACAAGAACAAGATCAATCAAGGATTCTGAATGTTCAGTGAAGTGTGTTGGTTCGTCGATTAGTTGTAGAAGATTATACTGTTGAGATATGGAGGTAATCATTCGATTAGTAGTTGGGTTGAGAGCATTGTAGTTAAAATCTCCAGTGATGATTATATCAGTGATATTTGTTTCAACTGCTAGTCCAATTGAATCTTCAACAAGGCTGTTGTGGATTGAATCAGAATTTGGCGGGCGATATAAACACCAGATATGATATGCTTATTATTGCAGAGTGTTAATTCCAACCATATACATTCAAGGCGATTTAGCTCAAGGTCTGGTCTGCGCTTATAGTGTAGACTATTTCTAACGTATATTATGACACCACCATGGGCATCACCAATACGATCTTTTCGTTCAGGTTTGTGGAAATTTGGAAACATGAGGTCCTCTGTTTGGATCGAGTTGTTCAGCCATGTCTCGGAGAAGGCGAGCACATCAAATTCGCTAAGTTCTGCATATAGCAAGTCCAGTTTGTGTTGCAGACTTTGGATATTTAAATGAACAAAGGAGAGATGGTTGGAGATTTCAAGAGCATCTGACATCGTGCTGGAAATTGATGAAACTACAGATGATATGTGTGAATTTGGTCCCGGATTCTGGTGAACATCGCCGGCTATAATTAACAGTATATATAGCCAACTTAAAGCAATAACCAGACTAAGCGTCAACAGAGAATATAATGTGCAAAGCACATTGGCATTAAAATGTACTCCCGGTGGGAACTTTCTTGGAGGAAATTTGATTTCTCTTTCAACGCATGCTGATGATAAAACTGAAACATATAGTGAGTATAGAAAACGCGGTGTGCAGTGTAAAACAATGAGGATAGTGGTAAATGCAGGATACGACCCCCTGAATCTGCATGAAGGCATGACGGCTATGGTACATTTGTGATGTTTAGTCATGTTACCGAGTGTAGACATATCAAGTAATTCTGAATAGCCGTCATCAGCAGCCTATCTGTGACAGGAAAACAATGTCGTACATGTACGTTGGTAAGGGCACAATAATATCTGAAATGCGAGACACTCGATAAGTAGAGACATGTATGCAATAGTGTACTGAAAAGGATAGACAAAGAATGAAAGAGAGTCATGTTGCTAAGCAGGTTAAATGAGGTATGGATGGATTGTATAGAGGAAGTTAGGATTTGTAACACGTGAATACACAGATCAGAACGATACATAAAGAGTACTGATTTCAGAAATGTTTTAGTGTGGAAAATTTAGTATTTGCTATGATGAACGATGCTACTATGTATTGTAGAGGTAATACCGACGTGAAATTATATACTCATATATTGTCTATGTGTTTGATTATCTTGTAATATTTATATAATTTTGTGTTATTTATTGACTCAGTTATTTCGTTAGAAATTAGTTGACATTACGAACTTTTAAATGGCCATATTTATTGTACTATTATTTAAACATTTTCACTGGCCAGGTGTATTATACCATTATTTAGAAAATGCTACAAAAACAATGCCGTCCTGAAATACATACAGACATACAACAGGAAAAAACTTCTATTCCTCCCAAGTACATGTATGTCTAAATACAGATAAAATGTTACTAGTACGAATTATGTCTATAATCTTGTATTGGCAGCGTAGCCAGTATATAGTTATCTCTGTTAGTAGGCAGCACTCGGTCCTAAGCTTTTCTTATAGTAGTCTGCGATCGGTCCTAGTATATTTTGTCCGATCATATGTGCAGTAATTATTAGAAACAAAAATAAAAATATAAATATAGTTGGTGAACATGAACAGCAGTTAACCAATTAAATATATGTCAAGATGTAATAGGGATTTTAAACGACATGAACATATTCTAGAATGTTACTTGGAGTTGTGTATTCAATATAGCAATATCAAGTGGTATTGTGGACTTGATTAGGGAGATATACATCATCGTTGGAATTGCGACTCCGTCAATCTATACAGAGCTGTGTAGTCAAATTATTTTATGAGAGGTCAAATATATTGACAGCAGTGTAGCCGTGAATTATACCACCATGCTAGATATGTGATCATTTGACATGTCGATGATTGCACTTGCCTTAATAATTATAATAAATACTACAGGTGTTTACGGACATGTACATACATATTATCACACAACAGTTCCTAGTACATATAGTAATATGTAGTTAAAACAAACAACTTATCAAATACAGTTTCATGTATAGCACATGCATGTATGATACCAATTCCCGACATAAGTAACCAGGTTTGCGATACATAGCACGCGGAATCACACACCACACTGTATGCATCATAATGAGATTTCCCCCCCCCCCACCAATATTCTGAAGGAATTTCTAATAATTATAATACTGTAGTATATGTGAAACAACTATCACCTACAGTATTCATCCGTTATGTCGAATTCCGTCGGATCGAAAACAATATTTCGACATAACCGAAATTTGACATCATGGATATTGATCATAATTGCCAAGATGATGTTTCTCAACGATCACTAGCCTTACATTGATTTCATAATAAATTATCTTCCAAGGTGTCATTTACTTAACGAAATTTGGCATAAACAGAGTCAGGCATATGTAAAATGATGCTATCAGAAACGGGACTTTAACCTGACTTCGAGATAACCGGAGATTTTGACATAACCGACTGTGATATAACGGGTGTAGACTGTAATACCTAAAACCACGATGCTTATCTGAAACGGGACGTTGACATGACTTCGAGATAACCGGATATTTTGACATAACCGACTTTGATATAATGGATGTAGAATATAATATAATACATACAACCACGATATGTACCATGTACGTGATTGCGGAATAGCTTTTTTCGCTAACGACGCTTTATTAAATGCGGTGCAGTTTTATTTACTCATGACATTATATTATATCTCGTAAGTGAACTGGACGTCGGCTGTAACATTGATTTAGAATAAAGATATATCGTTCGTTATAAATCAAAAGCAACTCCTGACTTAATGAGTATTAATATACAAACAGTTGTGCTGGAATATAATAATAAATTTACAACTACAAACATCAGATTAATCGACTGATAATGTTCTTAATACTGACCAGTCAATGATGACTGCACTGCAAACGTATATTGCACGACAATGTGCACTGACATTACTAGTTGGATGCATCTGACTGTCATTCTATAGTATACGATACGAATGGTTGAAGATCACGTTTGCATGTCACAGTATGCACAGTTGTTTTCGTATCCTTCATTACTTTTATGAAAAGTTTACAGTTTGTGGACCAAGCTCCAACAATTTTCTTTTGCCTGACCATCTGTCTGGCCTCATATAGCACCCCGGATCTATATTGAGTGAGGTCTTCATTCACATACTTTCCTTCGTAGCCATGTGACTTTAACAGCACACGAGTCTTGTATAACATGTCACGATCACGGCGTGAATTAAACTTGACAATGATATCTCTTGGTTGTCCAGTTACCCTCTTCTTACCCACTCTGTGTGATACGGCAATATCTCATAGGGATAACGTTGATCCTATCGCTTTGGCCATATTCAAAACGTGATGGTCGGTATTGTCGTCCTCCTTCTCTACAATCCCTGAAATACGCAGATTGTCACGCCTGCTGTATTGTTCTGACTCATCTGCCTTAAACTCTAAAAAATCAACTCTATGAGCCAGATCAGCATTGGCAGTTTTTAGTTGCTCGTTTTCCGTTTGTAGTGAGTTTATCTGTGACTGGAGACCTGTCACTACTCCTTGGACAATACTATCAATTGTAGTTTTGAACATATCACATACTTCAGATTGAATGGAGGTCTTAAGTGCTGATGCTATTGAGCTGATAGCTGTCTGATCAAGGCTTACTGATGTTGGGTGTTGTGCTGTCGGCGAATACATGGCTGTTGTTCTATTAAATAGAAAGTCAATGTTTTCAGATGAATTGCTGTCGAACCTGTTTTTCTTAAGTTCGATTTGATCTTCAGGTGAAGACAAGTCTCTTTTCTTTGTACTAGATATAATTGGAGTACACGGTTCGTCACACATAATAAGCACCGCTACGTATAGTTGAAACTGTTTTGTTCGGGTTGATTGCAGGGAGAGTATTGGATAACGGACACTATATATCACAAGTTATGAGAGTCACGGGTTTGCACATTCCAGACATACCTCAGTTCAGATACACTTTTTGTAGGCACAATATGATCGTATCATTTCAGAAACAAACAAAACATCAACCATATAAACAGTTCCATACGTGCTCTTAGATGATCATTGTCTTCCAATAATGCTCTACAGCATCAAAACTACGTTCCTCTACAATCCCTAGAACGTCTTAAATCATGAGAAAAGCCATGAGCGAAATGTAAACAAATGTTATCGCCATTTTACCGGAAGTCGTAATTTCTAATGCGTAGAAATATATCACGAAGGCCTTCGGCCTTCGTGATATATTTCTACGCATAAGAACGACACACGAGGGTTATTCTGCGATATACCACGGTTGATACTTATTATTTCTTAAATAGAGGGCAAATGTATAATAAAACAACATATTGGAAATCTGGAACTGGCTGTTTAATACAGCTTGGCTGCTTAATATAGGTGACCACTAACACATGTTTGACTGTATTCTAAAAACTATATAGCACAATTATATTCCGCAAATTGCATATTAATTTAAGGATAGCCCTGCTTCTCGACTAATTTGTTGGGAACTATTTCGGCTTACTTCCAGGAACTTGTATGTCATCTTGAACTGTCTGAATGTAATACAATGTCGGTCACTCGGAATCCGCTCAATTCCTGGAACTGTGTATGTAAATGAACTTAATTATCTTTCTAAAGTGTGCTAGATACGATGGCTACGTATCTAAATACGATTCCTGTAATTAAATATTGGAAAAGCTCACTTCTGGGACCAATAAGCAAACACCTTAAGGCAAGCACATCAAAATACTTTAAGGAACTTAATTCCTTTCTAGAACTTTCTATATATCACTATCTAGCTCGGTATGCTTTCTTTTAAAGTCATAATACTGTTTTGCAATACGAAATTACGCTGCATGCAATTTTCCCTTTTGTATGCCTGACACTTTTAATAAAACATGCTACAAGTAATGTACGCACATTAATTCCATTGGTTGTTATGATTTGGTACGGAGAAATGGAAAAACGAAGACAGAAGAGCGAAAATAAAGACTTTCTTTTATGCTTTCCAATGAATGATAGAGTTTTCTCAGTGTAAGAAAACTACATCTTACACCGCTTTGAAACAGTGAAATATGGCATTTTCTCTGCCACCGGTTGCGTTTCGTATTCGTGCGCGGTTTATTATAGATGTACTGTTATCATGAACAGTTAATTATTAAGTAATATATTCTAATGAATTTGTTTTGTCTGTAGTTTTAAATTTTTGACAGCAAACAGAAATTAACTTGATTACGCACGTTCACACTAACAGAAGTGAGTGTGCGAGTGTGTCACGTAGTGCCATGAGGCCCCAGACCGGGCAGCTAAAATGAATTTTAAAACAAATGTTATATTAGCCAAAGTCATTGGCAATCATAAAAGAAAAGGAAGATGTGTGTCTATTAGTGTAAATTCATCCAGTGATCACAGAAATGTGTATTTCCACGAATGATAATAGGCATGTTTGTTTTTCAACCAAGTTCGAGTACATTGAAATATTAACACTGCCACCGCCTCAAGGGGGTCTCGCAACGAGCGAGTCAATATATATGTGCTGTTTCGGCAACATAACACATGCTTTCCAACGAATTGCCAAATTTTAAGTTCAATGCCAGTGGAAGGCGGGGAATTACTGTTGATGTTCATTATTAGTCCTCCAATGTGTATGGAACGTTTCGAAGCAATACCGTACACGGTTGATTGAGAAATATTCATGTTTGAAAATTAGTTTATCGAATAAATAATGTCTGAAATCGAAGATTCAAGATCAAGGTTAATGGTGGGTGGGAAATAACTGGGGGTGTAGAGATTTAGTCATTGTGTATATAATATTATTTCTGAAATCGAACTATTTTTTGCCAAGTTCAAGGTCACTAGTAGAGTGGGGGTTTATTATGAAGTAGATAGGTAGTCCTCGGATGTGTAGGCCACGGTTTTCAAGGCAACAACTTCGACGGTTTTTAAAAAATTATCATCTGTGAGTGTTTTTGAAGCATAAATAATTTCTGAAGTCGGACTATTTTTGGCCACGGTCAAGGTCACGTGTACAGTGGGGACTTACTATGGAGTAGATCATTAGTCCTCGGATATGTACGCGAAGATTCAAGGCAATAACTTTGACGGTTTTTGAGAAATGATCATCTATGAGAGTTTTTAGATGCATAAATAATTTCTGAAATCGGACTCATTTTTGGCCAAAAGTTCAATGTTATTCTTGCTGGGATGTGTAATTGGAGGTTAGGGAACAACAACTAGCAGTATTCTAGTTATCAAAGCATTATATTTCATGGTGTTTTAGTGATATTCAACTTTATTTCGTAATTGAGCTGAAATAACAACATTTGAAAATTGTTCAGCTAAAACATTAATACCGAACTGGCCTTCTATAGCTATTCAAATCCCACCGGTGCAACTATCTATAACAAGACATTTAGTTTATACAAATTTATTTTAGCTCGATTGCGAAACAAGTTATTTCAACTTATATAAATCACTCTAGAGACCTCATTCCTGATGGAATCCATCGCCACGAGGGAGAGAGAAGAGGCAACGTGGAATTTAAATGCCTTGCCTAAGGGCACAATCGTAACGGCTCCAGTGGGGCTCGAACTCCGGACCTTTCGCACCTGAAGCGAACGATCATCCACTGCGCTATCACGACTTCCACGTAACATAACTATAACAAGACAAGCGTATTGATTTGAAATAATAATGTAATTTGTATTTTGAATATTTAATATAGGTAAACCCGTTTATTTCCATTTTTTTTATTAACAATAATACAGTCAAACCTGTCTTAAGCAGCCAGTCAAGGGAGTGCAGGTAAAAGAACCAGAGGAGACTCTGGAATGGGTCTATATCTGTATCATTGCACTATCCTCCAACAATCTAAAATGACTAATCTTCTCAGGAGGCGTCGCTCATATGGGCAACCGGTAGCGACGATAACTAAACGTAAAACACACATACACACGCCCCAGCTGATGTCAATTGACGTGTATGATATCATATCCTTATATTACACGTTCTCCCTGGGGTTACATAGTAATAGTTCATGTGCATTTAATTTCAGTTATTTTTAGATTGTTATGTATGTATACGTTCCATTAATGTCAAACCCCTTGACATGTGTTCCTGTGCAGGCTTAGCCGACCATAGCGGTTAACCAGTACTAAGCAATGTGCGTGAGGTGCCTTGCTCAATGACACTACATACGTGGCCTGACTGAGTATCGAACCCGGACCGTTAGATTCCAAATCCGACGCTCTACCATTGGACCACGGACGCCACAATTGTTTAATCATATTAAATGCTCTATGTTGGCACATACTCTTACATACAATATGTGCAAAGAAAGCAAAAATGGGTCGATTTCCATTTTGGTGAAGAAATCAATATTTATAACTCATTACTTGTTTTTGTTTGTGTCGGTAAAGTTCAAATAGAATACATGTTTAAGTGCCGATTTTTATGTTATCAAATATCGCTACGTTATTCAGCTATTTTGAAACTCTAAAACTTTACAAACTGCATTCTATGATATACTAGTACAACATGATATATTTAGCATACATACAGTCTACATCCGTTTATGTCAACGTCGGTTATGTCGAATTATCCGGTTATCTCGAAGTCGGATCAAAGTCCCGTTTCAGACACTATCATTTTACATATAACTGGCTCCGTTTATATCGAGTTTCGTTAAGTCAAACTTCGGTTATGTCGAAGTATTTTGTTCGGTCCAACGGAATTCGACATCACGGATGTACATAGACTGTATAGGATATCAAATGAGTTGTAATTTGCTATTGAAGTTATTTAGAAGACAAATTAAATAATATCGATAACAAATTATCTCGAATATAAGTTCCTATTAATAGCATTATCTTCCACAAACAAAACTGTAAATCCCCTGAATTGCACATGTTTCATGTACACGTGCTTCAGTTATTATCAATGAAGTGCGTTATGCGGTCGGTTGTAACTGAATAGTAAACACAGCAAAAAGTAGTCCATAACTTATTTGTAATCTTACTCGCAATACGTACGTTGCCTGCGTGATAATCAGCTTTTATATTCATGAAACTATTATAAAGCAAATAACTAGTAAATGTTTTCTAAACAACAGTATGCGTTCCGCGTGTATGTCAATTGTATGAATGGAGCACGCGCAACCATGACGTCACAAGTACTTTACTAGCACGTCACAACATTTACCGGTTATTTGCACAACATTTACCTAGTTTTACATTTGAAATGCTATTGTAGTTGAACATAGCTGTTGAAGAATTCAGCGATAGAGCAGGATTTGAAGTGTTAATAACCCGTCGTGCAGGATTTATAATGTTAATAACCCGTCGTGCAGGATTTGTAGCGTTAATAACCCTTGGTGCAGGATTTGTAGCGTTAATAACCCGTCGTGCAGGATTTGTGGTGTTAATAACCCGACTTGCAGGATTTTTAGTGTTAATAACCCGACTTGCAGGATTTGTAGTGTTAATAACCCGACTTGCAGGATTTGTAGTGTTAATAACGCGATTTGCAGGATTTGTAGTGTTAATAACCCGACTTGCAGGATTTGTAGTGTTAATAACCCGTGGTGCAGGATTAATAGTGTTAATAACGCGACTTGCAGGATTTGTAGTGTTAATAACGCGTCGTGCAGGATTTGTAGCCTTAATAACCCGTGGTGCAGGATTTGTAGTGTTAATAACCCGACTTGCAGGATTTGAAGTGTTAATAACCCGTGGTGCAGGATTTGTAGTGTTAATAACCCGACTTGCAGGATTTGTAGCGTTAATAACCCGTCGTGCAGGATTTGTAGCGTTAATAACCCGTCGTGCAGGATTTGTAGTGTTATTAACCCGTGGTGCAGGATTTGTAGTGTTAATAACCTGTCGTGCAGGATTTCTAGTGTTAATAACCCGTCGTGCAGGATTTGTAGTGTTATTAACCCGTGGTGCAGGATTTGTAGTGTTAATAACCTGTCGTGCAGGATTTGTAGCGTAGGTGGGTTTTCTCCGGGTACTCCGGTTTCCTCTCACTCGAATGACCACATAATGTATACGCCCGCTTTCATCCGCGCCAACGAGAGTGATTAATATGAGTTGTTAGAACTTGCTTCGCAATCGTTGTAGAATAAATAAAGTTTAAACTTTAGTCAGATGCATGTATGATCAACTTTAATAGAGACCGTACACAATATAATAATAAACCGCATCATTAATATATAATGCATAGTGCAAATGACACATAATTTATGTACTTAATTATTAAAGCGACATTACATTGCAAAAAGCAAATAAAATGCATTTTTCACGCATAAATGCATTGCTACTACACATTCTTCCGAATACATTCGAACACTAACATTGAATCAATAAACAGTGTTTTTGTGGATTGAAAGTATGATTTCATATAACGGTCATTCATGCTCCTGAATTGACGTTTGTTTGTCATCTGAGTCAATACTATACGCGAGGTAATGTTGCTTAGAGACAATTAAACTAAGAATAATCTACAAATAAATAGGCACAAAAATGAGATATAACGGTAAATCTGTACCATACATAAATCGTGTTATTCAGGATACACTAGTTGTATTACGCATGGATGTTTACATTATTTTGTTATGTCAACAAACCGCGTATACGACGTTTGTCTATTTGTTGAAATACTCTGTTTTTGAGACAAATATTTGTAAAAAAAAATGTTTACCATTATAATAGCAAATTACATTCTGCAGACATTTGCGTGTTCACTAATGTAGTGTCGCTTTAACTATTTAGTATAATTAGCCAACTTGTCGTACACGTTATAATGCACCATAGGCTGACCATACATTATGCACACAATTAACTAATTTAGTCGGTTGATTAATGTAGCCGTATTTCTGAACTTTAAATGCAACCAAGGAAATAACAGGAAATTGCGACCACAAATTGGCACGTTCTGTATTTTAATTTTAGATGTACTAATATCTATATATACATAATTCACTAATTCGCTACACACAAACACGTACATAAATAATGGATCCCATAATGGCTGTAAGCGCAACACATAAACAACATTTGTTATACAAATTTATTTTAGCTCGATTGCGAAACAAGTTACTTCAACTTATATTAATCACTCTCGAGACCTCATTCTTGATGGAATCCATCGCCACGAGGGAGAGAGAAGAGGCAACGTGGAATTTAAATGCCTTGCCTAAGGGCACAATCGTAACGGCTCCAGCAGGGCTCGAACTCCGGACCTTTCGCACCTGAAGCGAACGCTATTCCACTGCGCTATCACGACTTCCACGACTTCCAACATGTGTGATATAGAGGATAGACGTGTTTATTAGTGTACGATTATATTTCATCGAGTGATCACAGAAAGTTGTATTTGAAATACATATTTCATTGATCACGACAAATATTCTTTTTTTATGATTTCCAATAATATAATATTTGTTTTCAAATTCTATTCATTTTAACTGCCCTGTCTTGAGCCGCATTGCACTACGTGACACAACCGCACAACCACTTCTCTTAGTGTGAACGTCCGTAATAAGAAATAGTTGCTGTATAATGTTCATGTTAATTTCTGTTTCTGTCAAAAGTAAAAACATATATTACTTAATAATTAACTGTTCATCATAGTCCGAATATAGCTAACATACAAAAGTACATCTAACCGCCCAGGAATACGAAACGTTTTAGCAACATTAGACAACGGCCCGCACCAGAGACAACGGCACTCACCAGCATGCTACACGAGACGATCATTTCTATACCTGCATGGAAACTGTAATACCGTCATATATATATAGACCCATGCTACACTAGACGACGATCATTTCGCTTAGTGACAGTAAGGATGATAAACAACTCTACTTTAGGGTATTATAAACAGAATTGCTGATTATACTATAATTATGTCTAGGCATTAAGCATTTATAACATTCTGTCATCAGATGAATTGCTTGCCTATTTATATACATTAGCGACAGTAAGAATATAATTAAACAGAGCATAGCATTGATGATGGATGGATCTCGTTGTAATACTGAAAAAATGAATATGTCAAAAGTGTAATGTGAATGCTATAGAAACAGAACACCATTTATTAATGACATGTGAAATATACTCGAATATACGTTACATTTATTTACCAAATAATTATACCATGGCCGAACATAGGAACGTTTAATACTCTCATGTATGTAATCTAATAAGAAACGACTTATTGTTGAACTATTGCAATTTTTTAAATGGAGCATATGTGCCAACATTTGGCTAAATTAAATACTTGTTGCATTTGGTGGTTGTGGTGGTGGTAGTGGTTGTTGTGGTGATGATTGTGTTGTTGCTACTGCCGCTGCTGCTGCTGCTGCTGCTGCTGCTGCTGCTGCTGCTGCTGCTGCTGCTGCTGCTGCTGCTGCTGCTGCTGCTGCTGCTGCTGCTGCTGCTGCTGCTGCTGCTGCTGCTGCTGCTGCGCTGCTGCTGCTGCTGCTGCTGCTGCTGCTGCTGCTGCTGCTGCTTGTGCTGCTGCTGCGCTGCTGATGCTGATGATGATGATGATGATGATGATGATGATGATGATGATGATGATGATGATGATGATGATGATGATGATGATGATGATGATGATGATGATGATGATGATGATGATGATGATGATGATGATGATGATGATGATGATGATGATGATGATGATGATGATGATGATGATGATGATGATGATGATGATATGCTGCTACTGATGATGATAATGATGAAAAAACACAAAAACTATACACTACCTGTCATAAAATGCATTTTTACCAAAAAGAAAAATGAACTATATCAGTTATTGGGACTACATTCGACTGCGGATGCACTTCTGCCTATTTACGTACATACAACCTTACAGCAAAACTTACCATTTCAGGTCGTTTAGTTCCACATTGTTTATTTCCAGTGCTGACTGCTTTTTCTTGTGAAATTCGTACATATGGATCATTTTTAAACTGGCAAGGTAACCACTGGAATCATTCACAGGCACCAGACACCAAAAAATGAATGAATGATGAAACAATGTGCCATTCTGGTGTTATTTGACCGATCTCGATGAAATAAAAAGTATTTGTTGATAGAATTAGGTCTTCTGGTCGGGACCACAAGGGCATATCAGTGATCTGGTCGTTTTTACCTAGTTTCTCTTCGATGTTTCTGCATGCATGTTTCAATTTCGTTGGTTGCCTTTATTATATATTACTTACTATATGATTCTGATGTATGTATTATATCTTCTGTTTTCAGGCGTGTCTGTTGGAGCGAGCTGTTTTACACTAGTTGCCATTTCATTGGAACGATATTTTGCGATTTGTCGACCTTTGCGCTCCCGTCGATGGCAGACCCTCTCCCACGCCTACAAGATAATTGCCGTCTGTTGGTTGTTAGCTGTCATTATTGTCATTCCAATAGCTGTATCCACGCGTCATGTAAATATCAGGCCTGGACTCGATGCGTGCCGTGAAACATGGGAAAGCGAGATCTTGGAAAGAGCATATACAGTGTTTCTAGATGTAATTCTGCTCTGCATTCCGCTGTGTCTTATGACAGGGGCATACACTAGGATCATGTGTACGCTTTGTACAGGAATCAAAATGGACGATCCAACGCATAGCAACAAGAGTAAGTATCGTATGCTAAACCAAAACACAAGTAACAGCAGGAGTAAGACAATTATATTAGACATTTTCCGATTTTAGCAATGACTATACATATAGATCCAAAATAAACATGATACAAATACCAACTTCATATGCATTATACTTTGCATAGCTATACATGTCTTTATGCTTCAACCCATGCACATACGCGAAGAGATAAATATCCTCAACACTCAATCATTTGATTGCAGCATTGTTGTGTTTCTTTACTCTCGTTGATTGACATCTAATTTCCTGTGTGTGTTTTACGTTTAGTTATCGTCGCTACATATGAGCGACGCCTCCTGAAGAGATTAGTCATTTTAGATTTTTGGAGGATAATGCAATGATACAGACAGAGACCCATTCCAGAGTTTCCTCTGGTTCTTTTATGTGCACGATGTAAAGCACCGACACGAGACCTCGGTTTAACGTCCATCTGAAAGACTGTTAATTTTATTAGGGTCAGACGGGGGATCGAACCTGCGATCCCTGGATTACCATTCCAGCGTGTTACCACGTATTGTCCGTCTCATTTCTTGTATTATACCTAATTTGCACTTACATCCTGACAACTGGCTATTCGAACATATACCGTTAACCTCGAGCTTCCGGTACATGGAGATGCAGTATCACGGAGATAAAAACATGAGCACATTTATTTTCAACATCAGATCTAGAAGAAGTTACATTTAGAGCTTGCGACTATCATAAAGATACTACACGTAATAAAGTATCCGTGGAGCCTCCGTGGTGTAATGGATATGGCGCTCGCTCGTCTCGTAACCGAAATGTTGTAAGTTCGAAGCCCGTCAGAACCCGGTGGTGGTGTCCTTAGACAAAACAAATGCTGTAAGAACATGATATACATAGTATGTCCTTGTTGTAATTTGAATTTGTGTACAGAATATATGTCAAAGAGAGATGCAAATAAGTATTTCACCCGGTAGTAAAAGAATATCTTCCAAAACCCCATATTTCTCAAGCACACCCATATCAAATGACATAGAACTGGTTAGAGTTCCTTCTTGTTAATTAACTGGAAAATGATGCCATATTGGATCTCCGACTCCGGTTAGAAACCAGTTTAATAATTTAAAAGCAAAATAGCACAGCGTAGCTTCTCACGAGTATTCGTGCAATCATGGTTATGAAAGATCGTCTGTCGTCACGTGATTTGCATTAAGAAAGTTCGTTATACGTCCCACAAGAAATCACACACAGTTAGAGATAGTTCGGATTAAAACAAGTAACACTGTTTTTAAGCAAATCCCAAATTACGTTTCTGCTAACACATTTCAGTCACGCCAATTGATAATAACTTTCAAAACATCATTATTACAATAGTCATATATATTAATGTTTGAAAGCGAAAGGTGAGATAGTATACATCCGTACATAATTCCAGTGTAGCATAAGGAATGACTCGCGGGTTAATAGTTTCCATTTGGGTATGAACTCCATTGGGCGTAGTTAAAGCATGTGTAGGCCGAACGCATTCATGTTAACTTTAAGCAGATTTGTTTGCTTGCCGTGTGCCGGTGTCATATGATATTTTCACCCGCCTATTTTTTCACCCGCGGGTGAAAAAAATGCCATGAGATTTTCACCCCCCCCCCCCTATGAGACTTGGTTAGGGTTAGGGTTAGGGTTAAAATATTGGGGGGCGGGTGAGGGGGTGAAAATCTCATGGCATTGTTTTCACGCGCGGGTGAAAATCTCATGTGACACCGGAACAGCTAAATATAGCATACTTGGAACAGCGTAAATTGTAAGCATTTTCTCACGACGAAAGCTGTCTAACAATGCGAATGCGCATGCCCGTAACTTCGAGTGCACATGCCAGCTGCATATCATTCGGCTATCCGATTAGCACAGTGGTTAGCGCGCTCGCTTCTCACCATTGCAACACGGGTTCGATCCTCGGACCGGGAAGTACGTGAGCTCGTAGAGTGGTCGCCAGATCGGAAGGTGGGTTTTCTCTGGGTACTCCGGTTTCCTCCCACACGAATGACCACATATACGCTTTCATCCGCGCCAACGAGAGTGATTAATATAAGTTGTTAAAACTTGCTTCGCAATCGTTGTAAAATAAACTCTATCATTAGTTGGAAACACTCATTCGAAAACGTATACAATCAGCGCACATACGTTCTCCGACGGAAATGCAATAGCAATGTAAATGTACATTCCAGGATTTGTGTAAGAAAGCGACGTTAAGATAATTATTATACCTCCGTACATACTTACAATGTACTATTCATAATTCCAGCGTAAAATATGGGGAACATAAATTTAAATGTTGTATTCCAAATTGCGTGGTGACAACATATATTATTATATACATGTATAATCAATAATAAAATAACCGTTGTTTGCTTTTTGTTGTTGTCCCACCTGGATTTACGGTGAGTTATATATACGTACGGTGGTTATTCCGATGCCGTGTGCCAAGTACACCATCAGATGTATAACACCATTTGATAATTTCAATTTAATTTGCTCTACATAAAATTGAATTAAAATAGAGATGCTGAGATAATTCCTATCTAGTATCTCTTATAACACTATCACTATCGATTTAACGGCCCATCTGAAAGACTGTTAATTTTATTAGGGTCAGACGGGGAATTAAACCTGCGATCCCTGGATTACAAGTCCAGCGTGTTACCACTGGACTACAGATCCGTCTGTTTCCTCACAGGAATCGAATGTATAGCATATACAATAATAAATGTAATATAATATCATTAAATTAGCATGGGGTGGAATTATCGTGTTCAAGAACAGTTATTTAATAATAATATTAAGTTATTAACATGAACGAGATAGACTTTCGCGATGGCATATGCGCTTCGCTGTGGAGAACACGACATTGTATTCAACTATATATTTACAAACAATTTAAGTTTAAGTTTAAACTTTATTTATTTTAACAACTTATATTAATCACTCTCGTTGGCTCGGATGAAAGCGTATATGTGGTCATTCATTCATTCATTCATTCATTCATTCATTCATTCATTCATTCATTACAAATACGTTGGTATACCCTAGTCAAATAAGGCAAATTTGCATTAAGAGACACCCTAATGGACATGCAATCCACCCTCATGGACGTACAATCCACCCTAATGGACGTACAATCCACCCTAATGGACGTACAATCCACCCTAATGGACATACAATCCACACTAATGGACGTACAATCCACCCTAATGGACGTACAATCCGCCATAATGGACGTACAATCCACCCTAATGGACGTATAATCCACCCTAATGGACGTACAATCCGCCATAATGGACATACAATCCACCCTAATGGACATACAATCCATCCTAATGGACATACAATCCACCCTAATGGACGTACAATCCACCCTAATGGACGTACAATCCACACTAATGGACATACAATCCACCCTAATGGACATACAATCCACCCTAATGGACGTACAATCCACCCTAATGGGCGTACAATCCATCCTAATGGACGTACAATACACCTTAATGGACATACAATCCACCCTAATGGACGTACAATCCACCCTAATGGACGTACAATCCACCCTAATGGACGTACAAGCCACGCTAATGGACATACAATCCACCCTAATGGACGTACAATCCACCCTAATTGACGTACAATCCACGCTAATGGACATACAATCCAACCTAGTGGACATACAATCCACCCTAATGGACATACAATCCACCCTAATGGACGTACAATCCACCCTAATGGACGTACAATCCACCCTAATGGACGTACAATCCATCCTAATGGACGTATAATCCACCCTAATGGACGTACAATCCACCCTAATGGACGTATAATCCACCCTAATGGACGTACAATCCACCCTAATGGACGTATAATCCACCCTAATGGACATACAATCAACTGTTTCTCAGCACGATCCGAATGATCTCTATATACAACATTATACTTTGTTTCTTTACACTGTATACTGAAACCGAAAACAGAGGTATCTTTATGCATGTAATTTAATAGAAATTGTTTTTTCCACCGTAATTTTGAGTGACTTTTTAACTATATTAGACCATGTGCAATGTGCACGTCTAAGCGGCTGTCAGATATCTCTGTTTGATTTATCGAGCTAATTTAACTAGACAATTTAGTTACTGATGCCGGACTGGAAACTCATTACAGACACAATGATGCTAACTAGAGTTAGAGAAATTCTAAGGTCTCGGCTATTTAGCTAGTTCAGAGAAGTGATGGGGTTTGATTTTAAAGTAGTGCGAATATATTGTGATAGTCCACTTTCAACACATTCAGTGTGCTATGCTTTCCAATGAAATATAGAAATGTCTTAGTGAAATACAATTTGTTTTTTCCACTGACCCCAGCGACATGTAACGCATTATAGCATTCTCAAGCCTAGTCTTCTAAAACCAAAATCATATATATATCTTCTAAATCGGAAGCTCATAGTATTACTGAGTCAGCTCCTGGAGTGATATTGAACAACACCATCATACATCCGAGTTCTGCTGAACGGCTACTTGGAGTCGCGATCGACAACACACTATCATGGGATAAACATACTGACAATGTTCTCATGTGTGTGTGTGTTTTACGTTTATTTATCGTCGCTACCGGTTGCCCATATGAGCGACGCCTCCTGAAGATATTAGTCATTTTAGATTTTTGTAGGATAGTGCATGATACAGACAGAGACCCATTCCAGAATCTCCAATGGTCTTAAAAAGTGTAACTCTTATTTATATTTACTGCCTCGTATAAAATGATATCTCTCTATTCCCAATCGCAAACTCTACCATGCTTACATATTGCCTCACTTAGACTTGTGTTGTGTAATTTGGGGTATCTGCAACTCATCTTTAGAAGATAAACTAGTTCTGTTCCAAAAGAGAGCAACTAGAATAATTCTAGATCAGGATGTCGACGCGCCATCGCAATTAGTATTCCCCCAACTCAAAGTGATGACCTTTCCCGTTTCTAAAACAATTACATTGAGCTGTTCCAGAATACTTAAAATCGTCCTGTACTTTTACTTCTGATATACATCCTAGAATTCTCAGATCAACCTCAGATTATCAGTTATACACACCAAGACCAAACTGTATATTATTCCGTGATACATTTGTATTTTCAGGATCATCTATTTGGAATTCATTGCCTCGCTCAGTTCAAAATGCTCCAACTATCCAACAGTTCAAATTCACATTAATGTTGAGCATTACCATTGCAATAGTTACTAGATTCTGTGAATGGCTGATTTCATATACTTATTATCAAGATACCCCTATAAGTCATATATGCACATTGCTAAATAAATTTAATGTCATTAATGGTCTCATTCCCCCTTTTCTACTCTGCTAGACTATTTTGATGATGATGATGATGATGATTGAGCTTATTTACCCTCGCCTCCGGCGAACCATATGGGAGAACGACTAGACAATTTCACATTCCATAACATATTATATATATAGTTTCTCTACTGTTCAGCTTTAACATTACTATATAATTCCAATATGCAGTTTTCCACTTTAGTCCTATCATTTGATTTGTATATATGTTGAGGGCCTCCTATTATTTGATTTGTTGACGGCCTCGTGGTAGATTAGATACTTTTGTTATTATTATTGTTATTATTATTATTATTTATTATTATTATTATTATTATTATTTATTATTATTTATTATTATTATTGTTATTAATGTTTTCTATCATACAATAGTATATATTTTTCAGCTTACAATAAAAATAATATGACTAATCTCTTCAGGAGGCGTCGCTCATATGGGCAACCGGTAGCGACGATAAATAAACGTAAAACACACACACGTACAGACAAAATAAAGAAAACATAGCAATATCATAACATTGGCCTAATATCAAGGACAGTGTCAAAGGTTATTTTCTGTCTTGATCAAAAGTTTGCTAAAAAGATGGAACTATTACAGAGCTAGATCTTATATGTAATTTCATTCAATTTAAGTTTGTGTTTTTTACGTTTATTTATCGTCGCTACCGGTTGCCCATATGAACGACGCCTGCTGAAGAGATTAGTCATTTTAGATTTTTAGAGGAGAGTGTAATGATACAGACAGAGACCCATTCCAGAGTCTCCTCTGGTTCTTTTACGTGCACGGTGTAAAGCACAGACACGATACCTCGGTTTAAAGTCCCATCTGAAAGACTGTTAATTGTATTACAGTCAGATGGGGGATCGAATCTGCGATCCCTGGATTACCAGTCCAGCGGTTTACCACTGGACTACAGATCCGTCTGTTCAATTTAAGTTTCATAATCGTGTGTTTCAATAAACCCCGAGTTCGAGCCCCACTGGAGCCGTTATGATTGTGCCCTTAGGCAAGGCATTTAAATTACACATTGCCTCTTCTCTCTCCATCGTAGCGATGTATTCCACGAGGAATGAGGTCTCGAGAGTGATTAATATAAGTTGTGACTTGTGAGACATTGTTTCGCAATCGAACTAAAATAAATGTGTATAAACTAACTAAGGGAATCGCAGAAGATGGCTACTTAGCACAGGTGAATGCTTAATAGAGGTCAAATATATATATAATAAAACAACATATTGTGAATCTGGTAACTGGCTGCTTAATACATGTTGGCTGCTTGATTTTTAATAATATTTTATTGCAACTTTTTCCATAATGATGAATACAATTTACAAATCACAATAACATTACTGTCGCATTAATAACATACACAAATCCTGATAATATCCGCATACATATACCTGACATTTTCAAAGTGCAAAAGGATTGGGTTACAAGTTTTGAAAACATTAGCAACAGCCCTTTCCAAAAGGTCAAATTTGCTATCAATTTGTTCCGATGTATGTAGTACTAATATAAGTAAGTCTTTCAAGAAAAGTATTGTTTTGATTGAATAAGAAAATGACCGGATACGCTTAAGAGAATACTAAAAATGAACAAGAAGAATTGAGAAGACATTTTTTAATAGCTTCCCTAATTAGCTGATTGGCTGCCTCTCCCCGAAACCCCACACCTCAGAACAATATCGGTCATGTTGGCTGCTTAATGGAGGTGACCACTAACACATGTGTGACTGTATATGATGATGTTTGTCATTAGGTGTGCTAAGTTAGATGTTTTGTTATAAATACCTAAGATTGAAAACTGGCTGACCTGGGTGTAATAGGTACATATTATGAAATCATAAGTTTAGCGCAGTGGTTAACGCGCTCACTTCTCACCAATGCAACCCGGATTCGATCCTCGGATCGGGAAGTATGTGAGATGGTACGGTGGGCGCCAGATCGGACAGGTGGATTTTCTCGGTTACTCCGGTTTTCTCCCACACAAATGACCACATTAACGCTTTCATCCGTGCCAATCAGAGTATATAAGTTGTTAAAACTTGCTTCGTTGTAAAATAAATAAAGTTTAAACGTTTTTAGAAATCATCAGTTGATCTTTTAAATATAAAATTGCATCAGTCAGTGACAGACATCGGTCAGTTACTGCCCCTGAATACTCCCTAATACTATATATATCGTCTTTAAATACGTTCGTTCTGGTTAGATAGACTGGGTTGGGGGTTATAAAACAGATCTCAAATCTCAAGTTCAGGTAATATGATTTGTTGGGTTTGAGATTTACTTTTGGCTCAACTAATGAGAAACATTAGTCAGTTACTGCCCCTGAATACTCCTAATAGTATATTGGTCCTCTTAATTGGTTTCCTCTGTTTTTATCGCTGTTTCCTTTGCACAACATGTTTCCATTCTTATCCGTATTCGCGTCTTATAATTATGAAATCTCGACAGATATCCTTTAGCATGTCTAATTGATACCTTTTTAATTAACACGATTTTGATAAAATTACATTTATCCTAACGCAACATCTGTTTAGACGACAACAGTAAAAACAAAGGAGTCCAACTAAAAGGACCAATATTCATTTAGGGATAAATCTGACTTTATCCATCAAGGGAGGTAATAGAACAACCAGTAATGTCTCTCCTTAGAAACGTGAGACTGTGCTTGCGATTGGAGAAAATTCTTATAATTTCCAACATTCACTGGGCAACCAAACGGACTACATCGAGCTGGCACGATTACGTTATATTAAATGGCTAAAATGATTTGAATTTGACAAGGTTTTTACTGTACTTTTAGTTGTACCGACCTACCGATTCAAAATATGTTTTCAATTCTAGCATTGCCTAACGATGTTATACTAGAGGACATAGAAAACGCACACCTACATTATATGATTATTATTAAATGAAAACGAAATACGAAGGTCTCCATCAAAGATATATCACAATTGTAAGCTACATAACAGCACAGAGTGATTGTGCAATGATTTACCAAGGTGTTGTAGAATGGTATGTATAATGTTTAATTGTTGTTTAGTGCAAGCATTGAACATTGAACATTGAAACAGAGAAACTCCCTCACATAAGCTGCTTGAACAATTTCTGTCCATCATATGAGAAAGAAGTCGAACAGTTCATTAAAAAAGGGCCAAATAAATCCTGTGAAATTGATCCAATTCCGACATGGCTACTGAAATATTGTCTTAGTGAAATCCTACCAATAGTGACACAAATTATAAATATTTCATTGGAAACAGGCAATGTACCAAAGTCATTCAAAATCTCCCGGGTAAGACCGTTGCTGAAAAAACTAAGCCTTGATCAAAACACTTTGAAGAACTACAGGCCCTTGTCAAACCTGCCTTATGTCTCGAAGATTCTGGAAAAAGTAGTAAATAGTCGAATTGATGAACATTTGACAAGTAATAACTTACACGAGGTACATCAGTCTGCGTACAGGAAGTTTCATTCCACAGAAACTGCCTTACTGAAAGTCCAAAACGATATACTCCAATCTCTGGACCAGAACAATGCTACAATCCTTGTGCTTTTGGACCTATCTGCTGCATTTGATACCATCGACCATAGAACACTTTTACAGCGTCTCGAATTTCATTTTGGAATTACTGGAAAACCTCTCCAATGGATATCATCTTATCTTACCGACCGTTATCAAGCAGTATGTATCGATGGAAAACTATCCAACTCAGTGCTCATGAATTTCAGTGTTCCACAGGGGTCTGTTTTAGGCCCGAAATGTTACACTATGTATACCAAGCCTGTAGGAGCCATTTGTAAACACAATGGACTGAACCATCACTTTTATGCTGACGATTCCCAGCTTTACCTTTCATTCAAACCAACCGTTCAAGCTTCACAAGCAGAGACACTACTTCGAATGGAAAACTGTCTACAAGACATTGATGCTTGGATGCATGCCAATATGTTAAAACTCAATACTGATAAAACTGAAATGATTATGTTTTCTAGTCAGCGAAATTTTCAACACATTGAAAACATAAATGTGAAAGTAGGAGACTCAAATACAGAACCATCAACATGTGTGAGAAATCTAGAAGCTTTCCTAGACTCAAGAATGGATATGGACAAACATGTAAATTCCGTGACAAAATCATGTTATGCGCAGATCCGGCGGATTGGACACATTCGGCAGTATTTAACAACAGACGCCACGAAAACTCTCATAAACTCACTCGTTACATCCAGGCTCGACTACTGTAATTCACTGTTGTACGGCGTGCCAAAAAACACTTCCAATAAATTACAAACTGTTCAAAACACAGCAGCTCGCATCATAACCAGAACATCCCGTTTCAGTCATGTAACGCCCATTCTAAAAGAACTTCATTGGCTACCAGTTCAAGAAAGAATAAAGTATAAAATACTGACTCACACATATAAAGCATTGAATGGAGAAGCACCGATTTATATGAGAAACTTGCTTGAGGTTTATATACCAAGGAGAGACTTACGGTCTAAAAATGAAGCAGCTACTCTTGTGTTACCAAGAAGTCGGACTGTCACATACGGAGATAGAAGTTTCATGACTGCTGCCCCAAAACTTTGGAATTCTCTTCCATCAAATCTTAGAAGTGCAACAACATTGTGTTCTTTCAAAAAGGCTTTGAAGACACACCTTTTTAAATGTTCATATGGAACATAAATATCGAACTGTGTCGGTGCTCAATCAGGATTAAGACTGCAAATGAATACATTTTATTTAATTATTACCTATATTTTAATTGTTATAATTTTAGATCCTAATATTTTATAGCATATTTAGAATCCATTGTAATTGTGTTTGCTAATTTTGTCTTGTTTTATCTCATTGTATGTGGACATTTTTATCAATATTTGTGATATTTTAGGCTGTAAAGCGCTTTTGAACGTTTTATTTTTAGATGAAAAGAGCGCTATATAAGTTTGGTATATAATAATAATAATAATAATCTGTATTACAAAACACAAACTGAACAACTAAAAATATTCCAAAATGTTTAAAACTATGTAATACATATAGTTATTATTTTTCATGTAAAAACACACTTATCCGAAGTGTGCGTTTTCTATGTACTCTAGTATAATTATAACGACTCATGCTATTTTCATCTGTTTAGCGACAATAAAAATGTATTTATGTCAACGACAGACTAGGAAACGATAAATGCGTGGGGTAAATTCATGTTCAGAAAACACTGGATAACGTAAAGACAACTTGTTTTCCAACTCCTGAGACAATTTATGTAATTGAAATAGATTCAATTCATAATATAACTTTATCAATTCTGCCAGCTAGTATTGGTTTAGAGGCATACTATGTATAACAGTTGTCTTTCTTTGTTTTCAGAAAGCAGCAACGGTAGTATATCAAAATCGTCATTGATTGTGTCTCTGAAATCACAGTGTTCAACCCGCACAGGCCTCTTAAAGAACGGGCAGTCACATCCGGGCAGAAGTCAAATGGAACGAAACTATATATCGATTCAAATGAAGGAAATTAGCCCGTGTAGTAGTGAGGAATCTACGCCCAGAAGAACAAAAATAGACCAAACGAGAATAATTAGGCACTCGAATCAAGAGAAGAATCACCAAGCCAAGCTACGAGTCGTTAGGATGTTGTTTGTGTTAGTCATTGAGTTCTTCGTCTGTTGGGCGCCATTGTACACCGTTCAAACATGGAAGAGTTTTCACCATGAGAGCATAAAGGAAAACATTTCAAGCTTAGTTTGGTCCTTTATGTTTGTGCTTTCATATATGTCATCCTGCTGCAACCCTATCACGTATTGTTTCATGAACAAGCGGTTTCGTCAGTCATTTATTTCTGCTTTCAAACGATGTGCTTGTTGCAAACAAAAAAGTACAGGGTACTTCAATAGCTCAAACACAAGTACTAGACGACTTACCTGGCTAGACACACAACGCTTAGATGAAACGGAAATAAGTCAAAGACATGAATTATGACGACAGAGACCCCCACCCATATCTCTTAGCTTGAACTACATTTATTAATATAGAACTTTAATTACCTGACTCAAATTAATATACAGTCAGCCCTGGGTTAGTAGTGACCTATATTAAACCGCCAATATGTATTAAGCAGCCAGTTTCCAGATTCCCAATATGTTGTTTTATTATATATTTGACCTCTATTAAGCAGCCACCTGTGCCAAAACAGCAGCTTTCTGTGATTCCCTTGGCTGGCTGCTTAACACTGATTTGACTGTAGCTAGTTTACAAAATGTACAAATTACAATATATTTTGATGTTTCGGACAACTCTCAAATTATTCTATGCGACAGTATTGGCTGTTCTTGAGCACAGTGAACAAAAGAGAATCCATGTCATGGTGGTAAAATATAATGATGATTGAGCTTATTTACCCTCGCCTCCGGCGAATCATATGGGCGAGCGGATGTAAAATATAGAACAACGACAAGTATATCATAAATGCTAGACACATAACTACATGTATACTACCAGTGGAATGCATAAAATGTGCGACATTACATTTACATTATTGTAAATACCTCAATTACATATGGCCATCTGCTAATTGGAAGGTATGTGTTCTGCGCATTTTGGGAATACAGACGATTCCGGAATAGCGCTGTGCGTTTTAGGAATTCCAATACCGTTGCGCTAATCTAGAATCGCCCTGCGCAATGCTGGAATCGCGCAAGGCGTTATTTTATCAGATAAAACTTGTATAATGGTGTTGCACGTTTTAGGAGTGTCTTGTGCAATGTTGATGTAATGAGTATGAAGTATAATTACCTTTGAAAAGGAATGCGTTTAGAGAATGACAACACATCGTTTTTTGTTTGTTTTATTTTCAACCCATTAAAAATATACATTATTACGAAAACAGAACAAATCGACTGTACATGTATGCCATACGTAAAAAACAAGACAAACAAAAAATAAATTTAAATCGACATGAAAGTCGACATTGTCATTACATTAAAATGTTGTTAATACCGTTTTGAAATATAATAGTATTGAAACAAATATTAAATATGTAGACATATGTTGGCATTTGAAGCAGTATCAAGAGATACATTTACATTTGTACATATCTTTTATAATGACAATTATCTAGACCTCACACAACATTCCATTTAAGGTCAATACAAGGTCAAACAAATAGCATTCCATTTAAGGTCAATACAAGGTCAAGTACATAACATTCCATTTAAACTAAATACAATGTCGAACACCTAACATTCCATTTAAGGTCAATACAAGGTCAAATACCTAACAGTCCATTTAAGGTCAATACAAGGTCAAACACCTAACATCCCATTTAAGATCAATACAAGGTCAAATACCTAACAGTCCATTTACGGTCAATACAAGGTCAAACACCTAACATCCCATTTAAGGTCAATACAAGGTCAAACACCTAACATTCCATTTACGGTCAATACAAGGTCAAACACCTAACATCCCATTTAAGGTCAATACAAGGTCAAACACCTAACATTCCATTTACGGTCAATACAAGGTCAAACACCTAACATCCCATTTAAGGTCAATACAAGGTCAAACACCTAACATTCCATTTAAGGTCACTACAATGTTAAACACATAACATTCCATTTAAGGTCAATACAAGGTCAAACATGATCAACTTTAAACTAACACCAATGAATACGTGAATGTTTTACAACAACACTGCAAATAACATATATAATTTAAATAGCTGTCCAAAATATACTGAACTATATATTATGAACATGGTTGAAGGTGTTATCGTTGTCAATTATTTTATTTGCAGCACTGGTCAAAATGTTACATACAGTCAAACCTGTAATACACCAGGTGACCGATTAGAAATTGTGTTGAGTGTATATCGATTATCATAACTTTATAATGACGTCTCCTTTTATATATGGAAATAGCTGTACACCAATGGTATTGTTCTGCAAATGCAGGTTCCCTTAATGAAAATATTAACCATATGACTATTATAGAACCAACATAGAAATTACCACACTCTGACGGATTCCTATTAGCCGCCATTACCTGACAAACCAAATGTGATGATGGATATTTATAACTCATATCATAATCTTCCATATTATTTTGTGCGTGAATATGTACATTGCTATTACATTTCCATCGATGAACGTTTGAACGTTTGTGCTCTGAGTGTATACATGTTCGTATGAATTTCCACATTAATGACATGCGCATTCGAAGTTACAGACATGCGCATTCGAAGTTACAGACATGCGCATTAGCAGTGTTAGGCAGCGTTCCTCGCGAGAAAATGTGTGTCTTATAGCTTAATGATGATCTATTTGCCAGATCCGGCACACGGTAAATTACAACTCTGGGCTAAATCATTTTAAATGCAAAGTGTGCTATATTTGTATGTGTATCATTGAAAAGAATAGTTCATACAAATACAAGTCATGAATCGCTGGTTAATATCGGCCTCCACCCCACTTTAAACACGCCCAAAGTAGTTCATACCTGGATGGAAAGTATTAACCTGCGATTCATTCCTTAATTATACGACATGACTGTAACAAAATGTAGATTCCATTATATTTGCCTAGTCTGTGGTACTGTAGATGGTAAATATTTAAGAATCTCAAGTTTACACACTACTATTTAGACAAAACATCGGAATAAAGGAAAACATGCTGGTAAAACATTTCAGGATTCAATAAAATGATAATTTTCTTTTACAGTGTATCTTTTAACTCAAGTATTCTGCAGAGAATCAATCAACTAATACACCAAACTAGTAGGCCTACACGACGTTTGTTGACATTTATAATGTCGTTAACAAGTGCACATTGCTTTCAAAGTAAAGTAATAACGGTTGTAAACAAACATTCGATACACTATTGCATTATAGGTAAGTCAGGTTGTTAGCAGTATTAAACAATAAAACACAGTAAAACTCGATTATCAGATCAGTCACTTGTATACAAACATGCTGATGTATATAAACATTGGCGAGTTAAAACACTGATTGAATAATATATCGAATTATCACACATGGCAGTATAGCCGAGTGCTCAAAGCTGTAGGCTTACAGACAAATAGTTTTAGGTTTGATGGTTCAACAATGATTGTTTTGGTTTTCGAATGTTATGTATAGAAGTGACTGCCCAAAATAATCAGACAGTACCTGTAAGCTATCGTATATTGCCTTACCTATCTATATAGTAGTGTAATATTCCAATCGTATTATTACTTTACTTTGAAAGCACAGTATCATGAATAAGTCGATGTGATCTACTATCACAACGAGGTTTGGTACAGCGTTACCGTTATAGTATACCCTTTGCACTAGCACAACAAAGTCATAACATATATGTAACATATATGTAACATATATGTAACCAGGTGAGAGACAAAAACATGCAGCCAGTCCGGGACTCGAACCCGGGTCCTCTCTCTTACAAGGCAATTGCTCTACCGACACAGCTAATCGGGATGCCTACATATCACCTCACATATTGGGTTAATATGCACACCGTTACATATGGACAATCATAAGCCTATTCCACAATAGCACGTGATTATCTCCAATGAAGAGTAGAATGCAACAATAGATATTCAATATGAGGTGAACATGTTCGGGAACACTAGCCTGCAGTATGTGTGTGTTTTACGTTTATTTACCGTCGTTACCTGCTGCCCATATGAGCAACGCCTCCTGAAGAGATTAGTCAGTTTAGACTTTTGGAGGATAGTGCAATGATACAGACAGAGACCCATTCCAGAATCTCCTCTGGTTCTTTTACGTGCACGGTGTAAAGCACCTACACGAGACCTCGGGTTTAAGTCCCATCTGAAAGACTGTTAATATTATTAGGGTCAGACGGGGGATCGAACCTGCGATCCCTGGATTCGCAGTCCAGCGTGTTAACCACTGTACCCTGGCCTGGAGGTTATAAAACTGTTCTCAAATATCAAACTCAATCTCAAGTGATATGATTGGTTAAGTATGAGGCTTGGCTCAACCAATCAGAGGCATGATATTGAGATTTGAGAAATGTTTTATGACCTCGGGCCCAGCTTTCACTTCTGAAAGTGTAAATCGCAAAAAAACAAAACCCAACAATTTTCGGATTGAAAATAGTTGCTTATATAATTTCGACAGAAAGTGGGTTAGCAATTCTATGTATACGTGAACACAATTTTGTTTGGTGTTCTGGAAATGTTGTCGCTTTCAATAAACTAAATGACAAGTAAATTAGTTCTTGTAATTTCGTTAAAGCTTTGCATATCAATCTGCTATAAGAATGTGCAAACTAGATGGAAAGTTAGTGGCTATACGAGAGTATAGCGAGTGGCATATTAAGTCACTTAAATCTACGTTTATCATGTTATTGATGTTCCTGTAAAAGATGTGTGTTTAATCCTTAGTTTAAACTTATTTTACAACGATTGCGAAGCAAGTTCTAACAACTTATATTAATCACTCTCGTTGGCGCGGATGCAAACGTATATGTGGCCATTCGTGTGGGAGGAAACGGGAATACCCTGAGAAAACCCACCTGTCCGATCTGGCGACCATCGTACCTCCCGGTCCGAGGATTGAACCCCGGTTGTATTCGTGAGAAGCGAGCATGCTAACCACTGTTTAATCCATATATACTTATATTAGTTTTACCAATTAAGTCATTAATTTACTAGGTTAATCTTCTTTATGACTCATATGCACATTTGTCTTACCCACATAACTTAGTTATGTTTTAACATTTTTCAGCATTTATCTTAGAAACAAATTAATTACAAATATGCATACTATTATCAGTGATTCTAATTGTATAGCTGTTACAATTATTTTATGTTATATACTAGTAGTCTGTTCAAAAGCTCACTCAGAGCTTTTGTTGTACTGTTGCTATCTTGCAGACTCAAAATAAAATTTATCTTATCTTGAATTATTGAAATACTCGTGCAATACATTTCATATGTTTTTGAAATAAGCAATAAATCAAGTTCAAACAAGTTGTTTCGGCGGCGGTAGGTTAAAAGGAATGCTCAGCAAATACCAATCCGAACTACAACACCAGTGCAATATTGGTTACATACAATAGTACCTAGGTCGATCCTCTGACCGGATAGTATGTGAAATGGTACGGTGGTCGCCAGATCGGACAGGTGGGTTTTCTCTGGGTACTCCGGTTGCCTCCCACACCAAAGACCACATATACGCTTTCATCCGCGCCAACGAGAGTGATTAATATAGGTTATTAAAACTTGCTTCGCAATAACGTTTAACCTTTAAAAAAACATTAAACTTAAACCACAATCAAATTAACAAACACGCAGCGGTGTATCTAGGAAAAATAATGGGGGTTCTAAGCTAGCATTATCAAACCCTGGCAGCGAATATTCCGTGGGCATAAACGACGGACATTTTTGAAAAACTCAATACCAAATGATGCAATGTCCTGGTACATGTGTGAAATGAGATTATGAGAGCTTGGCTGAAATGTCAGTTCTTTTAGTTAGTTTCACAAGACAAATGATTGTTCACATGAGAATTGATATGCTCACAGTAGAACTGACCTGCTCACAGTCGGACTGACCTGCTCACATGCAAACTGACCAGCTCACATGAAAACTGACCTGCACACAGGAGAACTGACCTGCTCACAGGCGAACTGACCTGCTCACAGGAGAACTGACCTGCACACAGGAGAACAGACCTGCTCACAGGAGAACTGACCTGCCCACAGGAGAACTGCCCTGCACACAGGAGAACTGACCTGCCCACAGTAGAACTGACCTGCTCACAGTCGGACTGACCTGCTCAAATGAATACTGACCAACTCACATGAAAACTGACCTGCACACAGGAGAACTGACCTGCTCACAGGCGAACTGACCTGCTCAAAGGAGAACTGACCTGCACACAGTCGGACTGACCTGCTCACATGAAAACTGACCAGCTCACATGAAAACTGACCTGCTCACAGGAGAACTGACCTGCACACAGGAGAACAGACCTGCTCACAGGAGAACTGACCTGCACACAGGAGAACTGACCTGCACACAGGAGAACTGACCTGCCCACAGTAGAACTGACCTGCTCACAGTCGGAATAACCTGCTCACATGAAAACTGACCAGCTCACATGAAAACTGACCTGCACACAGGAGAACTGACCTGCTCACAGGCGAACTGACCTGCTCACAGGAGACCTGACCTGCACACAGTCGGACTGACCTGCTCACATGAAAACTGACCAGCTCACATGAAAACTGACCTGCACACAGGAGAACTGACCTGCACACAGGAGAACTGACCTGCTCACAGGCGAACTGACCTGCTCACAGGAGAACTGACCTGCACACAGGAGAACAGATCTGCTCCCAGGAGAACTGACCTGCCCACAGGAGAATTGACCTGCACACAGGATAACTGACCTGCCCATAGTAGAACTGACCTGCTCACAGTCGGACTGACCTGCTCACATGAAAACTGACCTGCACACAGGAGAACTGACCTGCTCACAGGAAAACTGACGTGCACACAGGAGAACTGACCTGCCCACAGGAGAACTGACCTGCTCACAGGAAAACTGACCTGCCCACAGGAGAACTGACCTGCACACAGGAGAGCTGACCTGCCCACAGGAGAACTGACCTGCACACAGGAGAACTGACCTGCCCACAGGATAACTGACCTGCACACAGGAGAACTAACCTGCACACAGGAGAGCTGACCTACCCACAGGAGAACTGACCTACCCACAGGAGAGCTGACCTACCTACAGGAGAACTGACCTACCCACAGTAGAACTGACCTACCCACAGGAGAACTGACCTACCCACAGGAGAAATGACCTGCCCACAGGAGAATTGACCTGCACACAGGAGAACTGACCAGCTCACAGGAGAACTGACCTGCTCACAGGAGAACTGACCAGCTCACAGGAGAACTGACCTGCCCACAGGAGAACTGACCTGCACACAGGAGAACTGACCTGCCCACAGGAGAACTGACCTGCTCACAGGAAAACTGACCTGCCCACAGGAGAATTGACCTGCACACAGGAGAACTGACCTGCACAGAGGAGAACTGACCTGCACACAGGAGAACTGACCTGCTCGCATGAGAACTAACCTGCTCACATGAAAACTAACCTGCTCACATGAAAACTGACCTGCACACAGGAGAACCGACCTGCTCACAGGAGAACTGACCAGCTCACAGGAGAACTGACCTGCACACAGGAGAACTGACCTGCACACAGGAGAACAGACCTGCTCACAGGAGAACTGACCTGCACACAGGAGAACTGACCTGCACACAGGAGAACTGACCTGCCCACAGGAGAACTGACCTGCTCACAGGAAAACTGACCAGCCCACAGGAGAACTGACCTGCACACATGAGAAATGACCTGCCCACAGGAGAACTGACCTGCACACAGGAGAACTGATCCGCTCACAGGAGAACTGACCTGCACACAGGAGAACTGACCTGCACACAGAGAACTGACATGCTCGCATGAGAACTAACCTGCTCACATGAAAACTAACCTGCTCACATGAAAACTGACCTGCACACAGGAGAACTGACCAGCTCGCAGGAGAACTGACCTGCTCACATGAAAACTGACCTGCTCACATGAAAACTGACCTGCTCACAGGAGAACTGACCTGCTCACAGTAGAACTGACCTGCTTACAGGAGAACTGACCTGCTCACATGAAAACTGACCAGCTCACATGAAATCTGACCTGCACACATGAAAACTGACCTGCACACAGGAGAACTGACCAGCTCGCAGGAGAACTGACCTGCTCACATGAAAACTGACCTGCTCACATGAAAACTGACCTGCACACAGGAGAACTGACCTGCTCGCATGAGAACTAACCTGCTCACATGAAAACTGACCTGCTCGCAGGAGAACCGACCTGCTCACAGGAGAACTGACCTGCTCGCAGGAGAACTGACCTGCACACAGGAGAACTGACCTGCTCACAGGAAAACTGACCTGCACACAGGAGAACTGACCTGCCCACAGGAGAACTGACCTGCTCACAGGAAAACTGACCTGCCCACAGGAGAACTGACCTGCACACAGGAGAACTGACCTGCTCACAGGAGAATTGACCTGCACACAGGATAACTGACCTGCTCGCATGAGAACTAACCTGCTCACATGAAAACTAACCTGCTCACATGAAAACTGACCTGCTCGCAGGGGAACCGACCTGCTCACAGTAGAACTGACCTGCTTACAGGAGAACTGACCTGCTCACATGAAAACTGACCAGCTCACATGAAATCTGACCTGCACACAGGAGAACTGACATGCTCACAGGAGAACTGACCTGCTCACATGAGAACTAACCTGCTCAGATGAAAACTAACCTGCTCACATGAAAACTGACCTGCACACAGGAGAACTGACCAGCTCGCAGGAGAACTGACCTGCTCACATGAAAACTGACCTGCTCACATGAAAACTGACCTGCACACAGGAGAACTGACCTGCTCGCATGAGAACTAACCTGCTCACATGAAAACTGACCTGCTCGCAGGAGAACCGACCTGCTCACAGGAGAACTGACCTGCTCGCAGGAGAACTGACCTGCACACAGGAGAACTGACCTGCTCACAGGAAAACTGACCTGCACACAGGAGAACTGACCTGCCCACAGGAGAACTGACCTGCTCACAGGAAAACTGACCTGCCCACAGGAGAACTGACCTGCACACAGGAGAACTGACCTGCCAACAGGAGAACTGACCTGCACACAGGAGAACTGACCTGCACACAGGATAACTGACCTGCTCGCATGAGAACTAACCTGCTCACATGAAAACTAACCTGCTCACATGAAAACTGACCTGCTCGCAGGGGAACCGACCTGCTCACAGGAGAACTGACCTGCTCGCAGGAGAACTTACCTGCACACAGGAGAACTGACCTGCACACAGGAGAACTGACCTGCACACAGGAGAACTGACCAGCTCACATCAAAACTGACCTGCACACAGGAGAACTGACCTGCTCGCATGAGAACTAACCTGCACACAGGAGAACTGACCTGCCCACAGGAGAACTGACGTGCTCACAGGAAAACTGACCTGCCCACAGGAGAACTGACCTGCACAGGAGAACTGACCTGCCCACAGGAGAACTGACTTGCACACAGGAGAACTGACCTGCCCACAGGAGAACTGACCTGCACACAGGAGAACTGACCTGCTCACAGGAGAACTGACCTGCACACAAGATAACTGACCTGCTCGCATGAGAACTAACCTGCTCACATGAAAACTAACCTGCTCACATGAAAACTGACCTGCACACAGGAGAACTGACCAGCTCGCAGGAGAACTGACCTGCCCACAGGAGAACTGACCTGCACACAGGAGAACTGACCTGCCCACAGGAGAACTGACCTGCCCACAGGAGAACTGATCTGCCCACAGGAGAACTGACCTGCTCACAGGAGAAATGACCTGCCCACAGGAGAACTGACCTTCCCACAGGAGAACTGACCTGCACACAGGAGAACTGACCTGCTCACAGGAGAACTGACCTGCACACAGGAGAACTGACCTGCTCGCATGAGAACTAACCTGCTCACATGAAAACTAACTTGCTCACATGAAAACTGACCTGCACACAGGAGAACTGACCAGCTCGCAGGAGAACTGACCTGCTCACATGAAATCTGACCTGCACACAGGAGAACTGACATGCTCACAGGAGAACTGACCTGCTCACATGAGAACTAACCTGCTCAGATGAAAACTAACCTGCTCACATGAAAACTGACCTGCACACAGGAGAACTGACCAGCTCGCAGGAGAACTGACCTGCTCACATGAAAACTGACCTGCTCACATGAAAACTGACCTGCACACATGAGAACTGACCTGCTCGCATGAGAACTAACCTGCTCACATGAAAACTGACCTGCTCGCAGGAGAACCGACCTGCTCACAGGAGAACTGACCTGCTCGCAGGAGAACTGACCTGCACACAGGAGAACTGACCTGCTCACAGGACAACTGACCTGCACACAGGAGAACTGACCTGCCCACAGGAGAACTGACCTGCTCACAGGAAAACTGACCTGCCCACAGGAGAACTGACCTGCACACAGTAGAACTGACCTGCCAACAGGAGAACTGACCTGCACACAGGAGAACTGACCTGCCCACACGAGAACTGACCTGCACACAGGAGAACTGACCTGCTCACAGGAGAACTGACCTGCACACAGGATAACTGACCTGCTCGCATGCGAACTAACCTGCTCACATGAAAACTAACCTGCTCACATGAAAACTGACCTGCTCGCAGGGGAACCGACCTGCTCACAGGAGAACTGACCTGCTCGCAGGAGAACTTACCTGCACACAGGAGAACTGACCTGCACACAGGAGAACTGACCTGCACACAGGAGAACTGACCAGCTCACAGGAGAACTGACCTGCACACAGGAGAACTGACCTGCTCACATCAAAACTGACCTGCACACAGGAGAACTGACCTGCTCGCATGAGAACTAACCTGCACACAGGAGAACTGACCTGCCCACAGGAGAACTGACGTGCTCACAGGAAAACTGACCTGCCCACAGGAGAACTGACCTGCACAGGAGAACTGACCTGCCCACAGGAGAACTGACTTGCACACAGGAGAACTGACCTGCCCACAGGAGAACTGACCTGCACACAGGAGAACTGACCTGCTCACAGGAGAACTGACCTGCACACAAGATAACTGACCTGCTCGCATGAGAACTAACCTGCTCACATGAAAACTAACCTGCTCACATGAAAACTGACCTGCACACAGGAGAACTGACCAGCTCGCAGGAGAACTGACCTGCCCACAGGAGAACTGACCTGCACACAGGAGAACTGACCTGCCCACAGGAGAACTGACCTGCACACAGGAGAACTGACCTGCCCACAGGAGAACTGACCTGCCCACAGGAGAACTGACCTGCACACAGGAGAAATGACCTGCCCACAGGAGAACTGACCTTCCCACAGGAGAACTGACCTGCACACAGGAGAACTGACCTGCACACAGGAGAACTGACCTGCTCACAGGAGAACTGACCTGCACACAGGAGAACTGACCTGCTCGCATGAGAACTAACCTGCTCACATGAAAACTAACTTGCTCACATGAAATCTGACCTGCACACAGGAGAACTGACCAGCTCGCAGGAGAACTGACCTGCTCGCATGAGAACTAACCTGCTCACATGAAAACTGACCTGCTCGCAGGAGAACAGACCTGCTCACAGGAGAACTGACCTGCACACAGGAGAACTGACCAGCTCACAGGAGAACTGACCTGCACACAGGAGAACTGACCTGCTCACAGGAAAACTGACCTGCCCACAGGAGAACTGACCTCCATACAGGAGAACTGACCTGCCCACAGGAAAACTGACCTGCACACAGGAGAACTGACCTGCCCAAAGGAGAACTGACCTGCACACAGGAGAACTGACCTGCTCACAGGAGAACTGACCTGCTCACAGGAAAACTGACCTGCACACAGGAGAACTGACCTGCCCACAGGAGAACTGACCTGCTCACAGGAAAACTGACCTGCCCACAGGAGAACTGACCTGCACACAGGAGAACTGACCTGCCCACAGGAGAACTGACCTGCACACAGGAGAACTGACCTGCCCACAGGAAAACTGACCTGCCCACAGGAGAACTGACCTGCACACAGAAGAACTGACCTGCCCACAGGTGAATTGACATGCCCAAAGGAGAACTGATCTGCACACAGGAGAACTGACCTGCACACAGGAGAACTGATCTGCTCACAGGAGAACTGACCTGCACACAGGAGAACTGACCTGCACACAGGAGAACTGACATGCTCGCATAAGAACTAACCTGCTCACATGAAAACTAACCTGCTCACATGAAAACTGACCTGCACACAGGAGAACTGACCAGCTCGCAGGAGAACTGACCTGCTCACATGAAAACTGACCAGCTCACATGAAAACTGACCTGCACACAGGAGAACTGACCTGCTCGCATGAGAACTAACCTGCTCACATGAAAACTGACCTGCTCACAGGAGAACTGACCTACCAACAGGATAACTGACCTGCTCACAGGAGAACTGACCTGCACATAGAAGAACTGACCTGCACACAGGAGAACTGACCAGCTCACAGGAGAACTGACCTGCACACAGGAGAACTGACCTGCTCACAGGAAAACTGACCTGCACACAGGAGAACTGACCTGCCCACAGGAGACCTGACCTGCTCACAGGAAAACTGACCTGCCCACAGGAGAAATGACCTGCACATAGGAGAACTGACCTGCCCACAGGAGAACTGACCTGCACACAGGAGAACTGACCTGCCCAAAGGAGAACTGACCTGCACACAGGAGAACTGACCTGCTCACAGGAGAACTGACCTGCACAAAGGAGAACTGACCTGCACACAGGAGAACTGGCCTGCACACAGGAGAACTGACCTGTCCACAGGAGAACAGACCTGCACACATGAAAACTGACCTGTCCACAGGAGAACTGACCTGCACAAAGGAGAACTGACCTGCTCACCGGAGAACTGACCTGCTCACCGGAGAACTGACCGGCTGGCAGGAGAACTGACCTGCCCACAGGAGAACTGACCTACCCACAGGAGAATTGTCCTGCACAAAGGAGAACTGACCTACCCACAGGAGAACTGACCTGCTCACAGTAGAACTGACCTGGACACAGGTGAACTGACCTACCCACAGGAGAACAGACCTGCACACATGAGAACTGACCTGCTCACAGGAGAACTGACCTACCCACAGTAGAACTGACCTGCTCGCAGGAGAACTGACCTACCCACAGGAGAACTGACCTACACACAGTAGAACTGACGTACCCACAGGAGAACTGACCTGCTCACAGGAGAACTGACCTACCAACAGGAGAACTGACCTGCTCACAGGAGAACTGACCTCCTCACCGGGGAACTGACCTGCTCACCGGAGAACTGCCCTGCTCGAAGGAGAACTGACCTGCTCACATGAGAACTGACCTGCCTAAAGGAGAACTGACCTGCTCACAGGAGAACTGAACTGCCCAAAGGAGAACTGAAATAACCTGCATACAGGAGAACTGACCTACCCACAGGAGAACTGACCTACACACAGTAGAACTGACCTACCCACAGGAGAAATGACCTACCCAAAGGAGAAATGACCTACCCACAGTAGAAATGACCTACCCACATGAGAACTGACCTACCCACAGGAGAACTGACCTAGCCACAGTAGAACTGACCTACCCACAGTAGAACTGACCTGCCCACAGGAGAACTGACCTACCCACAGTAGAACTCACCTGCTCGCAGGAGAACTGACCTACCCACAGTAGAACTCACCTGCTCGCAAGAGAACTGACCAGCCCACAGTAGAACTGACCTACCCACAGGAGAACTGACCTACCCACAGTAGAACTCACCTGCTCGCAGGAGAACTGACCTACCCACAGGAGAAATGACCTACCCACAGTAGAACTGACCTACCCACAGGAGAACTGACCTGCAAACAGTAGAACTGACCTACCCACAGGAGAACTGACCAGCTCACAGGAGAACTGACCTACCAACAGGAGAACTGACCTGCTCACAGGAGAACTGACCTACCCACAGGAAAACTGACTTGCTCACAGCAGAACTGACCTGCACACAGGAGAACTGACCTGCCCACAGGAGAACTGACCTGCTCGCAGGAGAACTGACCTACCCACAGGAGAACTGACCTGCACACATGAGAACTGACCTGATCACAGGAGAACTGACCTACCCACAGTAGAACTGACCAGCTCACAGGAGAACTGACCTACTCACAGGAGAACTGACCTGCTCGCAGGAGAGCTGACCTGCTCACAGGAGAGCTGACCTGCCCACAGTAGAACTGACCATCACACAGGAGAACTGACCTGCTCACATGAAAACTGACCTGCTCACATGAAAACTGACCTGCACACAGGAGAACGAACCTGCTCGCATGAGAACTAACCTGCTCACAGGAGAACTGACCAGCTCACATGAGAACTTACCTGCACACATGAGAACTGACCTGATCACAGGAGAACTGACCTGCTCGCAGGAGAACTGACCTACCCACAGGAGAACTGACCTGCACACAGGAGAACTGACCTGCACACAGGAGAACTGACCCGCTCACAGGAGAACTGACCTGCACACAGGAGAACTGACCTGCACACAGGAGAACTGACCGGCACACAGGAGAACTGACCTGCTCGCATGAGAACTAACCTGCTCACATGAAAACTAACCTGCTCACATGAAAACTGACCTGCTCACAGGAGAACCGACCTGCTCACAGGAGTACTTACCTGCACACAGGAGAACTGACCTGCACACAGGAGAACTGACCTGCACACACGAGAACTGAGCTGCACACAGGAGAACTGACCTGTCCACAGGAGAGCTGACCTGCACACACGAAAACTGATATGTCCACAGGGGAACTGACCTGCACACAGGAGAACTGACCTGCTCACCGGAGACCTGAACTGCTCACCGGATAACTGACCAGCTGGCAGGAGAACTGACCTGCCCACAGGAGAACTGACCTACCCACAGGAGAACTGACCTGCACACAGGAGAACTGACCTACAAACAGGAGAACTGACCTGCTCACAGGAAAACAGACCTACCCACAGGAGAACTGACCTGCTCACAGTAGAATTGACCTGCACACAGGAGAACTGACCTGCCCACAGGAGAACTGACCTGCTCGCAGGAGAACTGACCTACCCACAGGAGAACTGACCTGCACACATGAGAACTGACCTGCTCACAGGAGAACTGACCTGCTCACAGTAGAATTGACCTGCACACAGGAGAACTGACCTGCCCACAGGAGAACTGACCTGCTCGCAGGAGAACTGACCTACCCACAGGAGAACTGAACTGCCCACATGAGAACTGAAATGACCTGCATACCGGAGAACTGACCTACCCACAGGAGAACTGACCTACCCACAGTAGAACTGACCTACCCACAGGAGAACTGACCTACACACAGTAGAACTGACCTACCCACAGGAGAAATGACCTACCCAAAGGAGAAATGACCTACCCACAGTAGAAATGACCTACCCACATGAGAACTGACCTACCCACAGGAGAACTGACCTAGCCACAGTAGAACTGACCTACCCACAGTAGAACTGACCTGCCCACAGGAGAACTGACCTACCCACAGTAGAACTCACCTGCTCGCAGGAGAACTGACCTACCCACAGTAGAACTCACCTGCTCGCAAGAGAACTGACCAGCCCACAGTAGAACTGACCTACCCACAGGAGAACTGACCTACACACAGTAGAACTCACCTGCTCGCAGGAGAACTGACCTACCCACAGGAGAAATGACCTACCCACAGTAGAACTGACCTACCCACAGGAGAACTGACCTGCACACAGTAGAACTGACCTACCCACAGGAGAACTGACCAGCTCACAGGAGAACTGACCTACCAACAGGAGAACTGACCTGCTCACAGGAGAACTGACCTACCCACAGGAAAACTGACCTGCTCACAGCAGAACTGACCTGCACACAGGAGAACTGACCTGCCCACAGGAGAACTGACCTGCTCGCAGGAGAACTGACCTACCCACAGGAGAACTGACCTGCACACATGAGAACTGACCTGATCACAGGAGAACTGACCTACCCACAGTAGAACTGACCAGCTCACAGGAGAACTGACCTACTCACAGG
>CM026391.1:72536103-72614202 GCA_014843695.1 Archivesica marissinica
AGCGGTGGAGTTATAATTTATATAAAAGACTGTATACGAAAATGGATTCAAGTTGTTAAAAACGAAATTGACTGTTTAGTATGGCTAAAATTTGACAAATTATTTTTCCATATTGAAAATGATATTTATCTTGCAGCTATATATATTGCACCGGAAAATTCGCCGGCACATGACATGTACATACTAATGATATTGTCCAAACTCTTGAAACTGATATAAACTACTTTAATCAAAAGGGTAACACATTCGTCGCAGGGGACACCAACTCGAGGGTTGGTCGTAAAAACGATTATATAGACCATGACCGTAACCTTGGTGATGATGACATATTTGAGGTAGATAGATCGTTAGAACGTGCATCTCAGGATACACGGTCGAACCGTTTTGGGGATTATTTATTGGATATGTGCAAAGCTGCAAATATTCGTATTGTAAACGGTAGATTGCACAGTGACACAACTTTGGGTAGACTGTCCTGTAATACATATAACGGGAAATCACTCGTGGATTATTTATTAACTAGCGAGGCAAATTTTTGTGATTTGATTGACTTCAAGGTACATGATTTCAATGAATACTCAAACCACGCACCTATATCGTTTTCTTTTAAAACCAAGACAAACACCATTACACATGCACACAATGTGAACACATTTTATAGGTGGGAACCAAAACATAAAGATGCATTTCTTGATGATATATCAAATAATATTAACCAGCTTGAACAATCGTTGTTACAAGATGAATGTGACCCAGATGTTTTAGTGGGGAAATTTACAAAATTCCTTACCTCAAAAGGTGACCAGTATTTTGCACATAAGATTAACTTACAAAACAGTGAATTCGTCTGCACTGACAAAATTAAACACAAATGGTTTAACAGTGAATGTAAACGCAAGCGCGAACTGTATAAAACTGCCATTTTTAAACATAATATAACTAGAAATGATGTAACCAGACAGGAATTGTGTGATAGAAAGAAAGATTACAGATATTGTTGCAGAAAGTATAAACTTAAATATAATAGAGACCTTGGTCTGAGAATGAACGACATGCGACACAAATCTCCCCGTGAGTTTAGGAACATGTTTAAACATAAATCGACAAAACCGAGAGGTGAGAACATATCGATTGAACAATTTTATGATTATTTTAAAACGTTGTCCTCGGAGGCAGTTATTGACGCAAATGATGATTGTGATGAGATTTTAAATCAGTTCGACCGTGCTGATAGTCATGAAAGTACATTTCAAGAGTTAGATAGGCATATATCTATTGAGGATACTAAGGCAACTAAGCGATTAAACTATAATAAAGCATCTTCACGTGATAATGTTATATATACGAATATTTTAAGGAAAGTATACATATCATTGCAAAACCGCTGGAATTGCTTTTTAATTACATTTTAGACAGTTAGACGTTTCCGCGCAGCTGGTCATCTGGTGTCATAATACCGTTATATAAAAAGGGGTCAATACAGAACCAAATAATTACAGAGGAATTACACTGTTAAGCTGCTTCGCAAAGTTGTTTACCTGTTATTTTAAATGAACGAATGAAAAGTTGGGCGAAAAATATGATATTTTGACAGACGCACAATTTGGTTTTAAACCAAATTTTAGTACAGTTATGCACTTAATTCTTTAATTGAAAATGCTGTACATAATAGAAGGAAGCTATTCTGCTGCTTTGTAGATTATCGACGGGCTTATGACGTCATAAATAGAAGCTATCTATGGTGTAAATTAATTCGAGCTGGAGTTGATGGAAAACTGTTCTCCCTTATCCGCTCAATGTATGACGAAATTAAACTATGCGTTAAGCATATGAACAGTTTATCCGACTTCTTCACTAGCAATGTGGGTTTATTGCAAGGGGAGATCACTTCCCCGATCATGTTCAGTTTATTCCTGAATGATATAGAGCTATATTTACAAAATGGTTTTAATGCGGGAATATACTGTTCGCCGATGACGCTGCGATATTTTCAGAAACAAGTGAAGGTCTACAAGAATGGTTAAATAATCTTCAACAATATTGCGCTAAATGGAATCTTACTGTAAATATTGATACAACCAAAATTGTTGTTTTTAGAAAGGGTGGAGTTTTAAGCACACAATATAATTGGACATATGAAGGCAACAACATAGAGATAGTTAGCAGTTTTAATTACCTTGGGGTAGTTTTGTCTAGCGGTGGCTCTTTTATACTCGCAACTAATACACTTTCAGGTAAAGCCCTTCGCGCTATGCACTCACTTTTTGCTATGACTACGGGGCTTGAAATACCAATACATATAATGTTTAATCTATTCGATACATACCTAGTCTCAATTTTAAATTACAGCTGCGAAGTATGGGGCTTCATGAAAGCTGATAATATTGAAAAAGTACACAGAAAATTCTGCAAACGTCTTATCAAAGTAAAAATGTCAACAAACTCAGTGTCACTATATTCAGAAATGGGCCGCTTTCCTTTATTTATTGGGAGATATTTAAGAATAATTAAATATTGGTTAAAATTGCATGGGATCAAACAAAGAAACTGTATTCTAAGTACAATTTCATACTCACAAAGACATATATATTAGTATAGTATAGTATAGTAAACCAAATACAATTAATTGGTCAACCAAACTTCGTGACATATTGCATAGAACCGGTTTTTCTGATTTCTGGTTATTTCCTGAATTTGTGTGAATAGACGCTTTTATACCAGTATTCAAACGTCGTCTGCAAGATCAGTTCGTGTCACAATGGCGGATTAATATAGACACTTCTTCCCAATTAATATTATACAAAGAACTTAAACCTGTTTTCGAACGATCTAGCTACTTGCAGTTATTGTGTAACGCCAGTCACAGAAACGTTATAGCAAAACTAAGGCTTTCCTCACATAAATTGTTAATAGAGTCGGGAAGACACGGAAACATTGAAAGAAGCCAACGTAAATGTCAATTTTGTCCATTAAACGACATAGAAGATGAATATCATTTCGTATTAATTTGTCCACTCTATGAAACAATTAGAAAAATGTACATACCAAAGTATTTTTCACAACGTCCTAATTTATTTAAAGTTATTGGTTTATTAAACTCCGATAAAAAAGTGTTATTGAACAAACTTGCATTATTCTGTATAAAAGGTTTTAAGCTTAGAGACCACACATTAAACATATACTAAGCACCCAACATTTTCAAGGTACATGACTGATATACTGTTATTTATAATAATATAAATCTTTGTGTTTATCTAACACCTATATCATATAGCAGAACAAATACACTGCACAATATGTATGTCTGTAAATTTTAAAGTTTCAAAATAGTTGCTTATATTTCCAGATATTTAAATATCATGCTTGCTGTAATGTCTGAAATATATATTCCCACATGTACGTTTTATTATAAACAGTTTACTACCTGTCATGCTGTAACAAGAAAACCATATTATGTATAATACAACTCTATTTACATGAAATCTGCATTTACATGAAAATTAGCTTCATATAGAGATGCTGAAATAATTCTTATCTGGTATCACTAAATAACACTCACTTTACAAACATTTTGTCTAATTGATTAATCTACATGACCATCATTTGAACACTCTACACATTTATTATTTATGAATATTTTCTATTCTTTTTTCATTGCATGCAATTGTATTATATATTGTTATGATGATGAGCTATACAATGCTTAAGTCAAATAAAAATTATATTCTGTTCTGTTCTGTTATATTGAAGATTAAAAATGTAATCCAATTATCGACAGGGCGGTGATCTAATAAAGACACTAGAAATTAATGAGGCTTGAAGTGATTATGATATAGATAATAGATCAGAGATTCACGAGACGTGAATATACGAAATAGAAGAATATACCAGAAGACCAGTAAAATAGATAGAAAAGAACGTTACGTTGTTATTGTATTGATAGAGAAATGAAATATACCCCTAGACAACCGACCAGAGAGTTTATATAGCTTAAACCTTGGAAAGAGCCGTAAATAGACCAGACGTAGATAAGAGCCGACGAGGGGGGACGCCACACCAGGTACAACACAAATTACGCCATGCATAACAAACGAAATCTTCCGACTTAAATCAAGGCCACAGGCACAATGCACAACTGTTTTATGTTTGGACCCCATGGTCATATAGTAAGCAATGTAAATGACCCTATATATACCTTTATTACCTCCAATACTGGAGAGCAGAACAGGAAGTTTTCATATATAATTTACATAGAAATCAATACAAACAGAATGTAAAATTGCATAGAAGATTACAAATATAATTGTGGCAAGTCGGTGTAAGATCTTCATCGGTCAGACATGACAGTAGATCACCAATCCCTCATATATAAGCGATAAACATCTTCCACCGAGTCACTCTACATGTAATGCAAGATGTGTATATTATAATGCACACGTGGATAACTAATATTCAGGAGAATTCGTATTGAGTTAGAAAATTAAGTCACATGCACTTATCATCAAATTCAGTACCCTTGTCGAAACGAAATACAAGGAGGACAATGTGACTTCTGGTTGGAATACAATTTAAGACAGTAACATGAATACATGTGCTATTATCAAGTTCATAATAGCATTATCATTATCATTTACATTGTAGTTGTATAAACCAGACAATAGGTGACATCATTGCTAACAAGTACTACCTGTAACGAAATTGGAAAAGGCTTGGTCTCCGAGTATATGTAATGTGTCTCGCCATAGGCTATCCCTTATTATAGTGTTGCTTATACAGTGATTTAAGAGATGTAATACTTTCTTCTCAACAGTAAGTCCGCATTTATTTCAATTCTATTAAACCAGAATATGTTCCCAAATGCCCTTATTACAGTTTCGCATTTAAGTTTGATAAGTGGGTACTTCTGGCTTAATTTCCATATGCGGCAGGGACCCCTGTGACTGAATAATATTATACTAGTGTGAAGTTCTCTGTACATTAAAAGATCAAAACGCGCATTGCGTTGAAAATTTGGGAAACCTATTAATGGTGTAAGGGAGACAACCATTATATCAATAACAAAAGCAAGAATATATTTAATACGATAATATGATAACGATAGCGTCGACAGACGACGGATCTGCAGTCCAGTGGTAACTCGTTGGACTGGTAATCCAGAGATCGCAGGTCTGACCCTAATAAAATTAACAGTGTTTCAGGTGGGACGTTAAACCGAGGTCTCGTGTCGGTACTTTATACCGTGCACGTAAAAGAACCAGAGGAGACTATATGGGTCTCTGTCTGTATCATGCACTATCCTCCAAAATCTAAAATGAGTAATCTCTTCTGGCGGCGTCGCTCATATGGGCAACCGGTAACGACGATAAATAAACGTAAAACACACACACACACACACACACACACGATAGCGTCGGATTTTGATCTGAAATTCTGAATAGGATTAAATTGTACTATTATGTCTTACATTGCATTGATGAGTGCCCGGGTTGTATACTGTAACATGTAAGTATGTGGAAGTCGTGATAGCGCAGTGGATGCGCGTTCGCTTCAGGTGCGAAAGGTCCGGAGTTCGAGCCCCACTGGAGCCGTTACGATTGTGTCCTTAGGCAAGGCATTTAAATTCCACGTTGCCTCTTCTCTCTCCATCGTGGCGATGGATTCCATCAGGAATGAGGTCTCGAGAGTGATTTATATAAGTTGAAATAACTTGTTTCGTAATCGAGCTAAAATAAATTTGTATAAACTAAACGTAAATATAGCGCATATGTTAATATACTGTTCAGTTATAGTCACATTTCATTGACAATGATTAAAATGTTATTAGTTATACACATTCATTTTAGCTCGATTGTGAAACAAGTTCTTTTTTCATTTTGTTTTTTCATGTTGTAATTAGCAATTACATATGTAAACATATAATATCAATTACAGTTGTTTTACAATAATCTAACGATTAGTATAGTATATGTAGAAATGCATTTATTATTTTTTATAAAGAGAGAAGGCATTATGTTTGAAAGTAAGATAGCAGGAGAAGAGTTGAAAGAATTCCGATCCAGAATACAAACATCTTTTCAATATCAGTTGCTAATACGATTGCTGTTACATGCTTGTGATTATACTTCTATCAGTCAATAGCATGTGTGGCGTCCGTGGTCCAGTGGTAGAGCGTCGGATTTGGAATCTAACTGTCCCGGGTTCGATACTCGGTCAGGCCACGTATGTAGTGTCATTGAGCAAGGCACCTCACACACATTGCTTAGTACTGGTTAATCGCTTAGGTCGGCTAAGCCTGCCCAGGAAAACATGTCTAAGTCCCCGCGAGGGGTTTGACATTAAAGGAACATATATACATACATACATCAATTTGTTCCACTTTCTATAGTTCTAACAACTTTTATTAATCAGTCTCGAGACCTCATTCCTGATGTAATACATCGCCACGAGGGAGAGAGAAGAGGCAATGTGGAATTTAAATGCGTTGCATAAGGGCACAATCGTAACGGCCCCAGTCGTGTTCGAACGTGTTTCGCACCTGAAGCGAACGCGCTACCATTGCGTTATCACGACTTAAATTCTATAAATCCTTTATATTCTTGATGACCTTTATAAGCTGATGCCTTGTTTGAAAATTTCTTTGACACGTGAACCCCATTTTAAAGCATTCTGGATATGTGGAAATGATAATTTTCACCTGAACTTTCACTTGGTTAAACAATCTTATAAGAAAATTATTATATTTCTAAATGTGTCCTGTTTGGTATGTTGTCATTAAAATAACGGTTCAGCTGTATGCAGTTTCCAACTTCTTGCACTTTTGCAATTCATTCTGATTGGCTGATTCAGCCCATGTGATGGCAATGAATTGCAAAATTATTCTTTTAGTGGAAGATGTCATTTCCTCTGTCACTGCTTTAGTTTTGCATTCCTCCGCCGCGGATGGATGTACTTTTTTATGTTAGCTATTTCCTGACAACCACGAACAGTTGATTATAAAGTAATATTTTATAATAAATTTGTTTTGTATGTAGTTATTAATTTTGACAGCAATTAAATTATCTTGACACTTATACGGGAACTATTTCTTATTACGGACGTATCTAATATGTATTTCAGTGATCATTCGGTGTAATAATTTGCTATTTTACACACATAAACACAACTATCCTCTATATCTTTCTCAGTTGATTGGCGTAATTAATTGGGTCAGTAATAGACGGATAATACCCCCGCCCCAATACATAGTTCCCACGGCAGTCAAAAACACTGATAAGATCTTATCTTGGCAGCCATTTTGACTGGCAAGTTTTATTAACGGCAATTTCATGATTATACTAGTAATTCTTTAATTGCAATAATTTTATTCATTTTGGTTTCTTAATATAATTGTACTTTTTAAATATTAATTTATTTTTTGACAGTGATGTATGGATTATAAATTATAAGAACTTAACTTGCACCTATTTTTGAAAGTATATTTTCACAGTTGAAATATTAATATACAGGTAAATTATTATGTATTCGTTATTGATATGAAATTTGTGAAATGATACAAAAAATATGTCCATTGAGAGCTTTCCAACAATGTATGAACCATGGTGATGGGATGAAAACTAAATATTTTATGAAGAAAACAAAATTACGCTACTATATATTATATATAATATCTGATCAACTTTGCCATTCAAAATGGCAGCCACAGTAGGAATGATGACGTCACAAGGGAACTATGTATTGTGTATGTATAATGCTTAAGGAACACAACATATATTAAGAATGGACCCACTATTGAGCCTTGGGACATACTTAATGCTATTGCGGTTTTGTCAGATGTTAACGGAGTGTTGATTTCTACAATATAATGGTATGTTGGATATATTAGACATAAACTCGTTAGTAAATGATTTATTACACATACAAAGTTCGACATGCTTCTCCGGTTATTATAGAGCAGATTCTCAGATTGGAGAGAGATAGATAGATATATTTCTTTATTTTAGAGGGTGACCTAATTAGTTTTGAACTAATCCTCCTTAGGGCCCTCTTCAATGTATTAACACTATAGAATAAATGTACATACACAATAATTATAACATAGTTACGCCGTACACTATACATGCATAATGTTGTACAATGTAACTTAAACAACAGCCTAAATAAATCAGGTACTTTGATAGAAATACAAAACGACATAAGCATATTGATTTACAATCATTATATATATATAACTGTCTAGTGTCTACCGATTAAAACGTTGTATCCATACATTTTGTCTTGAATATATTTAAAGATCTGGACGTCTTAATTTCAAATGGTAGACAATTACGGCGTGCCAAAAAACACTTCCAATACATTACAAACTGTTCAAAACACAGCAGCTCGCATCATAACCAGAACATCCCGTTTCAGTCATGTAACGCCCATTCTAAAAGAACTTCATTGGCTACCAGTTCAAGAAAGAATAAAGTATAAAATACTGACTCACACATATAAAGCATTGAATGGAGAAGCACCGATTTATATGCGAAACTTGCTTGAGGTTTATATACCAAGGAGAGTCTTAAGGTCTAAAAATGAAGCAGCTACTCTTGTGTTACCAAGAAGTCGGACTGTCACATACGGAGATAGAAATTTCATGACTGCTGCCCCAAAACTTTGGAATTCTCTTCCATCAAATCTTAGAAGTGCAACAACATTGTGTTCTTTCAAAAAGGCTTTGAAGACACACCTTTTTAAATGTTCATATGGAACATAAATATCGAACTGTGTCTGTGCTCAATCAGGATTAAGACTGCAAATAAACACATTTTATTTAAACATTACCTATATTTTAATTGTTATAATTTTAGATCCTAATATTTTATAGCATATTTAGAACCCATTGTAATTGTGTTTGCTAATTTTGTCTTGTTTTATCTCATTGTATGTGGAAGTTTTTATCAATATTTGTGATATTTTAGGCTGTAAAGTGCTTTTGAACGTTTTATTTTTAGATGAAAAGAGCGCTATATAAGTTTGGTATATAATAATAATAATAATAGTTACATATCTCTGGACCAGAGTATTCTAATGATTTCTTATACATTTCACATCTAGGTCTTGGAATATAGATATCCTGGAATTTCCAAACTTACGAGTTCAAGAATAATACATATACATGTATATATCTTTACAGTTACAGTGGACACCTGTACGGGAAGAAATGAGTCAGAAATGTGTACTTGTTATAGATTAGAAAATCACATTCATAAACAGCTATTTGGCATACGATCACTACGACGTTAATTTTGTCGCCTGACGCACTACAAAGTTGTAAATATATGATATCATACTTAGCATTATCAGGCACTATAATCGTAGTTGCATTTGTGCAGTTAGGAGAGCATTGCGTTACAGTCATCTGTTTGTGGGTTAGCGTAATCATCACAGACTCGTCCATTTCGCCATCATTCGAAAAGAACTGCACGACCGCCTCTCCGCACGCTCGAACCCTCAACTTGAGGATATGATCAGGATATTCCCCCAGGTATATCGTGTGTGGCATAGCAGGATTGGATCCGAACGTCGTCGATGCTTTTCGGCCTTCTTCATTGATAAGAAATTAGATGTTATATTTAGACGATACAAATGGGAGGAATAATGTTGACACGCACGCACGCACGCACGCACGCACGTATATATGCATAGAGTAAAGCAGGCAGTCGGCATCCTTCATGACACATATTGCATAATAGAACACGAGAAGTTTGCAACGTTAGCTTTGAATCCTGCCATTTTGAATGTCGTATACTCACAATGTTAATAATGGCTTTGCAAACGGAATCACACTTAAAGCGACACTACATCAGTGACAATACAAATTTCTACTGTACTGTATTTTCATATTATTATGGTACAATTGTTTGCCAAATATTTGCCCCAAATACTGAGTATTTCAACCATGTTGTATCATTGTTTGAAATAAACTATGTTTAAACTTAAAAAAAACAAATAAACAAACGTCGTATACGCGGTTTGTTGACATAGCACAATAATGTAAACATCCATGCGTATAAACAACTATTGCGTTTGAATAACACTATTTATGGTACAGATTTACCATTATATCTCACACTTGTGCCTATTTATTTGTAGACTATTCTTAGTTAAATTATCTCTAAACGACATTATCTCGCGCTTAGTATTGACTCCGATGACAAACAAACGTCAATTCAGGAGCATTGGTGACTGTTATTTGAAATCTTACATTCACTTTTGAAAGTTTGTAGACCACAAACAAACTGTTTATTGATTCAATGTTAGTGTTCGAATGTATTCAGAAGAATTTGTAGCAGCAATGCATTTATACGTGAACATGCATTGTTTTGGCTTTTTGCGATGTACTGTCGCTTTAAATACAAAATATTATACAGAATTACTTTAGCACTTATATTCTGCTTGAATGTGACGATGTATTGTGAGACCACACTTTGCAATGGAAAGTTATTTACCCAATTGCATGCCAGGATTTGCATGCCAGGATTTGCATGCCAGGATTTGTATGCCAGGATTTGTATGCCAGGATTTGTATGCCAGGATTTGTATGCCAGGATTGCCAGGATTTGTATGCCAGGATTTGTATGCCAGGATTTGTATGCCAGGATTTGTATGCCAGGATTTGTATGCCAGGATTTGTATGCCAGGATTTGTATGCCAGGATTTGTACTATGTTAGTTGCACGCTGATATAACTTATTCCATGAGTGACGAAAACATAATATGACCTTTATTGAAAAATAATCTATGCTCTTACCATAACATGTGCCTCCATCATACGTTGCACTGGTTGTTGTGGTGTGCGTAACATTCTAAAGCACACAAAAACACCATAAACACACACACACAGTTGTTAAAACTTCTATAAAAATACTACTACATAAGCATTATGTAAAACAGAAGAAACATTGCGTAGAAGCATATACATGGATAATACATTGGTAAGTTATCTCCCTCTGTTCTAACAATGAATGCCACTAGGTTTTCCCTACAGATAGTAATGTCTTTAATGGCTTCCAGTAACCCCATTTTCCTGATCTGCAAGTCAAGTTGCCCGTTCAAAACTCGAGCACATTGTACAGACGAGCCTAAGTCTGTATCTCTTAACAAATGCCACATGTGCACACCAAACACCTTTCAACGCCCACAAACATACATTAATATTAAAATATAATTAAAATTTAAAATATATGCTTGGCCTGTAGCGTGTTCTACTGCTCGTACATTTTTATTTAATTTCAACAGAAATCTAAAACTGCTGCTAGTTTATTCCCTGCAAATTCGATAAGTACATGTGTATATATTCTGGTAGTGGAATATATGCAACATAACCTAATATATATACTAGTAGTGGTGGAATATATGCAACATAACCTAATATATATACTAGTAGTGGTGGAATATATGCAACATAACCTAATATATATACTAGTAGTGGAATATATGCAACATAACCTAATATATATACTAGTAGTGGAATATATGCAACATAACCTAATATATATACTAGTGATGGAATATATGCAACATAACCTAATATATATACTAGTAGTGGAATATATGCAACATAGCCTAATATATATACTAGTAGTGGAATATATGCAACATACCCTAATATATATACTAGTAGTGGAATATATGCAACATAACCTAATATATATACTAGTGGTGGAATATATGCAACATAACCTAATATATATACTAGTGGTGGAATATATGCAACATAACCTAATATATATACTAGTAGTGGAATATATGCAACATAACCTAATATATATACTAGTGTGGAATATATGCAACATAACCTAATATATATACTAGTGGTGGAATATATGCAACATAACCTAATATATATACTAGTGGTGGAATATATGCAACATAACCTAATATATATACTAGTGGTGGAATATATGCAACATAACCTAATATATATACTAGTGGTGGAATATATGCAACATAACCTAATATATATACTAGTAGTGGAATATATGCAACATAACCTAATATATATACTAGTAGTGGAATATATGCAACATAACCTAATATATATACTAGTGGTGGATTATATGCAACATAATCTAATATATATACTAGTAGTGGAATATATGCAACATAACCTAATATATATATACTAGTAGTGGAATATATGCAACATAACCTAATATATATACTAGTGGAATATATGCAACATAACCTAATATATATTCTGAATATATGCAACATAACCTAATATATATACTAGTAGTGGACTATCTGCAACATAATCTAATATATATACTAGTGGTGGAATATATGCAACATAATCTAATTTATCACATAAACTACGGCGCGGGAGTTTAATAAAGCCATGTCATAAATTCGGTAATACACTAGTGTATTAAATATGCAAATGAGGCAAATGCGTGGGCGAATCAGGATAGCGATTCGCAGTGACATACATTTTTACATCAACTAGCATGCGCTGTGTAACTTTGATTGTGACGTCATTTGCCAAAACATGGTGTACATTTTGTATTTGTATTTGTTAAAAAAGACTTTTTGAAAATAATTTAAAAGTGTTTAATATTGAATTGTTGCACATGATATGTTGTGATAGTTTAAAAACTGTTTACAAAGGAAGAAAATAAATAAATTGGAATATTTAGTGTCGCACTATTTCCTTGGCCCATTAAGTAGAAACCGCAGTACTACTCTGGCTTTCATTTGCTAAAGGGGAAGTGTGTTCAATCGTGACACACTTTTACTGTGTATTTGGTTTATGTGATAAAAAGAATCTTACATTCGTGTGTTTCCATATTGAATTTATTAAACTCGTTGAATAAAAATGATAAAATGTTCGACAGAGCCTCGCATTTTATCATTTTATTCAACTCGTTTAATAAATCCAATATGGAAAGCCACTCATGTAAGATCCTCTATATATATACTAGTAGTGGAATATATGCAACCTAACCTATTTCCCTTCTGAATAGCCTCATTCGGAACAAAATTAAACTACTCGGACTTAACCTGTTAATTTCAATGTCATGTTATTTGTTATGCCGTCATTTTCATGTAGTCTATACGAATGATTTGTCAGGATGTCCAACCAACATAATGCATAAGGTGCACCGGGGGTCCTGTTCCACTTGGTGCACATTTAATTATCAAAAACAAATAAATATATTTGAGCATGTTATGTGTGTATGCACAGTCTACATCCGCTATGTCAAAGTCGGTTATGTCGAATTATCCGGTTATCTCGAAGTATTTTGTTCGGTCCGACGGAATACGACATAACTGATGTAGACTGTATTATGTAAAGCCTATGATTGATCAAACTGTTCATTAATGTCTTTTAAAAAAAATAACAAATTAGGTTTTGAATCCGCAACAACTAGTCCAGACCCTACGCGTCTGTGGTCGACTTGGGACCCCATACACCTGAGTGCACCGTTGTCTGATGACATCTATTGTACATGTATATAAACGATAAAGAGATATAAATGTAAAAGCATATATTCATTTGTTACCTGTAACAAGACACCCATCGGCATTGTTGCAGTATTGCATTTCATTATTCCACCCACACTTGAAGACATTCGATTTTCTAATTTGTATACGAGGTTGGTAGTCTCTATAATGCCTATCATGTATTTAGTGTATGGTATATGTATTGCGTCAATGTAATTGTCCGAATTCACATATGTGCTTGTAGATTGAAGTTTTTCTGAAATTCGTAAACAGATATGTTATACATGTGTTTCTCTATTCATTCTCATGCGGGTATCGTCGCGTTTCTGTGTATCCTACACAACATAATTTTACTGCATTCTATGACGTCAGGTCCTCGGCAGGTATAACATACAATCTTATTTATTGGGTTACAGACGGATCTGTTGTCCAGTGGTAACACGCTGGACTGGTAATCCAGGAATCGCAGGTTCGATCCCCCGTGTGACACTAATAAAATTAACAGTTTTTCAGATGGGACATTAAACCGAGGTCTCGTGTCGGTGCTTTACACCGTGCACGTAAATGAACCAGAGGAGATTCTGGAATGGGTCTCTGTCTGTATCATTGCACAGTCCTCCAAAATGTAAAATAACTAATAACTTCAGGAGTCGTCGCTCATATGGGCAACCGGTAGCGACGATAAATAAACGTAAAACACACACAGAGTGGGTTACAGAAACGTATAACGTAACGCTATGATCGAATAAATAATAACGTATAGCTTGTTTGGTTGCTAGGTATATTGGTTTGGCAGTCTCGATACGAACTACTTTGTCGGCTTGCTGAAGGTACGCTAAGATTGTCAACAGACGGTAATTCAGCAAGCATCGCTATTGGTTTGGCAGTCTCGATACGAACTACTTTATCGGCTTGCTGAAGGTACTAGCTAAGATTGGCAACAGACGGTAATTCAGCAAGCATCGCTATTGGTTTGGCAGTCTCGATACGAACTACTTTGTCGGTTTGCTGAAGGTACTAGCTAAGATTGGCAACAGACGGTAATTCAGCAAGCATCGCTATTGGTTTGGCAGTCTCGATACGAACTACTTTGTCGGTTTGCTGAAGGTACGCGCTAAGATTGTCAACAGACGGTAATTCAGCAAGCATCGCCAGCATCTAACAAAACATGTATTCTTTTATTGTATTGTGTTTTGTTATGTATTCTTGGATGACCCTAGTATCCCTGGTAACAACGATTAGTGAATATCGTTTTATTTGAAAATGCGAAATGTTCCTGTTTGGTAAACTGGTGATATACCTGTTACGATATGGAACTGTGCTTCAATTACATCTCCGTTACATGCTACAGTGGTTGGTTCTTGTAGGTAGTTGTTCACGGACGGCACGGTCGTCATACTCAGTGTACATGTGTCGTTGGTCGTACCGTACGCGAGCCCGGTGATCTGTATTACCTTAATATTATACAGGTATTTGTATTATTGTCTAATGGATAAAATATGCAATAAAATATGGTTAAATCATATTACACAACATACTGACTAACAAAAATAACAAATGTATTCATTCATACGACTCTAACTATGTGAATGGTTGCTAAGAAATAGTTCCATGTGGTGTATCACAAAAGAAATCAATAGATAATTACCATCATTCCTTACATTGCTATTATACTGTTATATTTCATGCTTCTCTGTAAACTGTGCATATATGTGATGCTATAAGCATCTTCTGATGTTTAATGCAATAAATATTGTATTGTATTGTATATAACCGTTTATTCATGTATTGTACTCCCAGCTGACATGGTTTCATGTTGCTTGTAATAGTTGCATGGTATATTTCAGCTATTTAATTATGGAACCCTGCACATGCTTGTTCTTATCTTAATATAACCCCAATGATACTGTATGGCACATTCCACAGACGAATCTGCAGTCCAGTGGTTAACTGGTAATCCAGGGATCCAGGGTTCGCAGGTTCGATCCCACCCGTCTGACCCTAATACAATTTACAGTCTTTCAGATGGGACGTTAAACCGAGGTCTCGGGTCGGTGCTTTACACCGTGCACGTAAAAGAACCAGAGGAGAAGACGCTGGAATGGGTCTCTGTCTATATCATTGCACTATCCTCCAACAATCTAAAATGACTAATCTCTTCAGGAGGCGTCGCTCATATGGGCAACCGGTAGCGACGATAAATAAACGTAAAATACATGGCACAATCCATTTAGCATTTGGTTGTGGACAAATGCGAATGATGCTCATTTCGTTTATGCTTTCCAATGAATGATAGAGTTTTCTCAGAGTTTTGTGACAGTGAAAGATGGCACATGTTCTGTCACTGCTTGAGTTTCGTATTCCGCCGCTGTTGGATGTACTTTGCATCTTAGCTACGTGAGCTATAATCTGATAATTTCGTGATATATTTCTACGCATAAGAACTTCAAACTCGGGTTAGTCTGCGATATACCACGGTTGATACTTATTATTTGGATTCTAACACGATTTATTTCAAATAATTTTAGACGAGAATCAAAGGAGTATTTTCTTCAAACGCCGTGTATTTGGCTTTCGAAATTTCCTCCCGCCTAAGGGGTGATGACGTTATTTTTTATGGAAAATATCAATCTAGTGCACAAATGAACAACAGTTGTAACTGTTCAATAATTTTATTTATTTTGTCAAATAAAACTGTACAGAATAGTAACTGAAACGTTACTTAACAGAAAAACAAGACGGACAAGAGATTATCTGATTCTAAAAATAGCTCACTTCCACGAATTCCCACGGTAGTATTTACAAACATCACGTGACTTTCATTCATCAAACTTTACACGCATTGTATAAATGGAATAGCCAAAACACGGTGCGCGCGCAGCATAGTTCAAGGTAGGTATATCGCAGAATAACACGAGGTGGATTTTACTCTACAAGTATGTATGTTATTGGCTGGGTCGTGTTAGAATAACAGTTAATTATAAAGTAACATAATGTAATGAATTTGTTTAGTCTGTAATGTTGACAGCAAACATGAACAGACATGAATGGACGTTCACACGCACATAAGTGGTTGTCTATTGTAGCAAAAAGGATTAAATTTGATAACAATTATTATACGAGACATGATCATTGGAAATCGTAAAGAAAAAGACGACGTTTACGCCACTAGCGGAAATACATATTTCGATGATCACGAGATGAAATAATAGCCTATCTTACACTAATAGACACGCATATCTTTTCCACAGCAACAGTATATCTGCAAATGAACGATTTCTCGTGCATTAACAAAGACATACAGTATGGTGAATTCCATTTACATTTGATGTATTGTATTTAAGGGGTACATGTATATATTCGTATACAACTCTATGGTATCCATCTAGCTAAGTCATATTACGTACACAACTCTATGGTATCCATCTAGCTAAGTCATATTACGTACACAACTCTATGGTATCCATCTAGCTAAGTCATATTACGTACACAACTCTATGGTATCCATCTAGCTAAGTCATATTACGTACACAACTCTATGGTATCCATCTAGCTAAGTCATATTACGTACACAACTCTATGGTATCCATCTAGCTAAGTCATATTACGTACACAACTCTATGGTATCCATCTAGCTAAGTCATATTACGTACACAACTCTATGGTATCCATCTAGCTAAGTCATATTACGTACACAACTCTATGGTATCCATCTAGCTAAGTCATATTACGCACACAGGCACCAGACACAATTTTTTATTTTTGGCCTATGGTCATATAGTAAGTAATATATAATAAAGGCAACCAACGAAATTGAAACATGCATGCAGAAACATCGACGAGAAACTAGGTAAAAACGACCAGATCACTGATTTGCCCTCGTGGTCCCGACCGGAAGACCTTTTTCTATCAACAAATACTTTTTATTTCATCGAGATCGATCAAATAACACCTGAACGGCGCATTGTTTCATCGGGAACAGCAGGAAACGAAAAGTTGTCGTTTTGGCTGGGCGATCGGTTTTTGGCAACATACGATGTGAATGAATGCTTTTTTCTCATTGGTCAAAAATGAAACATGTAAATACATATATAAACAGCAGCCAATGAAATGCCGCTGTATATTCACCGCGGATCTTATCCAAAATGGAACAATTATTGAATTTTACTTTTGTTTTGTATTTGATTACTGTATTGCTGTTGGATCTGCACGCCGAGACTGCAAACAACATGATTCGCGAGAGAAAGATTCCATTTAACGAAGTATGAGTGATTTTTAGATGTTATGAGTATTACACTGGGTAAAACGTCGAGAAAACATTCCGCCAAATCAAAAACCGAACACCCAGCCAAAACGACAACATTTCATGCCCTGCTGTTCACGATGAAACAATGTGCCATTCTGGTGTTATTTGACCGATCTCCATGAAATAAAAAGTATTTGTTGATAGAATAAGGTCTTCCGGTCGGGACCACGAGGGCAAATCAGTGATCTGGTCGTTTTTACCTAGTTTCTCGTCGATGTTTCTGCATGCATGTTTCAATTTCGTTGGTTGCCTTTATTATATATTACTTACTATATGACCATAGGCCAAAAAAAAAAAAAATTGTGTCTGGTGCCTGTGATTACGCACGTGTCAACCTCTAATTCATACACTATTATTTTATCTCGATTGCTAAACAAGATCTTGAAACATTAGTGAAATCGCCATGAGTGAGAGAGTGAGCGAAGATGCAATGTGGTATTTAATTGCCTTGCCTAAGAGCACTATCGTAACGGCTCCAGCGGGGCTCGAACTCCGGACCTCTCTCACTTGTAGAGAACGGGCTACAACTGCGCTATTACCTGTATCGGATGTGACGCCTGTATGTGACTGCTCATTCCTTTATCCAGTCTCCTTACTACTGTTTCATGCCGATTCTTTATGATTAGTGGCGAAAACCCTTTCATCGTCACCTTCGTGTCAGTCCACCGACTCACTATCTTTAACATGTCACCGTAGTCATTTGTGCCTAGGTTCTGCACGATATATTCGGTACCCCAATGAGAAGAGGGGACCAGCTGTTCCATGGTGTGAGCAACTACATCTCTATTGGTAACATTTCGGGAACCAGCGAAGACCGCAATAGGCTCAGCACTGTAAATGACTGTTCCTGTAAGGTCCTGCGTTGTCTCAATCTGGATTGCGTCAAACTTGTTCAATGTAATTTCGGTGTTTTGTCCTGTCTTGAAAAGAGATTTGCCTATACATATGCCGATTCCGTCCACGCTAGAAGGAAGAGTAATGGAAACTGCTGTTTCATCTTTGGCTGCAGCAATAGCCAATTGACAGTAGCCAGCTGTCGCACAGAAAGTTGCAACGACGTAATGGTAGATTTCAGATTCATGTGGTCCCATCATTTGTTCAACTGGAATACCCAGAAGTCCCTCGACATAATCAAATCTGATTGTGAATATTTGCAGTATGAATTTGTCCGTGGATTGGAAAATAAGAGATTTGTTGGTATACTCTGACCCATTCAAACCACATGATTCGTTAAACGGTTTATTCTGTTTCTTATTTTGTGGAACATTAACTTTGTCGACATCGCCATTAATATCTGAAAATACAACATGTGTGTATGTGACTCTCAACGTATAGAAACTTAAATCGCACATAGGCATTGAACAATATGCATTAACATGTCTAACCTGTCGCGACGTCCTGCTCACACTAACGGAAACCAAAGATGTGACAGAGTCGGTTATTGCTCAGATCTACTCTGTGTTCGTTTTGTGTGGTCAATTAAAATGTCACCATTTGTGTGTTTTACGTTTATTTATCGTCGCTACCGGTTGCCCATATGAGCGACGCCTCCTGAAGAGATTAGTGATTTTAGATTTTTGGAGGATAGTGCAATGATACAGACAGAGACCCATTCCAGAGTCCCCTCTGGTTCTTTTACGTGCACGGTGTAAAGCACCGACACGAGACCTCGGTTTAATGTCCCATCTGAACAACTGTTAATTTTATTAGGGTCAGACGGGGGATTGAACATTCGATCCCTGGATTACCAGTCGAGCGTGTTACCACTGGACTACAGATCATTCTGTTACCATTTAATATCACCGTGCATTTTATATTATAGTTGTTACCATATTTTAGTCGCACCGACTGGTTATTATAGTTTTAATTAAAGAGACACTTTATCGGAGAAAACATTTCCACATGATGTAATTTCCTGTTAGATTGTCAAATAGTTGCCAAAGAAACTATGTATTTCAAGTTATAAATAACTGTTCACATAACAAAATAATGTAAATAGAGTCAAAATCCATCAGTAAATTGAACGTTTGTATCCTGAATAAAAGGAGTTATGGTACATATCTACCATTATCTCACATTTATTCCTATGTATATATATTATTTATTTTAGACTAATCTGATTTAAATTATCTCTAAACGACAGTAGCACGCTTGTAAGCATATACTCACATAGAGTGTGCAGCCCGCAACAATTATTTCGATAGCAGCATTGCTATGTATAGGTAACATGCGTTTCCTTTGGCATTTTGCGATAATAATTGCTTTAATAATGTTCATACGTGTATATATATTATAGTGTCTTCTAGAGTAATAACTGCTAGTTCACCAATGCAACCCGGATTCCATCCTCGGACCGGGAAGTATGTGACATGGTACGTTGGTCGCCAGAGTGGACAGGTGGGTTTTCTCCGGGTACTCCGGTTTCCACCCATACGAATGACCACCTATACGCTTTCATCACGGCCAACGAGAGTGATTAATATAAGTTGTTAGAACTTGCTTCGCAATCGTTGTAAAATAAATAACGGTTAAACTGCTAGTTTAGCCAATTATCGCCAGGAGCCATTCGGGTCAGCATCTAGGACACGACCTGATCAATTAGATTCCAAAATAGCCCTGCTTCCTACCCATAAAACCCATTGTATTTTATTATAACTCATGTAGCCAAAGATGCACGTGATACAGTAATGACTGCAGTGTCCACACATTGGTGCGACCACCATATCCATTGCATCATGAAGACTCAATATATAACCAATGCAATACTACTGTCAGACTGGTCAGTGGTAAAGCGGAAACACATTGGACTGCGAGTCCAGGGATCGCAGGTTCGATCCACCCCTAATAATATTAACAGACTTTCAGATGGGATTATAAATCGGGGTCTCATGTTGGTGCTTTACACCGTGCACGTAAAAGAACCAGAGGATATTCATGAAAGGGTCTATGTCTGTATCATTGCACTATGCTCCACAATCTAAAATCATTAATCTCTTCAGGAGGCGTCGCCTGTATGGTACGCCGGTTGCGAGGATAAATAAACGTAAAACCACATATCAATATCGCAACTAATATTGTATCTTGAACAATTAATCATAAACGTAACGTACACAATCGTTGTATCCATATGCAGGCATAACAATATGAATGGTAAAGTAGTACCTGATATCGTAACTTCTATACTAGTATCACCACTGTTTGTTATAACCGCTTCATAATGTATGTTATTGTTCAGTGTATCCGTGTGCAGATCCTGTCCTAGGAGAGCCACCACGTACGTTGTATTCTCACCTGTAAGAAGATATAGAGGGGTCTCATTTAGCCAGAGCTAATTTACCATGTGAATTTGTGTAATCTTTATCAACAGTATAACCAGAACATTAATATAACAGACATATATAAAACAAAAGGAAAAGAAGAGAACATATGATTGTGTTATTAAAATGTCTTTAAATTGGCATATAAGTAAGACAGATGGATTTAAAACGTTGGTACGAATTTGATAACTTGATCTCTAGTTGCAAACAATTCCAAGTTATTGGACCTGAAAACAATAAACCTCCTTTGCATTACTGTTTCAAATTAGTCGATGCTTTGTTTACATATTCAGAACATTTTTTAACATTTGCCAATGTTAATGATGCTACTATGACAACTATAGTCACCGGCTGACCCTTCGTTTCAACATGTTCAGGCATCGCATCCCGTGTATGTAATTGGACGTTTTGTACATCGTGTGAGCAGGTTATATGAAGTGTGAGGTGTTATATATGAAGCATCAATGGTCAGGTCAGAAGTCTGTACTAAGACGTCGCTACTAGATTAAATGTAAAAAATCTTATTGCAGAAACATGAATTTACATGCATACTTGAAATACAGCGGTATAGGACGATCTAGACCAAACATAAGTAAGGTGTTCACTTCCGGATGCAATTATGGCGCTATGAAATGAGAGACATCTCTAATTTATTTTCTATTACCTGCCTTGGCAGATAAAGTCTGATTCAATCCAAAATGTGAATTGGTCCTTTTAGTTAGAATTCTTTGTTTTTACTGTTGCTCCCTAACAAGATGTTGCGGTATGATAAATGTGATTTTATCCAAATCGTGTTAATTAACTGATAGCATTCTTTACAAATAAGTACCTATTGTATATACTGTATGAGATCTGTCGAGATCTAGTAATTTAATACTCATAAGAAGCGATAGTGGAATAAAATTGCTAGCATGTTGTACAACGGAAATAACATAGGAAACACTTAATAGGAACTGTCTACTTTTAGGGAGCATTCAGGAGTAGTAACTGATCGATGTCTCTCATTATTATACAAGGTGGAGGAAACACCTCATAAAACCATATCCTCACCATACAAGATGGCCGCCATTTCTGGAAAATAGTGGCAACATCAAAATATGTTCTTACTCAACAGTACTGCATGGCACACTATTCGCTATGTTGAAAAATTAATAGTGCTCTAAATTTAGATAAGGACTAATGTGCTCTAATACAATATGCATTGGTAATAAATTGCATACTATGAAAGTTGAGGCAACTGATGTTCCTGTATTTAGTATTGTGACGAGTATTCCGTTGTCCGCTTTTTGCCCGTCCTGTTCTCGTGGGCCAGAACCAATTTTATGAAGCCGGGATCGAGCCCATGACCACAGGATTACGAATCCAACACGTTACCACTGAACAACTAATCTTTTCTCATATTGCTTGTAGAACATGTAGCCTTACATTTGGGTCATATGATGACTCGCCAGGTATTATTGGTAGTGCAAGACTCCGGGTTCCCCTTTGAACAGACAGTACATCAGACACACACATGCACCCGGCAACATAGACCGATAGTTTGCAAGCAGGCTGGATAGCTTCCTCATATGGGATTCGAATGTACAGCGAAGTGACAGTTAAATGATTCTAAGAAAACCACTCTGCCACGAAGGGTTCTGATCACAATAGTGACGAAAAGATTGAACAGATATCCAATTACACTTAATACATTCAGTAATTTGATTTAGCCCTTTTAACACTACATACCTCTAAATAGGCATACAAAAAGTGTAGATCCAGATAATCCGTCTCATCAGGATCTACACCTTTTGCCAGAAATATTACTAATTTTAGACAAAATTACCCATTTTGATAAATGGACTGGTCCAGATGTAATTTTCTTTATTGTCTAAAAATATAATGCGCCAGTCCATGTCAGTTACTTGGTGTTGAATGGGTTAAGTGTTTGAAGATCAACAGTACCGCGTACTTTTGAAGTAAATTGTGTTAGACTGATACACATTTAACTCGTTCAGCGCCAATGTCGCATAAAAGCGACTTTGTAAAAAAGTAGAGAACCCGATCGGACAGAATAGAACATGCCATCTGATCAGGCTATATGCTGATTGCTCTTCAGACAGTGGAGCTGAAGCACCTGTCCGAATAGCAAACAACATAGATACTGATATGGATCTATGTTGTTTGCACATGCTCTGAATTTATTCGGCGCTGAAAGAGTTAAACACATGTGATGATACCAACACGTTGTTGTTTATATATAATCAATCACAGATACTCTAACCAACTGTGTGACTGGCCGGAAATACCGGAAATTGTCAATTAATACATCCCCGCATCACTCATGAGCAAACAAAGCGTATATGTATGCTTTGAATAACCGTTTTATAGCATTCAACCGTCATTGTTAGCTTTTATTTACTTAGAATTGTGAATAGTGCACTTCATCGATTAACATATAAACTAACGTTCAGCAGGCTGTGGACATAATTGCGCGTTCACATGATCAAACTTACCGAGCGTTTTATTGACAGCCATACCACACAGCAACACGATAAACGACACCTGTAACAGATTTTGATTTAACCATATTTTATTGCATATGTAGTACATTCGACAATACAATATTACATACGAGCATGAATCAGATGTGAAATAAGTCAACAGATTATAAGGACATATATACATTTGTGTAACATAGCAAAAGGGTCGGGCCACACGTTATAACCAACAAATAATTAATTATATAAAACTTCTGATAGAAAAGGTGTAGGCCTGCTTGATAGTCCAGCATAAATCATTGATACGTTTGAGGTGGATCAACACAAACGTGTATGGCTAGTCTACAGTCAAACCTGTCTTCAGCAGCCAGCCAAGGGAGTCAGAGAACGTGGCTGCTTAGCACAGATGGCTGCTTAATAGAGGTCAAATATATAATAAAACAACAGATTGGGAATCTGGAAACTGGGTGCTTAATACAGGTTGACTGCTTAATAGAAGTGACCACTAACACAGGTTTGACTGTATATACTATTCCAGCAAACTACATTGACAAGTTCGAGGTGGACTTTTAACAGTCATGTTTGTGCACAGACGACTATGTACATATATTGATTTCCTAAATTGATTCACTGTGTATGATGAGATTGTCATGTGTTCATATTACAGTTTACTTTATACGCGGAATTGTTCTCGGCGACTAAGAGGACTAAATATTCGTCGATGTCGATATCAATTAACATTTTTTGTACCTTAGATATGTCTAGGAGGATTTCGAAGTACATATAGCGCAATGCTACTGCATGACAACTTGCACAATACATTACCATTATCAAACGTGCTGATTTGCATCATTAGAACTGAATATAGCCAGATACAGGCCGATGAGATGCTAGTGTGATTAAAAGCTGATATTTCACGTTAACGAATAATTAGGCTAGTAAATTCTGATTGGTCTCAATCTGAGCATGATGTAACAATCCGGTTGAATGTTATATCGTGGCCCGGGATTGTTACTATGTGCTTCGTCTTGTGTGTGTGTTTTACGTTTATTTATCGTCGCTACCGGTTGCCCATATGAGCGACGCCTCCTGAAGAGATTAGTCATTTTAGATTTTTGGAGGATAGTGCATGATACAGACAGAGACCCATTCCAGAGTCTCCTCTGGTTCTTTTACGTGCACGGTGTAAAGCACCGACACGAGACCTCGGTTTAACGTCCCATCTGAAAGACTGTTAATTTCATTAGGGTCAGACGGGGGATCGAACCTGCGATCCCTGGATTACCAGTCCAGCGTGTTACCACTGGACTACAGATCCGTCTGCTTCGTCTTTACGTAAACATGTCTATTTATAGACAGTAAGTGTACTGTGACATCCAGTACCTACCTGATTATGAGCTGAGCTATCTCGCACATGGATTCAGCTAGTGAACTAGGTTATCGGTTGAATACAGTTCATTTTGCATATATGTATGTATGTTCCATTAATGTCAAACCCTTTGTGGGGGACCTAGACCTGTTAGCTGACCATAGTGGTTAACCAGTACTAAGCAATGTGTACGAGGTGCCTTGCTCAATGACACTACATACGTGGCCTGACTGAGTATCGAACTCGGACAGTTCGATTCCAAATCCGACGCTCTACCATTGGACCGCGGACGCCACACATATACTTCAGTTTTATATGTAGATTTAAATAATGTATTTATACTTGAATAGTTAGTTTCATATTTAGATATAAATAATGTGCTTCATATGTAGACGTAAACATTTATTCCCGTATTCAAAGTACCTGTTTGTTTAGTTTATACAAATTAGTTTATACAAATTTATTTTGGCTCGATTGCGAAACAAGTTATTTCAACTTATATAAATCACTCTCGAGACCTCATTCCTGATGGAATCCATCGCCACGAGGGAGAGAGAAGAGGCATTTAAATGCCTTGCCTAAGGGCACAATAGTAACGGCTCCAGTGGGGCTCGTACCCCTGGACCTTTCGCATCTGAAGCGAACGCGCATCCACTGCGCTATCACGACTTCCACTTCCACCTGTTTGTATACATGTATGCATCAATATTTTATACAATTCAGACAAGCCAGACATTATTCATAGAGATTTACGCATGCATATTAATAAGACATCTACCTGCAACGCTAGAACACAGAATGAGGTGCTAATGGATTTACAGACACAGAGAATATTGAGGCAATGACCGGAAGCAGATATCTAAGAACAATCAATAGTGTTTCAATAGTTACCCTACTTACAACAATATAGTCGAATTTGAAAACAAACACTCACTGGATAGTATGGAATCAATATGAATACACGAATATTGCCATTCAACATTTAGAGGTTATTAAACGGCTGCGGAGGTGGGCCATTTGTGGATATTGGCACACCCTATGGAGATATTGGCCCGAGGGCCGTTATGCCCGAGGGCGAATATCGGATAGGTGCGCCAATATCCACAAATGGTCCACCGCAGCCGTTTAATAACTTCTTTATTGCATACATAGCCGTATGTTTCTTCTGCTGTTATTTGCTATTCGCTCAGCCATTTTACCGTCAAGAGACAACAATCTGTCAGACAACGACTTTAGTGTTGCTTCGGCGGCCATGTTTACACAATGTAGTTACTAAGTTGTTGCTACCTGTGACACGTGCTCGTGATTCGATCTCGGCGCTTGCGGGGCAAATATCGAATATTGGCCCGGCAGAGCCGAAAATCGAAATATATTGCTCGCGTCGACCAAATATTTTGCTTTTCTACCATTAAATTTGTTACTATTTATAGTAACGTATGCAATAATATGTATTATTAGTGAGAACTATTTTAATTTATCATCTAAAATGGTTTATCTTCTAAAATCACTAAGCATGATTAATTATTAGTACAATGGTATCAGCGTTACAGAAACTCACTTGCCGAGTTAATTAGCTTAAACAAATTTTTAGATTGCGAAACAAGTTCTTATAACTTATCAAGCTCGAGACCTCAATCCCGATAGAATCCATCGCCACGAGGGAGAGAGAAGAGGCAATGTGGAATTAAAATGCATTGTCTAAGGAGGGCACAATCGTAACGACTCCTGAAGGGCTCGAACTACGGGCATTTCGTACCTGGTAGCCACTGCGCTATCAGGAGATTTTATAAAGTTGTTGTTCACAGTTCATTTCCTATATTATATTAAATGTTAATTAATTTACTGATGACTCCGCCGCCGTGGTCGAGTGGTTAAGGTCGCTGACTTGTATGTATGTTCCATTAATGTCAAACCGCTTGCGGGTACCTAGACATGTTTTCCTGGGCAGGCTTAGCTGACCTAAGTGGTTAACCAGTACTAAGAAATGTGTGTGAGGTGCCTTACTACATACATGGCCTGACCGAGTATCGAACCCGGGACCGTTCGATTCCAAATCCGACGCTCTACCACTGAACCACGGACGCCACACTTGTATACCACTGCAACCTATCAATACTGATTGTCACAAATTCGAGCCCCACTCAGACCGTGTCTCTTTATATGATATTGGTAGTTTAGTTTATACAAATTTATTTTAGCTCGATTGCGAAACAAGTTATTTCAACTTATATAAATCACTCTCGAGACCTCATTCCTGATGGAATCCATCGCCATGAGGGAGAGAGAAGAGGCAACGTGGAATTTAAATGCCTTGCCTAAGGGCACAATCGTAACGGCTCCAGTGGGGCTCGAACTCCGGACCTTTCGCACCTGAAGCGAACGCGCATCCCACTGCGCTATCACGACCTGGTAGTTTCTTACGGAGGTTGGTGTACCAAGTACTTCTTAACCGCTGGTGCCTGCCCAGAAAATGTGTTGTTAGGTAAACAGCCCGTCGCTCAAATGTGCAACCGGTAACGAAGTTAAATAAACTTCAACAAAAAAAAGAAATAAAAGAAATATATATATTATATATACACTGATACATACTGTGTAACACGCCATGTTACGGCTCTTCAAATTCCTATATCCGTTGTAGAATTACATTTTAAACATCAGCGACAGTCTGACGTTCGTGGTCTATAAGCCTAGTGAAACATATGCAAAATAATTACACGTTGTCATCAAATATTAATTGTATAGTAGTCTCCCGAGAATTAGTGATCTAAGATCTAGAGATACGTGAACTACTGGGAACGTAGATATTCGTTTTGAATTTGCCGCTATTGCATTGAGCACCGATGCCACAGTGGTGCTGGAGGGGTGGGGGTCTAGTTGCAAGCTCCTTCAGGAATATGTTGAATCCTAGAACGTACCTTAACGGTGCATTCTGGCGCATTTTAATGTACGATTTAGACGTTCAAATTTCGATATATTTTTCAAAATTATACCAAATTTAGTATAATATATAATATTGCTATAATTATTAAGAGATGAAATGTCACATTGACTACATAAATATATGACCGGATCGTGAGGTGTATGACCACTGGTCTAGCTTCTATGCAATACATACATGCTAATACCCATTCTATTTTTATAATCTTTTTGGCTTATTTGGATTTTTTCTGTGTCAATATGCAGGCCCGGTGAATCAGTACCTTATAGGAGCTACGCGCATGTCCACGGACGAATGTTTTCGCAAAAGGTAAAGAAATGGTAGCTCCCATGAACAAGAGACACAATATAGAAGGCATTGATATTCTACACTAGTTATATGTATAAAACAAACGTACTGTTCCGTTTCACATTGTGGTTCCGTGGCATCCGCGCAAAAACTTGTGATACATCGTGTTCTCCTCCAATCAACCAATCAACAATGTATGCTAATCGGCCGCCATAAGACAAGCATGTGCATACATGAATTGTTTTAGGTGCCACATTCTCCCGACCGGTCGCAACAGCAGCGTAGTATTCTGGGATCTTCTGGTTGTCGAACTTGCAACACGGGACACACTCTCCAGCATTGCTGTTTTTACAAAAGTGATGGAGATATGGCCAGACCATAGACCTACAGAGATGATCAGTTGTCTAACTATCACATCCGTTTATATGATACTGCAGGATAGTGGGTAGTTTGGCCCTCCACAGGACCCTTTTTCGAAAGAGAAACATACTCGCAGGTCTTGTCACCAGGGACCAAAGGAAGAAGAAGAGGCTTCATCGGGATGTCTGCATAGCAACGTAGCAACATATACTTCTTAGAGAAACAGCGGATCAGATGCCACATGCTATGAACTGTGTGCGGTGGCTATAAATAAACTTGACCGGTATTGTTCTGAGGTGTGTGTGGGGTTTCGGGGAGTTTATTTGTTAATTCTTTTTTTGTTCGTTTTGAGTATTCTACTACACGTATCCGTCATTTTCTTGTTCAATCTAAACAATAATTAACATACACAACTTACTTATATTAGTACTACATACATCGGGAAAACATTGTAGCGAAATTGACCTTTTGTAAAGGGATGTATGTGTATAAGGAGATTGTCGTGATTCTATGCAAGTTAGAAATGTGTAATATGTAATTGTAATTTGTAGTATCCTCATTGTGCAATTAATTGTCTGATATACTAGTATTGAGAAATCTAAATTAGTGTGACCACTGTCTACTGACACATGACAATAATAGGTGACCAATGCTGTTAGGTAAAATGGGAAACCGGTAGCTACGTTAAATAAACTTAAATTATATAATATATATATATATATACTAGTCCTCGTTGTATCATGTTTTAAGCTGAAATGGACCAACGTCATAAGTATGATAATTGCGGGTTGCGCTTATTGCTAAGTGGAAGTAAATAATACACGAGCTGACAATATCTTCTATTGTTTTTCTATCGAACTGTGGTCGTACATTTCTAAACTAGAGCTGTTTACGATCATTTTAAATTATGAATATTTCATATGTGTTTCCTATCCGACGTCACGTATGATAGCAGTATCGTTAAACGAAATCAATATGTTTACACTAGAGGCTCGAATTGTATTAAATTTCAAACATTTATATTCACTAGACAGGTTCTGGAGTAAATGTGCAAATACAACGGATCAATTTGTTCCGATAGATGATTGTGTGGTTGGTTAATAAACTATTCATAATGGATGTCCACGTATAAATGACATGTACTTTATGATGGGACTGTAGTAGTTGCGGGTTAACCAGTGTAATGTGTTTAAATGGTTTTGATTAATTGTTTATTGTTTTTGGGACACCATTTCAACAGGAAATGTTTTGATTTCACCATTTGATAAAAACATATATGTCCAGTGCTTTATACGTATTATAAACTATATAGAAACACCATACTCTATATCAACACATAAACCCACTGTAATCTTAGAGACAATTTCAACGGAAAACGACATCCGAGAAAGCAGACTATTTCCACGAGATGTTCACTACCTAGCGCGTTCATGCTACTACCATTAAAGCGACATTACATCGCAAAAAAGCAAAACAATGTATGTGTTCACGTATTAATGTATTGTTACTACAAATTCTTCCGATTACATTCGAACACTAACATTGAATCAATAAACAGTGTTTTTGTGGTCTACAAACTTTCAAAAGTGAAAGTAGGATTTCATGTAACGGCCACCCATGCTCCTGGATTGACGTTTGCTTATTATAGGGTCACCACTATTGAAAGGGCCAGCCATTACTGACTTGTGCGACACATGCTTTTTGAAACTTAGAATTAGTACTTCCCGAATCCTATGCCTGAAGGCTAGGTGCCAGGCTGGTAGGCAATCGGTAATCAATATTCAACATGCTGGTGCCAGGCTGGTAGGCAATCAATATTTAACATGCTGGCGGCTCATCAACTGGCCATACTAGACCGACCCCCTGACGAGGTTTGAACCTTCGACGGAGACTTATATTTGTATAATTAATTATGTTACCTAATTGTTTGTTTGACATAAACTACATTATGCTCAAACTAACACATACACACAGAGGGACACCAGGGGTGGGGGTGCTCAAACTTGTATAACAAAAACAAACCTGTTTGCTACAGCTGTGCTATTCTATACAACAGGTGTTATTCGTAACACGTTATACAATAAATGCAGTGAAAGCCAATAGCAGACTTATTCATTCTACACATTTGCGCTTTTTAGATATATCAGATCTTAGAATCGAAATTATATTTGTATTTGCGTTATTCTAATAAAACACAAATGTCGGTCTGAGTGCCGGAATTAACAACTTAGGCTTACAACCTGCGTGATTCATCCTTACGCGTCATGTGTGCGTGCGTGCGTGTGTGTTTTACGTTTATGTATCGTCGCTACCGGTTTGTTGCCCATATGAGCGACACCTCCTGAAGAGATTAATCATTTTAGATTTGTGGAGGATAGTGCAATGATACAGACAGAGACCCATTCCAGAGACTCCCCTGGTTCTTTTACGTGCACGGTGTAAGCACCAACATGAGACCTCGGTTTAACGTCCTATCTAAAAGACTGTTAATTTTATTAGGGTCAGACGAGGGATCGAACCTGCGATCTATGGATTACCAGTCCAGCGTGTTACCCACTGGACCACAGAACAAGCCGAAATATCCATTTTCCTTTATGTACATACATTTGACGATGCATGTGTAATTTTCACTTGTTCTGTTTTATGTCACAAAACAAATTCTCATTTGGCACATTTAAATAGCATGACATATCAAGATGTATTAATGGTCTCATATCGGTCGGAAGATGTTGAGAAGATACTAATTACAAGTCTTAGCAATCTGAAAAAAATCAGGTCCTTCACGTTCCCTTGGCGCATGTTTATGTTTCAATGGCACGTGGGTTGTCTTGCAGCTAATCCCGATAAAAGTTCAATGTTTGGAGCCAGATTGTTGGGCTGTGATGTATGCGCATGCTCCAGAGACCACTGAATGACATATCACGTGCTATCTAGCGATACACGTGATTATATGCCTGTGTCTTGTTTATTAGTTCAAACATTTAACTCTAGGGACGATGATGAGATGTTTCTACATAATGCAGTGTTTTCTAACTACTACCAAACATGGATTAAATCTTTATTTATTTTACAACGAATATTAATCAATCTCGTTGTCGCGGATGAAAGCGTATAAGTGGTCATTCGTTTGGGAGGAACCCGGCGTATCCGGAGAAAACCCACCTGCCAGATATGGCGGCCACCATACCATCTCACATACTTCCCGGTCCAAAGATCGCACCCGGGTTGCATTGGTGAGAAGCGAGCGCGCTAACCACTGCGCTAATCGGGCAAAACATGGTTCGCTGCTGACAGGCGAATGCAAGCACTACATTAACTTCAATTACGTTAACAATGAGGCTGTCACATAAACATCTGCAATACACAATCTTTGCTTTGTTATTATGTCCTGACATGTTGTTGGGACCCTTTCAGTCTACTGCGTTTTCATTCCGGTAAACACGTTATCCCTGATTTGCTAAAAGTGTTTTCTGATGTCACTAATTACGTGAGTTTCTATAATGTAGCAATAAAATCGCGCGGTTCATTAATTTAATTTAATAGTCCGCCTTCGTGGTCGAGTGGTTTAGGTCGCTGACTTGTATACCACTGTAACCTATCATCACTGATGGTCACGGGTTCTAGCCCCGCTCAGACCGTGTTTCATTTATATGAAAAAGTTGGCAGTTTCTTACGGAGGTTGGTGCACCCAAGTACTGGTTAACCGCTCAGGAAAGGTGTTGTTAGGTAAACTGCCCACCGGCGATATAGCCCAAAATGGTGCTGATGTACGTAAAACCCGAAATATAACTATAATTAATTTAATAAGATCGTTTTCCCATTAATTGAAAATAAACAACGTAACTACAGGTATATGACAACTTGTGTACATTTTATTGTCATTTACAGAAATGCAATATAGATATAAGAAATAAAATCAACCTGTGATGTTATTGTGGTATAACAGGCCCGTAGTCACACTGAGACACACCGAGGCAGCTTCCTCGGTTAAAATGTCCAAAGCAAAAAAATATATAAATGAAAAATTAAATAAATAAAATACTAAAAAAATTAATATCCCTTTGTTGTATAAAATGTTGACTGCAAGAGAGCTGAAAGGTCAGTACATAAGTGTACGTCTAAAATCAGAAAACGCAGGAAATCGCTTCTATATCACAACACTTATTAAGGGGAATATGGCCCTGGACCCCCGAGATACAGACGGATCTGTAGTCAAGTGGTAACACGCTGGAATGGTAATCCAGGGATCGCAGGTTCGAACCCCCGCCTGACCCTAATAAAATTAACAGTCTTTCAGATGGGACGTTAAACCGAGGTTTCGTGTCGGTGCTTTACACCGTGCACGTAAAAGAACCAGAAGAGACCCTGGAATGGGTCTCTGTCTGTATCATTGCACTATCCTCCAAAAATCTAAAATCACTAATCTCTTCAGGAGGCGTCGCTCATATGGGCAACCGGTAGCGACGATAAATAAACGTAAAACACACACAGACCCCCTAGAATGCCACCGTTGAAATTTGCCTCTCACTTCGGTACTGTATAATACGATACACTTGTGCCTTTTAAAGCGACATTACATCGGTGAACACGCAAATGTCTACAGAATTTAATTTCATATTTTATGGTATATTCCCTCCCCCCAAATAGTTGCCACACACACTGAGTATTTCAACTAATAAACAAACGGCGTATACGTGGTTTGTTGACACAACAAAATAATGTAAATATGGTTGACATACATTCGTAATACAACGCGTGTATCATGAATAACACGATTTATGTTACATATTTACCGTTATATCTCACATTTGTGCATATATATGTGTAGACTAATCTTAATGAATATATCGCTAAATGACGCATCAAGCGTTGTGTATTGACCCCAATGGCAAACACACGTCAAATCAGGAGCGTGGATACCAGTTATATGTAATTCTACTTTCACTTTTGATAGTTTGTAGACAATAAAAACAGTATTTATTGATTCAATGTTAGTGCTCGAATGTATTCGGAAGAATTTGTAGTAGCAATGCATTTATACGTGAAAAATAAAATGCTTTTTGTTTGCTTTTTGCGATGTAATGTCGCTTTAAAGTGTATGTGTATGTCTTCGTCCCCCAACTGCTTTAAACAGTACAAATGGATTGTATATCCCAATAAACGTAAACAGGTTGCTTACAGTCGTTGTATATTATACCTACACGTACACTAACATAATACATGAATATCAAATGTATATACATGTGGATTTGGTTGCCACATCTATGCTATTACAAATCAGCCCATTCAACACATATTAACTGAAATGAACTGGTACATGATATTTTTTAGACAAAGAAATCAATAGGAACATTACATTTGGAGCAGTTCATTTATCGAAATTGGTAATTTTGTAATTTTAATAAAAATAGTAATAGTACTGGCAAAACGAGCAGATCCTGATGAGACGACTCGTCAATTAATGAAAGACATTAAATGAAGAGCATTTATACTAACATTAACAATATACTAGTATGCACTTGCCTTAGAGGTAATATTTATATTCTTTTAGAAACACATATGGGCACATTTGGACGTCTATACTTGGTTACGGTAGTTAACGTCTACGCGATTACGTACTGGTTAAGTTAGTTAACGTCTACGTGGTTAGGTACTGGTTAAGTTAGTTAACGTCTACGTGGTTAGGTACTGGTTAAGTTAGTTAACGTTTAGGTGGTTAGGTACTGGTTAAGTTAGTTAACGTCTACGTGGTTAGGTACTGGTTAAGGTAGTTAACGTCTACGCGGTTAGGTACTGGTTAAGTTAGTTAACGTCTACGTGGTTAGGTACTGGTTAAGTTAGTTAACGTTTAGGTGGTTAGGTACTGGTTAAGTTAGTCAACGTCTACGTGGTTAGGTACTGGTTAAGTTAGTTAACGTCTACGTGGTTAGGTACTGGTTAAGTTAGTTAACGTATACGTGGTTAGGTACTGATTAAGTTAGTTAACGTCTACGTGGTTAGGTACTGGTTAAGTTAGTTAACGTCTACGTGGTTAGGTACTGGTTAAGTTAGTTAACGTCTACGCGGTTAGGTACTGGTTAAGGTAGTTAACGTCTACGCGGTTAGGTACTGGTTAAGTTAGTTAACATCTACACGGTTAGGTACTAGTTAAGTTAGTTAACGTATACGCGGTTAGGTACTGGTTAAGTTAGTTAACATCTACGCGGTTAGGTACTGGTTAAGTTAGTTAACGTATACGTGGTTAGGTACTGGTTACGGTAGTTAACATCTACACGGCTAGGTACTGGTTAAGTTAGTTAACGTCTAAGCGATTAGATACTGGTTAAGGTAGTTAACGTATACGTGGTTAGGTACTGGTTAAGGTAGTTAACGTCTACGCTGTTAGGTACTGGTTAAGGTAGTTAACGTCTACGCGGTTAGGTACTGGTTAATGTAGTTAACGTCTACGCGGTTAGGTACTGGTTAAGTTAGTTAACGTCTACGCGGTTAGGTACTGGTTAAGTTAGTTAACTTCTACGCAGTTAGGTACTGGTTAAGTTAGTTAACTTCTACGCGGTTAGGTACTGGTTAAGTTAGTAAACGTCTACGCGGTTTCGTACTTGTTAAGTTAGTTAACGTCTATGCGGTTAGGTACTGGTTAATGTAGTTAACGTCTACGCGGTTAGGTACTGGTTAAGTTAGTTAACGTCTACGCGGTTAGGGACTGGTTAAGTTAGTTAACGTCTACGCGGTTAGGTACTGGTTAAGGTAGTTAACGTCTACGCGGTTAGTTACTGGTTAAGTTAGTTAACGTCTACGCGATTAGGTACTGGTTAAGTTAGTTAACATCTACGCGGTTAGGTACTGGTTAAGGTAGTTAACATCTACGTGGTTAGGTACTGGTTAAGTTAGTTAACGTCTACGCTGTTAGGTAGTGGTTAAGTTAGTTAACATCTATGCGGTTAGGTACTGATTAAGGTAGTTAACGTCTACGCGGTTAGGTACTTGTTAAGTTAGTTAACGTCTACGTGGTTAGGTACTGGTTAAGTTAGTTAACATTTACGCGGTTAGGTACTTGTTAAGTTAGTTAACGTCTACGCGGTTAGGTACTGGTTAAGGTAGTTATGGTCTACGCGGTTAGGTACTGGTTAAGGTAGTTAACGTCTACGAGGTTAGGTACTGGTTGAGGTAGTTAACGTCTACGCGGTTAGGTACTGGTTAAGTTAGTTAATATCTACGCGGTTAGGTACTTGTTAAGTTAGTTAACGTCTACGCGGTTAGGTACTGGTTAAGTTAGTTAACATCTATGCGGTTAGGCACTGGTAAAGTTACTTAACTTCTATGTGGTTAGGTACTGGTTAAGGTAGTTAACGTCTACGCGGTTAGGTACTGGTTAAGCTAGTTAACGTCTACGCGGTTAGGTACTGGTTAAGGTAGTTAACGTCTACGCGGTTAGGTACTGGTTAAGTTAGTTAACGTCTACGCGGTTAGGTACTGGTTAAGGTAGTTAACGTCTACGCGGTTAGGTACTGGTTAAGGTAGTTAACGTCTACGAGGTTAGGTACTGGTTGAGGTAGTTAACGTCTACGCGGTTAGGTACTGGTTAAGTTAGTTAACATATACGCGGTTAGGTACTTGTTAAGTTAGTTAACGTCTACGCGGTTAGGTACTGGGTTAAGGTAGTTAACCTCTACGCGGTTAGGTACTGGTTAAGTTAGTTAACATCTACGCGGTTAGGCATTGGTTAAGTTAGTTAACGTCTACGCGGTTAGGTACTGGTTAAGGTAGTTAACGTCTGCGCGGCTAGGTACTGGTTAAGTTAGTTAACGTCTACGCGGTTAGGTACTGGTTGAGGTAGTTAACGTCTACGCGGTTAGGTACTGGTTAATTTAGTTAACGTCTACGCGGTTAGGTACTGGTTAAGGTAATTAACGTCTACGCGGTTAGGTACTGGTTAAGGTAGTTAACGTCTACGCGGTTAGGTACTGGTTACGGTAGCTAACGTCTACGCGGTTAGGTACTGGTTAAGTTAGTTAACGTCTACGCGGTTAGGTACTGGTTAAGGTAGTTAACGTCTACGCGGTTAGGCACTGGTTAAGGTAGTTAAGATCTACGTGGTTAGGTAATGGTTAAGTTAGTTAACCTCTACGCGGTTAGGTACAGGTTAAGGTAGTTAACCTCTACGCGGATAGGTACTGGTTAAGTTAGTTAACATCTACGCGGTTAGGCACTGGTTAAGTTACTTTACGTCTACGCGGTTAGGTACTGGTTAAGGTAGTTAACGTCTATGCGGTTAGGTACTGGTTAAGTTAGTTAACATCTACGCGGTTAGGTACTTGTTAAGTTAGTTAACATCTACGCGGTTAGGTACTGGTTAAGGTAGTTATGGTCTACGCGGTTAGGTACTGGTTAAGGTAGTTAACGTCTACGAGGTTAGGTACTGGTTGAGGTAGTTAACGTCTACGCGGTTAGGTACTGGTTAAGTTAGTTAATATCTACGCGGTTAGGTACTTGTTAAGTTAGTTAACGTCTACGCGGTTAGGTACTGGTTAAGTTAGTTAACATCTATGCGGTTAGGCACTGGTAAAGTTACTTAACTTCTATGTGGTTAGGTACTGGTTAAGGTAGTTAACGTCTACGCGGTTAGGTATTGGTTAAGCTAGTTAACGTCTACGTGGTTAGGTACTGGTTAAGTTAGTTAACGTCTACGCGGTTAGGTACTGGTTAAGGTAGTTAACGTCTACGAGGTTAGGTACTGGTTGAGGTAGTTAACGTCTACGCGGTTAGGTACTGGTTAAGTTAGTTAACATATACGCGGTTAGGTACTTGTTAAGTTAGTTAACGTCTACGCGGTTAGGTACTGGGTTAAGGTAGTTAACCTCTACGCGGTTAGGTACTGGTTAAGTTAGTTAACATCTACGCGGTTAGGCACTGGTTAAGTTAGTTAACGTCTACGCGGTTAGGTACTGGTTAAGGTAGTTAACGTCTGCGCGGCTAGGTACTGGTTAAGTTAGTTAACGTCTACGCGGTTAGGTACTGGTTGAGGTAGTTAACGTCTACGCGGTTAGGTACTGGTTAATTTAGTTAACGTCTACGCGGTTAGGTACTGGTTAAGGTAATTAACGTCTACGCGGTTAGGTACTGGTTAAGGTAGTTAACGTCTACGCGGTTAGGTACTGGTTACGGTAGCTAACGTCTACGCGGTTAGGTACTGGTTAAGTTAGTTAACGTCTACGCGGTTAGGTACTGGTTAAGGTAGTTAACCTCTACGCGGTTAGGCACTGGTTAAGGTAGTTAAGATCTACGTGGTTAGGTAATGGTTAAGTTAGTTAACCTCTACGCGGTTAGGTACTGGTTAAGGTAGTTAACCTCTACGCGGATAGGTACTGGTTAAGTTAGTTAACATCTACGCGGTTAGGCACTGGTAAAGTTACTTTACGTCTACGCGGTTAGGTACTGGTTAAGGTAGTTAACGTCTATGCGGTTAGGTACTGGTTAAGTTAGTTAACATCTACGCGGTTAGGTACTTGTTAAGTTAGTTAACGTCTACGCGGTTAGGTACTGGTTAAGTTAGTTAACATCTACGCGGTTAGGCACTGGTAAAGTTACTTAACGTCTACGTGGTTAGGTACTGGTTAAGGTAGTTAACGTCTACGCGGTTAGGTACTGGTTAAGATAGTTAACATCTACGCGGTTAGGTACTGGTTAAGTTAGTTAACGTCTACGCGGTTAGGTACTGGTTAAGTTAGTTAACATCTACGCGATTAGGTACTGGTTAAGGTAGTTAACATCTACGTGGTTAGGTACTGGTTAAGTTAGTAAACGTCTACGCTGTTAGGTACTGGTTAAGTTAGTTAACATCTACGCGGTTAGGTACTGGTTAAGGTAGTTAACGTCTACGCGGTTAGGTACTGGTTAAGTTAGTTAACGTCTACGTGGTTAGGTACTGGTTAAGGTAGTTATCTTCTACGCGGATAGGTACTGGTTGAGGTAGTTAACGTCTACGCGGATAGGTACTGCTTAAGTTAGTTAACATCTACGCGGTTAGGTACTGGTTAAGTTAGTTAACATCTACGCGATTAGGTACTGGTTAAGGTAGTTAACATCTACGTGGTTAGGTACTGGTTAAGTTAGTAAACGTCTACGCTGTTAGGTACTGGTTAAGTTAGTTAACATCTACGCGGTTAGGTACTGGTTAAGGTAGTTAACGTCTACGCGGTTAGGTACTGGTTAAGTTAGTTAACGTCTACGTGGTTAGGTACTGGTTAAGGTAGTTATCTTCTACGCGGATAGGTACTGGTTGAGGTAGTTAACGTCTACGCGGATAGGTACTGCTTAAGTTAGTTAACATCTACGCGGTTAGGTACTTGTTATGTTAGTTAATGTCTACGCGGTTAGGTACTGGTTAAGGTAGTTAACGTCTACGCGGTTAGGTACTGGTTACGATAGTTAACGTCTGCGCGGTTTGGTACTGGTTAAGTTAGTTAACGTCTACGCGGTTAGGTACTTGTATAAGTTAGTTAACATCTACGCGGTTAGGTACTGGTTAAGTTAGTTAACATCTACGCGGTTAGGTACTGGTTAAGGTAATTAACGTCTACGCGGTTAGGTACTGGTTAAGGTAGTTAACGTCTACGCGGTTAGGTACTGGTTACGGTAGTTAACGTCTACGCGGTTAGGTACTGGTTAAGTTAGTTAACGTCTACGCGGTTAGGTACTGGTTAAGTTAGTTAATGTCTACGCGGTTAGGTACTGGTTATGGTAGCTAACGTCTACGCGGTTAGGCACTGGTTAAGGTAGTTAACATCTACGTGGTTAGGCAATGGTTAAGTTAGTTAACGTCTACGCGGTTAGGTACTGGTTAAGGTAGTTAACCTCTACGCGGATAGGTACTGGTTAAGTTAGTTAACATCTACGCGGTTAGGCACTGGTAAAGTTACTTAACGTCTACGCGGTTAGGTACTGGTTTAGGTAGTTAACGTCTACGCGGTTAGGTACTGGTTAAGCTAGTTAACGTCTACGCGGTTAGGTACTGGTTAAGTTAGTTAACGTCTTCGCGGTTAGGTACTGGTTAAGGTAGTTAACGTCTACGCGGTTAGGTACTGGTTAAGGTAGTTAACGTCTACGAGGTTAGGTACTGGTTGAGGTAGTTAACGTCTACGCGGTTAGGTACTGGTTAAGTTAGTTAACATATACGCGGTTAGGTACTTGTTAAGTTAGTTAACTTCTACGCGGTTAGGTACTGGGTTAAGGTAGTTAACCTCTACGCGGTTAGGTACTGGTTAAGTTAGTTAACATCTACGCGGTTAGGCATTGGTTAAGTTAGTTAACGTCTACGCGGTTAGGTACTGGTTAAGGTAGTTAACGTCTGCGCGGTTAGGTACTGGTTAAGTTAGTTAACGTCTACGCGGTTAGGTACTGGTTGAGGTAGTTAACGTCTACGCGGTTAGGTACTGGTTAATTTAGTTAACGTCTACGCGGTTAGGTACTGGTTAAGGTAATTAACGTCTACGCGGTTAGGTACTGGTTAAGGTAGTTAACGTCTACGCGGTTAGGTACTGGTTACGGTAGCTAACGTCTACGCGGTTAGGTACTGGTTAAGTTAGTTAACGTCTACGCGGTTAGGTACTGGTTAAGGTAGTTAACGTCTACGCGGTTAGGCACTGGTTAAGGTAGTTAAGATCTACGTGGTTAGGTAATGGTTAAGTTAGTTAACCTCTACGCGGTTAGGTACGGTTAAGGTAGTTAACCTCTACGCGGATAGGTACTGGTTAAGTTAGTTAACATCTACGCGGTTAGGCACTGGTTAAGTTACTTTACGTCTACGCGGTTAGGTACTGGTTAAGGTAGTTAACGTCTATGCGGTTAGGTACTGGTTAAGTTAGTTAACATCTACGCGGTTAGGTACTTGTTAAGTTAGTTAACATCTACGCGGTTAGGTACTGGTTAAGGTAGTTATGGTCTACGCGGTTAGGTACTGGTTAAGGTAGTTAACGTCTACGAGGTTAGGTACTGGTTGAGGTAGTTAACGTCTACGCGGTTAGGTATGTTAAGTTAGTTACAAACAACCAAGTACTGGTTAAGTTAGTTAACGTCTACGCGGTTAGGTATTTGTTAAGCTAGTTAACGTCTACGTGGTTAGGTACTGGTTAAGTTAGTTAACGTCTACGCGGTTAGGTACTGGTTAAGTTAGTTAACGTCTACGCGGTTAGGTACTGGTTAAGGTAGTTAACGTCTACGCGGTTAGGTACTGGTTAAGGTAGTTACCGTCTACGAGGTTAGGTACTGGTTGAGGTAGTTAACGTCTACGCGGTTAGGTACTGGTTAAGTTAGTTAACATATACGCGGTTAGGTACTTGTTAAGTTAGTTAACGTCTACGCGGTTAGGTACTGGGTTAAGGTAGTTAACCTCTACGCGGTTAGGTACTGGTTAAGTTAGTTAACATCTACGCGGTTAGGCACTGGTTAAGTTAGTTAACGTCTACGCGGTTAGGTACTGGTTAAGGTAGTTAACGTCTGCGCGGCTAGGTACTGGTTAAGTTAGTTAACGTCTACGCGGTTAGGTACTGGTTGAGGTAGTTAACGTCTACGCGGTTAGGTACTGGTTAATTTAGTTAACGTCTACGCGGTTAGGTACTGGTTAAGGTAATTAACGTCTACGCGGTTAGGTACTGGTTAAGGTAGTTAACGTCTACGCGGTTAGGTACTGGTTACGGTAGCTAACGTCTACGCGGTTAGGTACTGGTTAAGTTAGTTAACGTCTACGCGGTTAGGTACTGGTTAAGGTAGTTAACCTCTACGCGGTTAGGCACTGGTTAAGGTAGTTAAGATCTACGTGGTTAGGTAATGGTTAAGTTAGTTAACCTCTACGCGTTAGGTACTGGTTAAGGTAGTTAACCTCTACGCGGATAGGTACTGGTTAAGTTAGTTAACATCTACGCGGTTAGGCACTGGTAAAGTTACTTTACGTCTACGCGGTTAGGTACTGGTTAAGGTAGTTAACGTCTATGCGGTTAGGTACTGGTTAAGTTAGTTAACATCTACGCGGTTAGGTACTTGTTAAGTTAGTTAACGTCTACGCGGTTAGGTACTGGTTAAGTTAGTTAACATCTACGCGGTTAGGCACTGGTAAAGTTACTTAACGTCTACGTGGTTAGGTACTGGTTAAGGTAGTTAACGTCTACGCGGTTAGGTACTGGTTAAGATAGTTAACATCTACGCGGTTAGGTACTGGTTAAGTTAGTTAACGTCTACGCGGTTAGGTACTGGTTAAGTTAGTTAACATCTACGCGATTAGGTACTGGTTAAGGTAGTTAACATCTACGTGGTTAGGTACTGGTTAAGTTAGTAAACGTCTACGCTGTTAGGTACTGGTTAAGTTAGTTAACATCTACGCGGTTAGGTACTGGTTAAGGTAGTTAACGTCTACGCGGTTAGGTACTGGTTAAGTTAGTTAACGTCTACGTGGTTAGGTACTGGTTAAGGTAGTTATCTTCTACGCGGATAGGTACTGGTTGAGGTAGTTAACGTCTACGCGGATAGGTACTGCTTAAGTTAGTTAACATCTACGCGGTTAGGTACTGGTTAAGTTAGTTAACATCTACGCGATTAGGTACTGGTTAAGGTAGTCAACATCTACGTGGTTAGGTACTGGTTAAGTTAGTTAACGTCTACGCTGTTAGGTACTGGTTAAGTTAGTTAACATCTACGCGGTTAGGTACTGGTTAAGGTAGTTAACGTCTACGCGGTTAGGTACTGGTTAAGTTAGTTAACGTCTACGTGGTTAGGTACTGGTTAAGGTAGTTAACGTCTACGCGGTTAGGTACTGGTTAAGTTAGTTAACATCTACGCGGTTAGGTACTTGTTATGTTAGTTAACGTCTACGCGGTTAGGTACTGGTTAAGGTAGTTAACGTCTACGCGGTTAGGTACTGGTTACGATAGTTAACGTCTGCGCGGTTTGGTACTGGTTAAGTTAGTTAACGTCTACGCGGTTAGGTACTTGTATAAGTTAGTTAACATCTACGCGGTTAGGTACTGGTTAAGTTAGTTAACATCTACGCGGTTAGGTACTGGTTAAGGTAATTAACGTCTACGCGGTTAGGTACTGGTTAAGGTAGTTAACGTCTACGCGGTTAGGTACTGGTTACGGTAGTTAACGTCTACGCGGTTAGGTACTGGTTAAGTTAGTTAACGTCTACGCGGTTAGGTACTGGTTAAGTTAGTTAATGTCTACGCGGTTAGGTACTGGTTATGGTAGCTAACGTCTACTCGGTTAGGCACTGGTTAAGGTAGTTAACATCTACGTGGTTAGGCAATGGTTAAGTTAGTTAACGTCTACGCGGTTAGGTACTGGTTAAGGTAGTTAACCTCTACGCGGTTAGGTACTGGTTAAGTTAGTTAACATCTACGCGGTTAGGCACTGGTAAAGTTACTTAACGTCTACGCGGTTAGGTACTGGTTTAGGTAGTTAACGTCTACGCGGTTAGGTACTGGTTAAGCTAGTTAACGTCTACGCGGTTAGGTACTGGTTAAGTTAGTTAACGTCTTCGCGGTTAGGTACTGGTTAAGGTAGTTAACGTCTACGCGGTTAGGTACTGGTTAATGTAGTTAACGTCTACGCGGTTAGGTACTGGTTAAGTTAGTTAACGTCTACGCGTTTAGGTACAGGTTAAATTAGTTAACCTCTACGAGGTTAGGTACTGGTTAAGTTAGTTAACATCTACGCGGTTAGGTACTTGTTAAGATAGTTCACATCTATGTGGTTAGGTACTGGTTAAGTTAGTTAACGTCTACGCGGTTAGGTACTGGTTAAGGTAGTTAACGTCTACGCGGTTAAGTACTGGTTAAGTTAATTAACGTCTACGTGGTTAGGTACTGGTTAAGGTAGTTATCGTCTACGCGGTTAGGTACTTTTTATGTTAGTTAACGTCTACGCGGTTAGGTACTGGTTAAGGTAGTTAACGTCTACGAGGTTAGGTACTGGTTGAGGTAGTTAACGTCTACGCGGTTAGGTACTGGTTAAGTTAGTTAACATCTACGCGGTTAGGTACTTGTTAAGTTAGTTAACGTCTACGCGGTTAGGTACTGGTTAAGGTAGTTAACCTCTACGCGGTTAGGTACTGGTTAAGTTAGTTAACATCTACGCGGTTAGGCACTGGTTAAGTTAGTTAACGTCTACGCGGTTAGGTACTGGTTAAGGTAGTTAACGTCTGCGCGGTTAGGTACTGGTTAAGTTAGTTAACGTCTACGCGGTTAGGTACTGGTTAAGTTAGTTAACATCTACGCGGTTAGGCACTGATTAAGTTAGTTAACGTCTACGCGGTTAGGTACTGGTTAAGTTAGTTAACATCTACGCGGTTAGGCACTGGTTAAGTTAGTTAACGTCTACGCGGTTAGGTACTGGTTAAGTTAGTTAACGTCTACACGGTTAGGTACTGGTTAATGTAGTTAACGTCTACGCGATTAGGTACTGGTTAAGGTAGATAACGTCTACGCGGTTAGGTACTGGTTAAGGTAGTTAACGTCTACGCGGTTAGGTATGGTTAAGTTAGTTAACGTCTACGCAGTTAGGTACTGGTTAAGATAGTTAACGGTGGTTAGGTACTGGTTAAGGTAATTAACGTCTACGCGGTTAGGTACTGGTTAAGGTAGTTAACGTCTGCGCGGTTAGGTACTGGTTAAGTTAGTTAACGTCTACGCGGTTAGGTACTGGTTGAGGTAGTTAACGTCTACGCCGTTAGGTACTGGTTAAGTTAGTTAACGTCTACGCGGTTAGGTACTGGTTAAGGTAATTAACGTCTACGCGGTTAGGTACTGGTTAAGGTAGTTAACGTCTACGCGGTTAGGTACTGGTTACGGTAGTTAACGTCTACGCGGTTAGGTACAGGTTAAGTTAGTTAACGTCTACGCGGTTAGGTACTCAGTGGTTAAGTTAGTTAACGTCTACGCGGTTAGGTACTGGTTATGGTAGCTAACGTCTACGCGGTTAGGCACTGGTTAAGTTAGTTAACGTCTACGAGGTTAGGTACTGGTTAAGCTAGTTATTGTCTAGGCGGGTAGGTACTTGTTAAGTTAGTCAACGTCTACGCGATTAGGTACTGGTTAAGGTAGCTAACGTCTACGCGGTTAGGTACTAGTTAAGGTAGTTAACGTCTTCGCGGTTAGGTACTGGTTAAGTTAGTTAACGTCTACGCAGTTAGTTACTGGTTAAGATAGTTAACGGTGGTTAGGTACTGGTTAAGGTAATTAACGTCTACGCGGTTAGGTACTGGTTAAGATAGTTAACGTCTGCGCGGTTAGGTACTGGTTAAGTTAGTTAACGTCTACGCGGTTAGGTACTGGTTGAGGTAGTTAACGTCTACGCGGTTAGGTACTGGTTAAGTTAGTTAACGTCTACGCGGTTAGGTACTGGTTAAGGTAATTAACGTATACGCGGTTAGGTACTGGTTAAGGTAGTTAACGTCTACGCGGTTAGGTACTGGTTACGGTAGTTAACGTCTACGCGGTTAGGTACTGGTTAAGTTATTTAACGTCTACGCGGTTAGGTACTGGTTAAGTTAGTTAACGTCTACGCGGTTAGGTACTGGTTGAGGTAGTTAACGTCTACGCGGTTAGGTACTGGTTAAGTTAGTTAACGTCTACGCGGTTAGGTACTGGTTAAGGTAATTAACGTCTACGCGGTTAGGTACTGGTTAAGGTAGTTAACGTCTACGCGGTTAGGTACTGGTTACGGTAGTTAACGTCTACGCGGTTAGGTACTGGTTAAGTTAGTTAACGTCTACGCGGTTAGGTACTGGTTAAGTTAGTTAACGTCTACGCGGTTAGGTACTGGTTATGGTAGCTAACGTCTACGCGGTTAGGCACTGGTTAAGGTAGTTAACATCTACGTGGTTAGGTAATGGTTAAGTTAGTTAACGTCTACGCGGTTAGGTACTGGTTAAGGTAGTTAACGTCTGCGCGGTTAGGTACTGGTTAAGTTAGTTAACGTCTACGCGGTTAGGTACTGGTTGAGGTAGTTAACGTCTACGCGGTTAGGTACTGGTTAAGTTAGTTAACGTCTACGCGGTTAGGTACTGGTTAAGGTAATTAACGTCTACGCGGTTAGGTACTGGTTACGGTAGTTAACGTCTACGCGGTTAGGTACTGGTTAAGTTAGTTAACGTCTATGCGGTTAGGTACTGGTTAAGTTAGTTGACGTCTACGCGGTTAGGTACTGGTTATGGTAGCTAACGTCTACGCGGTTAGGCACTGGTTAAGGTAGTTAACATATACGTGGTTAGGTAATGGTTAAGTTAGTTAACGTCTACGCGGTTAGGTACTGGTTAAGGTAGTTAACCTCTACGCGGATAGGTACATGTTAAGTTAGTTAACATCTACGCGGTTAGGCACTGGTAAAGTTACTTAACGTCTACGCGGTTAGGTACTGGTTAAGGTAGTTAACGTCTACGAGGTTAGGTACTGGTTGAGGTAGTTAACGTCAACGCGGTTAGGTACTGGTTAAGTTAGTTAACATCTACGCGGTTAGGTACTTGTTAAGTTAGTTAACGTCTACGCGGTTAGGTACTGGTTAAGTTAGTTAACATCTACGCGGTTAGGCACTGGTAAAGTTACTTAACGTCTACGTGGTTAGGTACTGGTTAAGGTAGTTAACGTCTACGCGGTTAGGTACTGGTTAAGGTAGTTAACGTCTACGCGGTTAGGTACTGGTTAAGTTAGTTAACGTCTACGCGGTTAGGTACTGGTTAAGTTAGTTAACATCTACGCGTTTAGGTACTGGTTAAGGTAGTCAACATCTACGTGGTTAGGTACTGGTTAAGTTAGTTAACGTCTACGCGGTTAGGTACTGGTTAAGGTAGTTAACGTCTACGAGGTTAGGTACTGGTTGAGGTAGTTAACGTCTACGCGGTTAGGTACTGGTTAAGTTAATTAACATCTACGCGGTTAGGTACTTGTTAAGTTAGTTAACGTCTACGCGGTTAGGTACTGGGTTAAGGTAGTTAACCTCTACGCGGTTTGGTACTGGTTAAGTTAGTTAACATCTAAGCGGTTAGGCACTGGTTAAGTTAGTTAACGTCTACGCGGTTAGGTACTGGTTAAGGTAGTTAACGTCTGCGCGGTTAGGTACTGGTTAAGTTAGTTAACGTCTATGCGGTTAGGTACTGGTTAAGTTAGTTAACATCTATGCGGTTAGGCACTGGTTAAGTTAGTTAACGTCTACGCGGTTAGGTACTGGTTAAGTTAGTTAACGTCTACGCTGTTAGGTACTGGTTACGGTAGTTAACGTCTACGCGGTTAGGTACTGGTTAAGTTAGTTAACGTCTACGCGGTTAGGTACTGGTTAAGTTAGTTAACGTCTATGCGGTTAGATACTGATTATGGTAGCTAACGTCTACGCGGTTAGGCACTGGTTAAGGTAGTTAACATCTACGTGGTAAGGTAATGGTTAAGTTAGTTAACGTCTACGCGGTTAGGTTAGGTACTGGTTAAGGTAGTTAACCTCTACGCGGATAGGTACTGGTTAAGTTAGTTAACATCTACGCGGTTAGGCACTGGTAAAGTTACTTAACGTCTACGCGGTTATGTACTGGTTTAGGTAGTTAACGTCTACGTGGTTAGGTACTGGTTAAGCTAGTTAACGTCTACGCGGTTAGTTACTGGTTAAGTTAGTTAACGTCTTCGCGGTTAGGTACTGGTTAAGGTAGTTAACGTCTACGCGGTTAGGTACTGGTTAATGTAGTTAACGTCTACGCGGTTAGGTACTGGTTACGTTAGTTAACGTCTACTCGGTTAGGCACTGGTTAAGTTAGTTAACGTCTACGCGGTTAGGTACTGGTTAAGTTAGTTAACGTCTTCGCGGTTAGGTACTGGTTAAGGTAGTTAACGTCTACGCGGTTAGGTACTGGTTAATGTAGTTAACGTCTACGCGGTTAGGTACTGGTTACGTTAGTTAACCTCTACGCGGTTAGGCACTGGTTAAGGTAGTTAACGTCTACTCGGTTAGGTACAGGTTAAATTAGTTAACGTCTACGCGGTTAGGTACTGGTTAAGTTAGTTAACGTCTACCTGGTTAGGTACTGGTTAAGGTAGTTATCGTCTACGCGGTTAGGTACTGGTTGAGGTAGTTAACGTCTACGCGGATAGGTACTGGTTAAGTTAGTTAACATATACGCGGTTAGGTACAGGTTAAGTTAGTTAACGTCTACGCGGTTAGGTACTGGTTAAGGTAGTTAACGTCTACGAGGTTAGGTACTGGTTGAGGTAGTTAACGTCTACGCGGTTAGGTACTTGTTAAGTTAGTTAACGTCTACGCGGTTAGGTACTGGTTGAAGTAGTTAAGGTCTACGCGGTTAGGTACTGGTTAAGTTAGTTAACGTCTACGCGGTTAGGTACTGGTTAAGGTAATTAACGTCTACGCGGTTAGGTACTGGTTAAGGTAGTTAACGTCTACGCGGTTAGGTACTGGTTACGGTAGTTAACGTCTACGCGGTTAGGTACTGGTTAAGTTAGTTAACGTCTACGCGGTTAGGTTCTGGTTAAGTTAGTTAACGTCTACGCGGTTAGGTTCTGGTTATGGTAGCTAACGTCTACGCGGTTAGGCACTGGTTAAGGTAGTTAACATCTACGTGGTTAGGTAATGGTTAAGTTAGTTAACGTCTACGCGGTTAGGTACTGGTTAAGGTAGTTAACGTCTGCGCGGTTAGGTACTGGTTAAGTTAGTTAACGTCTACGCGGTTAGGTACTGGTTGAGGTAGTTAACGTCTACGCGGTTAGGTACTGGTTAAGTTAGTTAACGTCTACGCGGTTAGGTACTGGTTAAGGTAATTAACGTCTACCCGGTTAGGTACTGGTTACGGTAGTTAACGTCTACGCGGTTAGGTACTGGTTAAGTTAGTTAACGTCTATGCGGTTAGGTACTGGTTAAGTTAGTTGACGTCTACGCGGTTAGGTACTGGTTATGGTAGCTAACGTCTACGCGGTTAGGCACTGGTTAAGGTAGTTAACATATACGTGGTTAGGTAATGGTTAAGTTAGTTAACGTCTACGCGGTTAGGTACTGGTTAAGGTAGTTAACCTCTACGCGGATAGGTACATGTTAAGTTAGTTAACATCTACGCGGTTAGGCACTGGTAAAGTTACTTAACGTCTACGCGGTTAGGTACTGGTTAAGGTAGTTAACGTCTACGAGGTTAGGTACTGGTTGAGGTAGTTAACGTCTACGCGGTTAGGTACTGGTTAAGTTAGTTAACATCTACGCGGTTAGGTACTGGTTATGGTTGCTAACGTCTACGCGGTTAGGCACTGGTTAAGTTAGTTAACGTCTACGCGGTTAGGTACTGGTTAAGCTAGTTAATGTCTACGCGGGTAGGTACTGGTTAAGTTAGTCAACGTCTACGCGGTTAGGTACTGGTTAAGGTAGCTAACGTCTACGCGGTTAGGTACTGGTTAAGGTAGTTAACGTCTACGTGGTTAGGTACTGGTTAAGGTAGTTATCGTCTACGCGGTTAGGTTCTGGTTGAGGTAGTTAACGTCTACGCGGATAGGTACTGGTTAAGTTAGTTAACATCTATGCTGTTAGGTACTTGTTAAGTTAGTTAACGTCTACGCGGTTAGGTACTGGTTAAGGTAGTTAACGTCTACGAGGTTAGGTACTGGTTGAGGTAGTTAACGTCTACGCGGTTAGGTACTGGTTAAGTTAGTTAACATCTACGCGGTTAGGTATTGGTTAAGTTAGTTAACGTCTATGCAGTTAGGTACTTGTTAAGATAGTTAACGGTGGTTAGGTACTGGTTAAGGTAATTAACGTCTACGCGGTTAGGTACTGGTTAAGGTAGTACAATGTATGAAGGAATATTTTCTGTACTCATGATAGTAAAAAAGTCTAAAATGTGTTACGAAAAAAGTAACACTCAGTATAAAAGTGCTTCGCTCGGTGTATATTTCGTTAAGACGAGCTAATGAGTTGATCTGTCTGACTTAGACAATGTACATAAGTAGGTCGTGTCTATACGATTTAGAAGCGAGAAATGTGGCTTTTTCATTGGACCATGCGACTTAGTCGTTGTCTAATTTATGGTGTGTATATATATATCTATATGATCCGTATGAAACCAGTAAACTACAGACGGGTCTGTAGTCCAGTGGTAACACGCCCGACTGGTAATCCAGGGATCGCTGGTTCGATCCCCCGTCTGACCATAATAAAATAACAGTCTTTCAGATGGGGCTTTAAACCGAGGTCTCGTGTCGGTGCTTTACACCGTGCACGTAAAAGAACAAGAGAAGACTCTGGAATGGTATCATTGCACTATCCTCCAAAAATCTAAATTGACTTCAGGAGGTGTCGCTCACATGGACAACAGGTAGCGACGATAAATAAACGTAAAATACACATACATATGAATGGTTCGTGTTGGGTTTAGCAAGGTATACCAAGAGAAACTGAATATAGCATATTCATCTAATACCAATCGCGAATTTAGGAACTTGACTTCATAAATGTAAGAAAGAAATAAACAGGGTTACTCGAAAAGGGGCCTCAAAATTAAAAAAAAAAAAAGAAAAAAAGAAATTGACCTAGACAATAACACTTCCGGAAGCTGATAAACAACAATATCAAACAATTAAATCTAGAATTTGTACTTCTAATGGATGTTAACAGCCAATTATGCTTCAATGTCTGGTAATGGACATATGCACGTATTTATATAGCCTGGGAACAGGCGTCGATATACATGTAGTTTGCCTGGTCAAATAAATATATTTTAACACCGATACTATTAATTGGGCCGTATTGAGTCTCTGATCATGTCATTTTGCCAGAAGTTAAAAAGTGAAATATCGACAGACTGGAACCCAGGCTAGTGTTTACAAAGAGTAATCAGTATTCCCTATTATTTAGGCTGTCCGATTAGCGCAGTGGTTAGCACGCTCGCTTCTCACCAATACAACCTGGGTTCGATTCTCGGACCGGGAAGTATGTGAGATGGTACGACGGTTGCCAGATCGGACAGGTGGGTTTTCTCCGGGTACTCCGATTTCCCCATACACGAATGACCACATTTAAGCTTTCATCCGCGCCAACGAGGGTGATTAATATAAGTTGTTAAAACTTGCTTCGCAATCGTTGTAAAATAAATAAAGTTAAAACTTATCACATGGTAATTGTACATTTGTTCATTGGGGGGGGGGGGGTCATGCTATGTAGACCCAAATATGTAAATATAATTTCTCAACATATATCACATCAAATAAAATGGTATTTACATACTCCCTAATTTCTATAAGTATCGCCCAAATTCAATTTCTAAATTATGGGTTGCTATAATCAAATTCGGTTACTTGATAACTGACAAAGATTTCGTGATCGTAACTTAGGATTGATTTGCTAAATTTGTAATCGTAGATCACTTTATTTCATTTTAAGTTAAACACATGGCCTCGTGCAACAAACGGCGCCATCTGTCTGCCGAGAAAGTTGAATACGATTCGGATAATCTTTTGAATTGGGATAATTGTTGCTAAATCAGCATACTTATATCTTACAGTGTGGCATTCATTGTCATTTTATGTTCAATTTTGCTTTTATGATGTAGTAAGAACACAACTCATACAAATATATTGTGCTTTTTTTAAAGCGAATACGTCATCTATAATCTAAACAGTATTGTATACTATAGGACATAGACAACGCACACTTCGGATAAGTGTGTTTTTACACGAAAAACAATAACTATATCAATACATACAATTGTTTATAAACATTTTGGAATATTTTTAGTTGTTCAGTTTGTGTTTTGTAATAAAGATGTGATATATCTTTGATGGAATCCTTTCGTTTTCATGTAATAATAATAATGTCCTCTAGTATATAATGTAGGTGTGCGTATATAATGTAGGTGTGCGGTTTCTATGTCCATTAGTATATAATGTAGGTGTGCTGTCTATGTCCTCTAGTATATAATGTAGGTGTGCGGTTTCTATGTCCTCTAGTATATAATGTAGGTGTGCGTTTTCTATGTCCTCTAGTATATAATGTAGGTGTGCGTTTTCTATGTCCTCTAGTATATAATGTAGGTGTGCGTTTTCTATGTCCTCTAGTATATAATGTAGGTGTGCGTTTTCTATGTCCTCTAGTATATAATGTAGGTGTGCGTTTTCTATGTCCTCTAGTATATAATGTAGGTGTGCGTTTTCTATGTCCTCTAGTATATAATGTAGGTGTGCGTTTTCTATGTCCTCTAGTATATAATGTAGGTGTGCGTTTTCTATGTCCTCTAGTATATAATGTAGGTGTGCGTTTTCTATGTCCTCTAGTATATAATGTAGGTGTGCGTTTTCTATGTCCTCTAGTATATAATGTAGGTGTGCGTTTTCTATGTCCTCTAGTATATAATGTAGGTGTGCGTTTTCTATATCCTCTAGATATAATGTAGGTGTGCGTTTTCTATGTCCTCTAGTATATAATGAGGTGTGCGTTTCTATATCCTCTAGTATAAATGTAGTGCGTTTTCTATGTCCTCTAGTATATAATGTATGTGTGCGTTTTCTATGTCCTCTAGTATATAATGTATGTGTGCGTTTTCTATGTCCTCTAGTATATAATGTAGGTGTGCGTTTTCTATGTCCTCTAGTATATGTTGCAATAAAATTCATATATACAGTATGCATCATGTTCCAACAATACGTTACATAGTTAATGTACGAACATATTCATATGTCACACAGTAACACACATTTCAGAACCAATTCAATTCTTATCTCTTTGAACTCCATATCCCGAAATACCGAGACATCCATACTTTAATATATCCCGAATTCCAGATATTCCGGGACGCACACGGTACACAATAGAACCTGTTGACAAGTGCTCGTACACTATGATATTTTAACCAATATCCAAGAATTTTTTTTTGGCAGAAAACAACATGTCTGCGCCCAGTAGTACATTCATGTGTGTATTTTAACGTTCCTAATCTCGGACACATTCAGATTAAAGACATAGGCAAAGTAAAGCTATGCTTAGAAAGCTATTTCCTGGCATTATACACGACATTAATGTCTATTATGGTTGAGAAGTATGCGTCTTTCACATTTCGTTGACAGTTTATTAAACTCTCCAAAATCCGTAAGCGTAAGTGGTAGCCCAGTGGTTACACGCTGGACTGGTAATCCAGAGATCGCAGGTTCGATACCCCGCCTGACCCTAATAAAATTAACAGTCTTTCAGAGGGACTTTAAACCCAGGTATCGTGTCGGTGCTGTACACCGTGCACGTAAAAGAACCAGATGAGACTCTGGAATGGGTCTCTGTCTGTATCACTGCACCATCCTCCAACATCTAGAATGACTAATCTCTTCAGGAGGCGTCGCTCATATGGGCAACCGGTAGCGACGATAAATAATCGTAAAACACACACACGTAAGCGAATGACACCTTTCTCACACATGTTAATCTATCTCAGTTCGGTAGGGGATACACAGCCCTGATGATAGCAGTGAACGGTTTCCCGACGGTAAGCTAGGGATCCCGACAAAGGAGATTATATTGTTATTTATTTTCACTACTGATTTTAAGGACCCTTCACGATTACAGTCACTGTTGATTTCTTAAATGGCACGAGCTTTCTAAACACGATAATTAATCCAATTATAGTCAGAGATATAAATCCTATCAATGATATATACGTCACTCTGGGTCCATGCGCATCATATACTTGACTAACGAATACTGGACCGAGAGTTCGTGCAAGACTCCCCGCAGCTGTCAACCAACCCATCCATATACCCTGGAAAATAAGCAATAACATTAGTGAGGAACACGTCATTTGCCGTAAATTTACAGCCGACTCAGAAATTGTATTCAATATATATTTTTAAAAAACCGATATTTCCACAAAAAATGAACTATATATGTTATTAACTGATCAAACTTAATTCAGAATAGAGTGTAAGGAATGGAGAGATTGGGGTGATTCCAGGAAACTGTATGCATGTAAAACATTAGGGACATGTAATACCAGCGCAGCTATTCATACTTACACCAGAGTACATATACTTGCGTTCTTTTTGTACACTTTCATTTTATTGGAAATGTGTTGAACCATTGAATACAACTAAGTGGAAGTCGTGATAGCGTAGTGGATGCGCGTTCGCTTCAGGTGCGAAAGGTCCGAGTTCGAGCCCCACTGGAGCCGTTACGATTGTGCCCTTAGGCAAGGCATTTAAATTCCACGTTGCCTCTTCTCTCCCCCACGTGGCGATGGATTCCATCAGGAATGAGGTCTCGAGAGTGATTAATATAAGTTATAAAAACTTGTTTCGCAATCGAGCTAAAATAAATTTGTATAAACTAAGCTAATACAACTAAACGCAACATTACTAAGTAGGCTAGCTCTATTTTGTATTAAAGCATTTAATCAGAGACAAAATCATTTAGCATATTTGAATATGTAAAAATATGGATGTTTTTAAATATGACGTTTATGTGAACATGTTTTAAATACTATGTTATAGTGAAGTGCTTCAGCGCATTGATCGATCTCCCACTGTATGTTAATGTCTAGAATATCCACTCTCGCTGTAAATATTCACAAATGTTCTGTATATAATATAGATAACGATGAACGTCTGTTCAATCAAGTCAAACGTTGAATAAAGTTCTGTTCTGTTCTGTTCTGTTGATTAACAAAGTTTCAAAGCTTATTCGGCAAAGCAGCAATATACAAACATGCTTTTGGCCATTAACAAATAATATCATGTATGAAAGGAAGCAATCGTAAATTTGAAATCCAATGGAGAGATTTTCTCAACTCCAATAACACTACTAGTGAGCATGCCTAGTTTTAACATATGTTGTTGTTTTAAGTAGGAATCTTTTCCGTAACACACAAAAAAATTCATTTGACAATTGTTATAATCCAAATTCAGTCTCGTTGAACAACGCTTTATTGATGGAATAGCTAGTCTCAAGCTTATTTATTAAAAAGCAAACGTTTGTATTATACCATTGTGTACAATTGTTATTTGTGTATATACCTATGTAATATGTACAATTGTTTGAATAAATAAACATCGAAATTAAAAAAACAAAACAAATAATAGTTGTAATATGGCAGAGAGATTAATATAATCATATACACATGCATTTAACTTAGAATTTATACAGACAAAACAACAAACACTTACACAAATTAGTATAATTTACGGAACAGTTAGCATTGTAAGGGTATGTTCACTTATTGCTTCATTGATATATTTGGCAAGATTATGTAATCTTCTTTGATTGGTTGTTGACATTATATACAAACAGTTTCCAAATGTAGGCCATGCATAATTTAATGAATATTTTCATCTTAATTGAATATATAGAGGACAGCACAATAAGAAATGGTATTCATCCTCAAGTGTGTTCATATTGCAAAGTTTACAAATGCGTTTATTTATATCGATGCCTCCGTATCGGCCAGTTTCTATTTCCAGATGATATACAGAGAGCCTAAATCGGGCTAGTTCCCTCCTTAAAGAATCATTGACAAAAGTATTAATGTAATCACATTTAAATTACAATTTAAATGTGCTGAAGCAACATAATTTAGACATTGAATTAACAGAGTTATGCCAATCCTGTATGAATTGGTCTCGGACACGACGTTTAAAAATAGGCACATAGTTCATGTACATTAACACTAATATAACTAGCCAGGTTGTCCTGCAAACCTGATCATTAAGTATCCGTACGTACGTATACGCATCATTGTGGCGGGAACATGTAAAATGTGGGACTCTATTTTCGAGAATCCGGCGAATTATATTGAGATTTCTGACCTATTCATTTGACTTAAATCATGTGTAAATGTTTTGTATTTGTGTTGTATCATGGACCAAGCTGGTCTATTGACGTTTGTGAAATAAAACTTACCGTAGAACTTATCTAATCAAAGGTTATTGTTTTTCTACTTCCGGCTAGGGAAAGTATGAGGTGTGATATGGTTATTTAAGTTGTTAATATTTAATTGTGGTATTTGAGTAGATGTAGCAGCAAAGCTCCAGTGGAAGGTAGTTCAACAGAGGCAATCTAGGGGGTCCGGGGGCATGTTCCCCTTAAAATGGTTGGGATATAGAAGCATTTTCTGGTTTAATGAGTTTAGATGTATACTTATGTACTGACCTTTCTAAGCTCTCTAGCAGTCAACATTTTCTACAGCAAAGGGATATTTTTTGCATTTTATTTATTTATAATTTTCAATTTTATTTTTTTGGCTTTGGAAATTTTAACCGAGGCAACTGCCTCGGTGTTCCGCAGTGTGGCTACGGGCATGAAACACTAATATAAGGGGCAACCGTGATTAATGTTACTAACTTCAAACAACTTGCCCCATACCGCTGTAGGTTCAATTGTTGAAGGTGTGTCTGATTCAGTCATATTCAGCTGGCTTGCGGAAAGTCGGTGGTTGTTCTACATGGGTTTCTGCCTGTACCCGAACCACTGTTCGGAGGGACAATTAGGATCTACGTCAAATGACAGATGGGCAGTCGCTATTTGACCAACTATCTTGGCGAGACTATAGAGTGGCTAACCCAAACATAACACACTAAAAACAAAAACACCAAGATAAAATAATCTTAAAAAGTTCACTACCGCAAGGACAGTAGTAGAGTAGAGTATAGTAAAATCCACTTACCTGTGGTTTAGGCCCAAGTATCTTGGAGTATATAGCATATGACATCACGCTACATGTTGGGTAACCAACGGCAACGAAGAAAGTGCCTAGTAGGAACTGCCAAAGATATATGACCGGTGTGTACATACACCAATCATAATAATACGGACAACCCACAGCTTCCTGGTTGGAATGATTAGATGTTTTGTCTGGCTTATGTGTAATATCTTCGAATAAAAAGTTCTCACCACCGTTGGAATATGAAAGTAGCGTACTGATTGCGCTTTCATTTAGTGCGGTGACATTGTCATCAGGTTCTAGTTTTGTGTAAATCATTTCAGTTAGATCAGATATAGAGGAGGATTCGCTTGCTGGTGACACGTGCTCATACAACTCTCTTGCTGTGTGTACACTGCTATATTCCAGTAGTTCGGTGTGGTTGATATTTGCTTCTGAAAAGGAAACACGTAATCATTGTGTATGTACGTACACGTTGGAAATGTAATACTGTTTCGTTAATGTAGCATCATTTATAAAGGTAAATAGCTGTATATAGATATGCATCTATAGTTTGTTACGGAGGTTGGTGCACTAAGTAGGCCTACTAGTTAACCGCTGGAGTCTGCCCAGGAAAGGTTCTGTTAGGTAAACTGTCAGTAGCTCTTATGGACAACCGGTAGCGACGATAAATAAACTTTATATGTTCCAATGCCCAGCCCAACTTATCAATACAGGCCTACATCCTCCAGGAGTGTCCCAATCTTCATGGGCTGAGGAAAACAACCTGGCCAACAGATACTTCTCTCCAGACGAAGTTACATGGCTGCCGGGAGGATCTGAGGAGGACGGCCCATTTCGTGTTTGCTGCCGGCTTGTCCATATGATTCGCGAACGACAACAAGAAGAAGAATACAGGCCTCGCTATCAAAAAATAAATAAAAGTAGACGTTATATACCTGCATTAAGCAGAGCTACCAATGTATTTACCAAAATAAATCAAACCATTCAAGACACCTCCGATTTTGCTTAACATGGACACCATCGGTGTACTGGCACTATTACCTAGATGATAAATAGTTCCACACACGATTGAAGGAAGCGTAACGGTATTCAGTCTACATCCATTATGTCAAAGTCGGTTATGTCGAATTATCCGGTTATCTCGAAGTCGGATTAAAGTCCCGTTTCAGACACTATCATTTTACATATAACTGGCTCCGTTTATATAGAAATTCGTTAAGTCAAACTTCGGTTATGTCGAAGTATTGTGTTCGGTCCGACGGAATTCGACAAAATGGGTGTAGACTGTAATTATATGTATCTTTAAATAGGATTCAATTCACTACAAAGAAAGAAAAAAACGATTCAGACCAATCTGTATAGCAATTATTCGGAATATATAGCATTACCAATGCTTTAGCGTAAGGCCAGTGGCAACAAGGTCTGCATCGATACCGCTATTTATACAAGGTATACATCGATACAGCTATCTATGCAAGGTCTACATCGATACAGCTATCTATACAAGGTCTACATCGATACCGCTATCTATACAAGGTATACATAGATACCGCTATATATACAAGGTCTACATCGATACCGCTATCTATACAAGGTCTACATCGATACCGCTATCTATACAAGGTATACATAGATACCGCTATCTATGCAAGGTCTACATCGATACCGCTATATATACAAGGTCTACATCGATACCGCTATATATATACAAGGTCTACATCGATACCGCTATATATACAAGGTATAAATCGATACCGCTATCTATACAAGGTCTACATCGATACAGCTATCAATACAAGGTCTACATCGATACAGCTATCTATACAAGGTCTACATCGATACAGCTATCTATACAAGGTCTACATCGATACAGCTATCTATACAAGGTCTACATCGATACAGCTCTCTATACAAGGTCTACATCGATACCTCTATCTATGCAAGGTCTACATCGATACCGCTATCTATACAAGGTATACATAGATACCGCTATCAAAACAAGGTCTACATCGATACCGCTATCTATTCAAGGTCTACATCGATACCGCTATCTATACAAGTCTACATCGATACCGCTATCTATACAAGGTCTACATCGATACAGCTATCTATGCAAGATCTACATCGATACCTCTATCTATACAAGGTCTACATCGATACCGCTATCAATACAAGGTCTGCATCGATACCGCTATCTATACAAGGTCTACATCAATACCGCTATCTAAACAATATCTACATCGATACCGCTATCTATACAAGGTCTACATCGATACAGCTATCTATGCAAGATCTACATCGATACCTATATCTATACAAGGTCTACATCAATACCTCTATCTATACAAGGTCTACATCGATACAGCTATCTATTCAAGGTCTACATCGATACAGCTATCTATACAAGGTATACATCGATACAGCTATCTATACAAGGTCTACATCGATACCGCTATCTATACAATATCTACACCGATACCGCTATCTATACAAGGTATACATCGATACAGCTATCTAAACAATATCTACACCGATACCGCTATCTATACAAGGTATACATCGATACCGCTATCTAAACAATATCTACACCGATACCGCTATCTATACAAGGTATACATCGATACAGCTATCTATACAAGGTCTACATCGATACCGCTATCTATACAAGGTATACATCGATACCGCTATCTATACAAGGTCTACATCGATACCGCTATCTATACAAGGTCTACATCGATACCGCTATCTAAACAATATCTACACCGATACCGCTATCTATACAAGGTATACATAGATACCGCTATCAATACACGGTCTACATCGATACCGCTATCAATACAAGGTATACATCGATACCGCTATCTATACAAGGTATACATCGATACCGCTATCTATACAAGGTCTACATCGATACCGCTATCTATACAAGGTATACATCGATACCGCTATCTATACAAGGTATACATCGATACCGCTATCTATACAAGGTATACATCGATACAGCCATCAATACAAGATCTACATCGATACCGTTATCTATACAAGGTATACATCGATACCGCTATCTATACAAGGCCTACATCGATACCGCTATCAATACAATGTATACATCGATACAGCTATCTATACAAGGTCTACATCGATACCGCTATATATACAAGGTCTACATCGATACCGCTATCAATACAAGGTATACATCGATACCGCTATCTATACAAGGTATACATCGATACAGCCATCAATACAAGATCTACATCGATACCGTTATCTATACAAGGTATACATCGATACCGCTATCTATACAAGGCCTACATCGATACCGCTATCAATACAAGGTATACATCGATACAGCTATCTATACAAGGTCTACATCGATACCGCTATATATACAAGGTCTACATCGATACCGCTATCAATACAAGGTATACATCGATACCGCTATATATACAAGGTCTACATCGATACCGCTATCAATACAAGGTATACATCGATACCGCTATATATACAAGGTCTACATCGATACAGCCATCAATACAAGATCTTCATCGATACCGCTATATATACAAGGTCTACATCGATACCGCTATCTATACAAGGTATACATCGAATCCGCTATCTATACAATGTCAACATCGATATCGCTATCTATACAAGGTCTACATCGATACAGCTATCTATGCAAGATCTACATCGATACCTCTATCTATACAAGGTCTACATCAATACCTCTATCTATACAAGGTCTACATCGATACAGCTATCTATTCAAGGTCTACATCGATACAGCTATCTATACAAGGTATACATCGATACAGCTATCTATACAAGGTCTACATCGATACCGCTATCTATACAATATCTACACCGATACCGCTATCTATACAAGGTATACATCGATACAGCTATCTAAACAATATCTACACCGATACCGCTATCTATACAAGGTATACATCGATACCGCTATCTAAACAATATCTACACCGATACCGCTATCTATACAAGGTATACATCGATACAGCTATCTATACAAGGTCTACATCGATACCGCTATCTATACAAGGTATACATCGATACCGCTATCTATACAAGGTCTACATCGATACCGCTATCTATACAAGGTCTACATCGATACCGCTATCTAAACAATATCTACACCGATACCGCTATCTATACAAGGTATACATAGATACCGCTATCAATACACGGTCTACATCGATACCGCTATCAATACAAGGTATACATCGATACCGCTATCTATACAAGGTATACATCGATACCGCTATCTATACAAGGTCTACATCGATACCGCTATCTATACAAGGTATACATCGATACCGCTATCTATACAAGGTATACATCGATACCGCTATCTATACAAGGTATACATCGATACAGCCATCAATACAAGATCTACATCGATACCGTTATCTATACAAGGTATACATCGATACCGCTATCTATACAAGGCCTACATCGATACCGCTATCAATACAATGTATACATCGATACAGCTATCTATACAAGGTCTACATCGATACCGCTATATATACAAGGTCTACATCGATACCGCTATCAATACAAGGTATACATCGATACCGCTATCTATACAAGGTATACATCGATACAGCCATCAATACAAGATCTACATCGATACCGTTATCTATACAAGGTATACATCGATACCGCTATCTATACAAGGCCTACATCGATACCGCTATCAATACAAGGTATACATCGATACAGCTATCTATACAAGGTCTACATCGATACCGCTATATATACAAGGTCTACATCGATACCGCTATCAATACAAGGTATACATCGATACCGCTATATATACAAGGTCTACATCGATACCGCTATCAATACAAGGTATACATCGATACCGCTATATATACAAGGTCTACATCGATACAGCCATCAATACAAGATCTTCATCGATACCGCTATATATACAAGGTCTACATCGATACCGCTATCAATACAAGGTATACATCGATACCGCTATATATACAAGGTCTACATCGATACCGCTATCAATACAAGGTATACATCGATACCGCTATATATATAAGGTATACATCGATACAGCCATCAATACAAGATCTTCATCGATACCGCTATATATACAAGGTCTACATCGATACCGCTATCTATACAAGGTATACATCGAATCCGCTATCTATACAATGTCAACATCGATACCGCTATCTATACAAGATCTGCATCGATACCGCTATATATATACAAGGTCTACATCGATACCGCTATCTATACAAGGTATACATAGATACCGCTATATATACAAGGTCTACATCGATACCGCTATCTATACAAGGTCTACATCGATACCGCTATCTATACAAGGTATACATAGATACCGCTATCTATGCAAGGTCTACATCGATACCGCTATATATACAAGGTCTACATCGATACCGCTATATATATACAAGGTCTACATCGATACCGCTATATATACAAGGTATAAATCGATACCGCTATCTATACAAGGTCTACATCGATACAGCTATCTATACAAGGTCTACATCGATACAGCTATCTATACAAGGTCTACATCGATACCTCTATCTATACAAGGTCTACATCGATACAGCTCTCTATACAAGGTCTACATCGATACCTCTATCTATGCAAGGTCTACATCGATACCGCTATCTATACAAGGTATACATAGATACCGCTATCAAAACAAGGTCTACATCGATACCGCTATCTATTCAAGGTCTACATCGATACCGCTATCTATACAAGTCTACATCGATACCGCTATCTATACAAGGTCTACATCGATACAGCTATCTATGCAAGATCTACATCGATACCTCTATCTATACAAGGTCTACATCGATACCGCTATCAATACAAGGTCTGCATCGATACCGCTATCTATACAAGGTATACATCGATACAGCTATCTATTCAAGGTATACATCGATACCGCTATCTATTCAAGGTCTACATCGATACCGCCATCTATACAAGGTATACATCGATTCCGCTATCTATACAAGGTCTACATCGATACCGCTATCTATACAAGGTCTACATCGATACCGCTATCTATACAAGGTCTACATCGATACCGCCATCTATATAAGGTATACATCGATACCGCTATCTATGCAAGGTACACATCGATACCGCTATCTATACAAGGTCTACATCGATACCGCTATATATATATATATAAGGTCTACATCGATACAGCTATCTATTCAAGGTATACATCGATACCGCTATCTATACAAGGTCTACATCGATACCGCTATCTATATAGGAGGTCTTGTTTTATATCGATGCATTGAAGTATTGTTTCTTTTCAAGGACCATACCATATGGAATTCATTACGAACAGTTAATGCATCATTTTAGTTTATGCACATTTATTTTTAGCTCGAATGCGAAACAAGTTCCTACAACTTATATTGGTCAATCTCGAGACCTCATTCCTGATGTAATCCATCGCCAACAGGGAGAGAAAAGCGGCAATGTCGAATTAAATGCCTTGCCCAATGGCACAATTGTTATGGCTCCAACGGGGCTCGAACTCCGGGCCTTTCGCACACGAAGCGAACGTGCTAAGACTGCCCTACCACGACCTCCTATGGAATGCATCATTGGAAACGTTAAATGAGTTGATGCTCAAGCGTTGGACTGGAACATGGCATATAGTACACACTTATATCAGCATAATCCGTTCTTCTTGTATATATAGTTTGCTTTTTTACGTCGACTTTGCATAAGGCACAGTTTTGTTAATTTACTGTGTGTACCTTTTTTTACATGTATAATATTATGCAACTTCCCCACAACAATCACATGCAGGCTGTCGAATTCTTCCTGGTGCGAAAGTATTCCAAAGGGCTGCGGAAGGTCGGTCGTTCTAGCTGGGTGCCCGTGTGTGCCTAACCATGTTGCTCTGAGGGGCACCTGCAGGGGTCTTCCTACGCCAATAATAGCTTGAAGGTCGTCATATGACCTAAGCTGCTGGAGCGATATTAAACCCCCAAAACAAGACAAACAAACAAAGCAATGAACCACCTGTCAACCAGTTATGATCGGTTGCAGTCATACCTGCTATGTCCAGTTCAGCATACTGTATCGCCGGATACTGGTGTCCCCATGGAAGATAAATTACAAACCCAAGTAGACAGAACACAAAACCAGCCAGTAATAGGTAGCGTTCGTTAAATCTAGAAACAGACGGTAGCGTTCGTTAAATCTAGAAACAGACGGCAGCGTTCGTTAAATCTATAGACAGACGGTACTGGTAGCGTTCGTTAAATCTAGAAACAATACTATATCATTATTTCTGAACGCTTAGTACAGAGCACCCATCCCGGTATGGACATGCAAGCATGAAATACATACCGTCTCTATATACTACATCAGAAGCTTTACGAAAATCAACGAATACAACAACAATTTTTTTCTAGTAATGAAAAATAACTGTTTCCTAAAATCATTGTTAAAATAAAAATGCAATGAACAGTTGTTGTATTTTTCCGAAAACATAATTATTTACAAAATTGAAAAACAACGTTTCCACTCATTAGCGAAGTCGGGTATCTAAAATCTAAAAAATAGGTCTTTGAAAAAAGTATGACGCCGCTTGACACAACTATAGTTGTAGATTTAAATTCTTAGTGTACGCATTAATTATTTTGTTATAAATTAAATGACATATTAAGTACTAATTCTAATACAATAGCAGGCTACCGAGACGCGTATATTAAGATAAGTTGATGTATCAGTGAACGAATATGCTATATCCATCGGGTAGCTTATATACAGATGTGAAGAGAAATTAATTACTACAGACGGATCTGTAGTCCAGTGGTATCACGCTGGACTGCTAATCCAGGGATCGCAGGTTCGATCCCCCGTCTGACCATAATAAAATTAACAGTCTTTCAGATGGGACGTTAAACCGAGGTCTCGTGTCGGTGCTTTACACCGTGCACGTAAAAGAACCAGAGGAGACTCTGGAATGGGTATCTGGCTGTATCATTGCAATATCCTCCAAAATGTAAAATAACTAATCTCTTCAGGAGGCGTCGCTCATATGGGCAACCGGTAGCGACGATAAATAAACGTAAAACACACACACATTAATTACTGGTCCTCGCAGGTAACAGACAAATGTTGATTTTGCGACATCTCTACACCGTGTATTCAAAGTTATTAGTCTCGTGAAATTAAATTATTGACAATTATTTTGTTATGATGATAGTAAATAAGTAATCCAAACAAAGTAATACAAACATCACACAACAGCACATATATAGTTTACAGCATAAACGTGCAATGCCGCTGTTACATGAAGTTATAAGAGATGAACATTCATCTATATCACAATCGTCTATCACAGTAGTATTTGGAATAAAGCTGCAATGTATATAAGAACTGATCTACAACAATAACAAAACACCGAAGGACAAAACTGGTACTATTGCACACTGATTAAGAATTGGTTATATGAAATATTTGATCACATCACAGTGAATGTGATTAGCAGAGATATTGCAGACGAGATATAAAAAGTCAGCAGTTAGAAATAGTGAACAATGTTGCTATGGTACCAAACACTAATGCTATCTCAAATGCGTCGGGTGTATCTATAGAAGATAAGAGAATAATTGATAAACTTCCATCCACAGAGAACATACCTTTTAGAGAGTACCTTGATCACAGCAAACACGAAGATCGATACAAAACCAGCTGATCCAAGAATAATACCAATAAATAACATGGCTTCTGATTTATTCCAAGCAAACATGTGCATAGCCATAGGTGTGGCAATTCTGAAAAAACAGAATAAACAAACAAGATGATGGTGTAAGGATTTTGACGTATTACTATAAATCTCTGAAATTGTTTTTGATCAACGTGATGAACATGCATTTTGTCTATCTGGTACTTAAAGCAGCATTACATCGTAATAAAGGATGTTTTGTGTAAAATATAAATACTAATGTGTGTATGTTTGCAAAAATCGAAATAGTCGCTCAGAAACGATAAAAATTCCAATAAATTTAAACCGTCGTATACGCGAATTTGTTTATCAACACACGAAATGTAAGCACGCACAGCGCGCATGCGTGAAACAACAGAGGATGTAGAAAACAACGTATATATTTTGAACATGAAAGACTATCTATCTATCTTCCTCTAATGTCGAACCCCTCGCGGGGATGTAGACATGTCACTAAAAGACTTAGAGAACAGAGGTATGAATCAACATATCAAGTAATTTAATTAAAAAAAGACAACGCGGGACAAATGGGGACGATGCATTCCGAATGTAAACAAGTGCCTACTTTCGGTTTCGAGTTTGTTTTATCGCAAAAAAACATTTTCTAAAACATTGTTAATTAGCAGCATTGCTACCCATACGTAAAATTTGAATTTGTCAAATATATTTTATTTCATACTATGTAATGCTGCTTTAAGTGTGTTACTTAAACTAATGCAATATTCAAGCATTTATTAACTTGATGAGATGTTGGTTTACACATAGTTTATGATAATGGGAGACATCTGTAATACTCTATTACTTCCCTTGGCAGATAAAGTTTGATTTATTCCAATATGTGAATAGGTCCTTTAAGTTAGAATCCTTTGTTTTTACTGTTGTTCCCTAACCAGATGTTGCGGTATGATAATTGTGATATTATCAAAATCGTGTTAATTAACTGATAACATTATTTTACAAATAAGTACCCATTGCATATACTGTATGAGATCTGGCGAGATATAGTAATTTAATAATCATAAGAAGCGATAGTATAATAAAATTACTAACATGTTGTGCAAAGGAAACAACGATAAAAACAGAGGAAAACACGTACTATGACCTATCTACTTTTAGGGAGTATTCAGGGGCAGTAACTGACCGATGTCTATGACGTATAACATGTGGTAATACACACAATAACATGCGGATTGAATCGGAAGCCTGCAGCTTATTGAGATTATCTCCACTGAAGAGTTGTCGCAGCAGTCATCATCATCATCATCATCAATCCTCTTCACCCCGGTTGGGGCATAGGGCCTTCACCACTGCTCTCCACTTGGACCGGTCCGTTGCTGCTGCTTTGGCTTCCCCCCAGGACATCCTGCTTCGGCGCAGCTCACTGTCCAGAGTCCTTCGCCATGTCGTAACTGGTCGACCTCTTTTCCGTGTGCCCTGTGGATTCCAATCCAGTGCTTGGCGTGCTATGTTGGGCTGGTCTCGTCGTAGAGTGTGCCCTATCCACCGCCACTTCCTCTGTGTGATAGAGTCTGTGATGGGGTCCTGTCTTGTTTGCCGCCACAACTCCTGGTTGGTGATCTTTTCTGGCCATCTGATGTGTAGGATCTGTCTGAGGCAGTTGTTGATGAATACCTGTAGTTTGTGGTCAAGGCCCTTGGTGCGTCTCCAGGTCTCAGCTCCATACAAGAGGACTGTCTTAACATTCGTCTCAAACAGTTTGAGCTTTGTCTTGAGGTGGATGTTATTGTCGCAGCAGTAGGTTGACCTAATTTACTATTCTTTTGTTGTATTCTTTTCAGGATAATACTATCTATTAATATATATCACAATATCATTACAGTCTGTCAATGTTTCACTAATTAACTTCTGGCACAATGACTTACTTAGAAACTCAATACGGCCCAATTAATGGTATCGATGTTAAAATATATTTATATGACCGACCAGGCTATATGACTGTTCACAGGCTATCCATAAACATGACATTTTCAAACATTAGCAACAGCCCTTTCCAAAGGTAGGTTCGAATCCCATTCTGGAATTTGAATGATTTTCTAGTGAGGTGGCTATCAAGCTGGACTGATGGAGGTGGGTGGTTCTATCAGGGTAGGACATAAATAAATAAAGCTTGTGTAATGTGGCTAGGGCAATTTAATTTAGTTTATACTAATTCTTGTTTAAATTACCAAGCAAAGGCAAATATTTGCATCTTAAGAATAATTGCTCAAGAGACCTCATTACTGACGCATTCGATCACTATGAGGAAGACAGAAGAAGCAATGTGGATGTACGTGTATTATCTGCAAATGCCATACTAAGCTCGCAGTATATGATATTTATCAGACCGATGCAAGGCGATTATGTACTGTTATGAAAATGACACGTTTAATGTATGTGTTCTTGTATAATTACAAACTAGACGGATCTGTAGTCCAGTGGTAACACGCTGGACTGGTAATCCAGGGATCGCAGGTTCGATCCCCCGTCTGACCCTAATAAAATTAACAGTCTTTCAGATGGGACTTCAAACCGAGGTATCGTGTAGGTGCTTTACACAGTGCACGTAAATGAACCAGAGGAGACCCTGGAATGGGTCTCTGTCTGTATCATTGCACTATCCTCCAACAATCTAAAATGACTAATCTCTTCAGGAGGCGTCGCTCATATGGGCAACCGGTAGCGACGATAAATAAACGTAAAGCACATAATTCCAAACGTAATAACATATATAATCCGAGTGTTAAATGCTTACGTTTCGAAGACTGCAAATATAAATAGAACAGAAAAGAACAGGAGTATTGACGGAATAACAGCATAGTAATCAGGTGACATGTCCGTTGTATGTACCGATTCGTCGTCATCTGAAAATGTAAATAAAATCAAACCAATGAGATGACGTGTATGTTGTAGTCATGCTTTAAAACACGTTCGTGACGTCACACCTTTGTACTTGCAGTCCATTATTATTATTATTTTATGTTATATTTCGGGTTTTACGCCTGCATCAGCATCATTATTGGGCTATATCGTTATTACCTAACAACACCTTTCCTATTATTATTAATATTGGACTGCTGTCAAAAGGCCAGCGTATTATATTAAATCCAAAGCGTACATGTACGTAATTAACAATTTTAATTAGTAGGATCGTGTTATATAAGTGTGTGTTTTAAGTAAGATATAAACCTCAAACGGATCCACTATGTAAAAGGGTGGTACTGCCTTCGGCGCAACGCACCTCACACAGTCGAATATGTTTACATATTGGATCGTTTTCGACTTATTTATACCCTATACTTCTTCCTTAGTTGAAACAGAATACAATGTAGTGATGTTTCTTGTGTATTATATCTACACATGCATCGTGGGTTTCGAATATATCAGAATAATGCAATATACAGTATTCATCGGTTATGTCGAATTCCGTGGAACCGAACAAAATACTTCGACATAACCGAAGTTTGACTTAACGAAATTCGATATAAACAGATCTGGACGGTGATGCGACTTCGAGATAATCGGAGAATTCGACATAACCGACTTTGACATAACTGATGTAGACTGTATAATATAAATATGTAATCCGGTAATCCGGTAAATTCTAATTACGTGCTAGATTTAATTGGTGAATAGACTGGTTCTTAAAAAGTGTATTATTCTTTCTATCGAATATCATGTAATGCATGAGACACGAGACTGACGGAGCTTCGATTGTAGTTGCTAGAATATGTGTGTTAGTGTTAGTTTTAGTTTAAACATAGTTTATTTCAAACAGTAGCATAACATATATAAATATACAGTTTACACACAATTTACATACATGTATGCAAAAGGATTATAATTAGATACTTTTGTATACCATATTATAAAACAAAGCATGAACAAAAATCAACAGTACATAGCCATTCAATGTTCATGAATTATATGAGACTTATCACAGTTATACATAGCCTGGGAACAGGCGTCGATATATTTTGCCTTGTTAGTCAAATAAATATATTTTAACACCGCTACTATTATTTGTGTCTTATTGAGTTTCTGATCATGTCATTTTGCCAGAAGTTAAAAAGTGAAAAATCGACAGACTGGAACCCAGGCTAATATATACCACACACTATCACATACTATCATTGCAATTATAGTGTTACGTACAAGGTAAGTTTAAACTTTATTTAATTTACAACGATTGCGAATCAAGTTTTAACAACTTATATTAATCACTCTCCTTGGCGCGGATGAAAGCGTAAATGTACCCGGAGAAAACCCACCTGTCCGACCTGGCGACCACCGCTATGCAAGATAAAACAACTTCACCTGAGGTCTGTGAAGTTGGCTTGTAGGTGGTAGTTGGTTATTCAGATGTTTATTGGCGAATACACAGCCAGCTATGTATTCAGATGTTTATTGAGATGTGTATTGGCGAATACACAGCCAGGTGTTTATTCAGATGTTTATTCAGATGTTAATTCGCGAATACATACCTAGATGGTTATTGAGATGTTTATTGGCGAATACACAGCCAGCTGTGTATGCAGATGTTTATTGAGATGTTAATTGTAAAACTGAGTAATAGTCGTTAATTGTGATATCTAAAAAGATACTACGATCGACACATTAAAAAAGCGTTTTAATGATGTCGGAACTATTAATTATCAATTTGAAAGAAAAAGTCAATATGCCAGTATTGCAAACAAATCCATGTCATCCTCACACATCACATACACATGTCTCTACGAAACGTGGGCATATTGCATCAATGCTATTGGTTAGATGTAACATTTGAGGTTAAAGCAGCATTACATCGTAATAAAGAATGTTTTGGGTAAAATATAAATACTAATGTGTGTGTGTTTACAAAAATCGAAATAGTCGCTCAGAAACGATAAAATTCCAATAAATTTAAACCATCGTATACGCGAATTTGTTTATCAACACACGAAATTTAAACACGCACAGCACGCATGCGTGAAACAACAGAGGATGTAGAAAACAACGTATATATTTGGAACATGAAAGACTATCTATCTATCTTCCTCTAATGTCGAACCCCTCGCGGGGATGTAGAAATGTCCCTAAAAGACTTAGCTAACAGAGGTATGAATCAATATATCAAGTAATTTAATTAAAAAAAGACAACGTGGGACAAATGGGGACGATACATTCCGAATGCAAACAAGTGCGGACGATGCGTTTCTGTTGTAAAAAAGTGCGTGACCGATCGACTCGGAATTTCTTATTTTCATTTTCCAGTTTGTTTTATCGCAAACAAAACACTGTTTACCGAACATAAGCATACAAAATATAATGTTAGAATGTGTAGCAGCATTACTACCCATACGTAAACATTTATGTTTTCAAATATCTTTTATTTCATACGATGTAATGCTTCTTTAAGTTTGCTTACCAGCCGATTGTATATTTGTTGATGTGAATTGGTCATCGCGGACAGTATGTTCCTTGAAAACCACAATAAGTAAGACCACATTAATGCCTCCAACTAGAGCACTGAAAAACCCAGTGGCAGTATACATGTCAATGTGCAGAGCCTGGGTTCGAACTGGGCCTGGAAATCCTAACGGTACCATAGCTGTCTGTATCACTGAAATACATGGTACCCGATATGGTAACATAGTTACATGCACGTGTGCGCATACGACCATGTACAGGTATAGTGAATTATTTAATATATATTGATCAATTATGATTATATTTGTTTGATTTGGTCGTTTACTGTTTATGTGAATATGCATACTATATACCCGTCATTACCAGTTCAGTGCACTGCCCTGTACGTGTGCCCCAAGTGAGAATAGTGTGTGTTTTACGTTTATTTATCGTCGCTCTCGGTTGCCCATATGCGCGACGCCTCCTGAAGAGATTAGTCATTTTAGATTGTGGAGGATAGTGCAATTATACAGAGTCTCCTCTGATTCTTTTACGTGCACGGTGTAAAGCACCGACACGAGAACTCGGTTTAAAGTCCCATCTGAAAGACTGTTAATTTTATTAGGGTCAGACGGGGGATCGAACCTGCGATCCCTGAAGTGAGAAAAGACACTAAACAAAACAACATAGCACAATGTATCTGTCGCTTAGGAATGTACTGTACTGGTATAAACGGGTTTATTATACATCACATGCCAAATCCTCTTAGGCAAGCAGTCAATACTGTTTACAATTCGCCCTCGACCATACAATATTCTCACAGACGGATTTGTAGTCCAGTGGTAACACGCTAGACTGGTAGTCCAGGGATCACAGGTTCGGTCCCCCGTCTGACCCTAATAAAATTAACAGTCTTTCAGATGGGTCTCGTGTCGGTGCTGTATCATTGCACTATCGTCCAACAATATAAGATGACTCATCTCTTCAGGATGCGTAACCGGTAACCAGTAGCGACGATAAATAAACGTAAAAACACACATATACAATATTCTTGATAATATTGACTGTATTCCAGTCTGAATCAGTGAAACGCTTGTTGGAATATTGCTAAAAGCAAAGCGTATCTCCTATTAAAACAATGCCATCACGTCATACCTGTGTGCCTTCAGCTCATTATTATTAATATTGGACTGCTTTCAAAAGGCCAGAATATTATATTAAATCCTACACGTAAATGTACGAAATAAACAATTTAATTAATAGGATATTGTTATAAATGTGTGTATTAAGTAAAATATAATACTCAATATGTAAAATATTGGTACTATCAGCCTCACACTGTCCACTATTTTACATATTGGATCGTTTTCGGCTTATATCCTATACATATTGAAAGGCATATAAAAAAAGCTTCGTACAGATTATAAAACGTATACATATTAATAAATAGATTTACTGAGACAAATCGAATCTTTTCAAATACTTGTACTTAGATTCGGAATAATAAAATAAATATTGCATTCCAAAATATCTCCCCTTAGTTTATACACATTATTTAGCTCGATTGCGAAACAAGTTATTTCAACTTATATAAATCACTCTCGAGACCTCATTCCTGATGGAATCCATCGCCACGAGGGAGAGAGAAGAGGCAATGTGGAATTTAAATGCCTTGCCTAAGGGCACAATCGTAACGGCTCCAGTGGGGCTCGAACTACGGACCTTTCGCACCTGGAGCGAACGCCTATCCACTGCGCTATCACGACTTCCACTCCCATTGAAACATGAAAATTAACCCCGGCTGACACAGCGGTTAATATTCGTGTTCTCGGGGTGATAATTTTAATATTGCACACTCAGGAATGCAATATTTATATAATATTAAATTGTTCATGAGAATATACGTATTGCCGTTCCCAATGCGTATAGTGTCCCAATGCGTATAGTGTCCCATGCTTATAGTGTCCCATGCTTATAGTGTCCCAATGCTTATAGTGTCCCAATGCTTATAGTGTCCCAATGCTGATAGTGTCCCCCAATGCTTATAGTGTCCCCCAATGCTTATAGTGTCCCATGCTTATAGTGTCCCATGCTTATAGTGTCCCATGCTTATAGTGTCCCCCAATGCGTATAGTGTCCCCCAATGCTTATAGTGTCCCCCAATGTTTATAGTGTCCCATGCTTATAGTGTCCCATGCATATAGTGTTCCAATGCTTATAGTGTCCCAATGATTATAGTGTCCCCCAATGCTTATAGTGTCCCCCAATGCTTACAGTGTCCCCCAATGCTTATAGTGTCCCAATGCTTATAGTGTCACAATGCTTATAGTGTCCCAATGCTTAGAGTGTCCCCAATGCTTATAGTGTTCCAATGCTTATAGTGTCCCCCAATGCTTATAGTGTCCCAATGCTTATAGTGTCCCAATGCTTATAGTGTCCCAATGCTTATAGTGTCACAATGCTTATAGTGTCCCCCAATGCTTATAGTGTCCCCCAATGCTTATAGTGTCACAATGCTTATAGTGTCCAATGCTTATAGTGCCCCAATGCTTATAGTGTCCCCCATGCTTATAGTGTCCCCCAATGCTTATAGTGTCCCCCAATGCTTATAGTGTCCCAATGCTTATAGTGTCACAATGCTTATAGTGTCCCAATGCTTATAGTGTCCAATGCTTATAGTGTCCCCCAATGCTTATAGTGTCCCAATGCTTATAGTGTACCAATGCTTATAGTGTCCCCCAATGCTTATGGTGTCCCCCAATGCTTATAGTGTCACAATGCTTATAGTGTCCCCCAATGCTTATAGTGTCCCCCAATGATTATAGTGTACCAATGCTTATAGTGTCCCCCAATGCGTATAGTGTCCCAATGCTTATAGTGTCCCAATGCTTATAGTGTCCCATGCTTATAGTGTCCCAATGCTTATAGTGTCCCAATGCTTATAGTGTCCCAATGCTTATAGTGTCCAAATGCTTATAGTGTCGCAATGCTTATAGTGTCCCCCAATGCTTATAGTGTCACAATGCGTATAGTGTCCCCCAATGCTTATAATGTCACAATGCTTATAGTGTCCCAATGATTATAGTGTCCCAATGCTTATAGTGTCACAATGCTTATAGTGTCCCAATGCTTATAGTGTCCCCCAATGCTTATAGTGTCACAATGCTTATAGTGTCCCAATGCTTATAGTGTCACAATGCTAATAGTGTCCCCCAATGCTTATAGTGTCCCAATGCCTATAGTGTCCTAATGCTTATAGTGTCCCCCAATGCTTATAGTGTCCCAATGCTTATAGTGTCCCCCAATGCTTATAGTGTCCCAATGCTTATAGTGTCACAATGCTTATAGTGTCCTAATGCTTATAGTGTCCCAATGCTTATAGTGTCCCCCAATGCGTATAGTGTCCCAATGCTTATAATGTCCCAATGCTTATAGTGTACCAATGCTTATAGTGTCCCAATGCTTATAGTGTCCCAATGCTCATAGTGTCCCCCAATGCTTATAGTGTCCCCCATGCTTATAGTTCCCAATGCTTATAGTGTCCCACAATGCTTATAGTGTCCCAATGCTTATGTGTCCCAATGCTTATAGTGTCCCAATGATTATGGTGTCCCAATGCTTATAGTGTCCCAATGCTTATAGTGTCCCAATGCTTATAGTGTCCCCCAATGCTTATAGTGTCCCCCAATGATTATAGTGTCCCAATGTTTATAGTCCCCCAATGCTTATAGTGTCCCACAATGCTTATAGTGTCACAATGCTTATAGTGTCCCAATGCTTATAGTGTCCCAATGCTTATAGTGTCACAATGCTTATAGTATCCCAATGCTTATAGTGTCCCAATGCTTATAGTGTCCCAATGCTTATAGTGTCACAATGCTTATAGTGTCACAATGCTTATAGTTTCCCAATGCTTATAGTGTCCCAATGCTTATAGTGTCCCCCAATGCTTATAGTGTCACAATGCTTATAGTGTCCCAATGCTTATAGTGTCCCAATGCTTATAGTGTCCCAATGCTTATAGTGTCCCAATGCTTATAGTGTCCCAATGCTTATAGTGTCCCCCAATGCTTATAGTGTCCCAATGCTTATAGTGTCCCAATGCTTATAGTCCCCCAATGCTTATAGTGTCCCCAATGCTTATAGTGTCCCAATGCTTATAGTGTCCCAATGCTTATAGTGTCCCAATGCTTATAGTGTCCCAATGCTTATAGTGTCCCAATGCTTATAGTGTCCCCATGCTTATAGTGTCCCAATGCTTATAGTGTCCCAATGCTTATAGTGTCCCAATGCTTATAGTGTCCCAATGCTTATAGTGTCCCAATGCTTATAGTCCCCCAATGCTTATAGTGTCCCACAATGCTTATAGTGTCCCCAATGCTTATAGTGTCCCAATGCTTATAGTGTCCCCCAATGCTTATAGTGTCCCAATGCTTATAGTGTCCCCAATGCTTATAGTGTCCCAATGCTTATAGTGTCCCAATGCTTATAGTGTCCCCCAATGCTTATAGTGTCCCCCAATGCTTATAGTGTCACAATGCTTATAGTGTCCCCAATGCTTATAGTGTCCCCCAATGCTTATAGTGTCCCAATGCTTATAGTGTCCCAATGCTTATAGTGTCCCAATGCTTATAGTGTCCCCCAATGCTTATAGTGTCCCAATGCTTATAGTGTCACAATGCTTATAGTGTCCCCCAATGCTTATAGTGTCACAATGCTTATAGTGTCCCAATGCTTATAGTGTCCCAATGCTTATAGTGTCCCAATGCTTATAGTGTCCCAATGCTTATAGTGTCCCCCAATGCTTATAGTGTCCCAATGCTTATAGTGTCCCAATGCTTATAGTGTCCCCATGCTTATAGTGTCCCCATGCTTATAGTGTACCAATGCTTATAGTGTCCCAATGCTTATAGTGTCCCAATGCTTATAGTGTACCAATGCTTATAGTGTCCCAATGCTTATAGTGTACCAATGCTTATAGTGTCCCCCAATGCTTATAGTGTCACAATGCTTATAGTGTCCCAATGCTTATAGTGTCCCAATGCTTATAGTGTCCCCCAATGCTTATAGTGTCCCAATGCTTATATTGTCCCCCAATGCTTATAGTGTCCCAATGCTTATAGTGTCCCAATGCTTATAGTGTCCCAATGCTTATAGTGTACCAATGCATATAGTGTCCCAATGCTTATAGTGTCCAATGCTTATAGTGTCCAAATGCTAATAGTGTCCCCCAATGCTTATAGTGTCCCAATGATTATAGTGTCCCAATGCTTATAGTGTCCCCCAATGCTTATAGTGTCCCACAATGCTTATAGTGTCCCAATGCTTATAGTGTCCCCCAATGCTTATAGTGTCCCAATGCTTATAGTGTCCCAATGCTTATAGTGTCCCAATGCTTATAGTGTCCCCAATGCTTATAGTGTCCCCAATGCTTATAGTGTCCCCAATGCTTATAGTGTCCCAATGCTTATAGTGTCCCAATGCTTATAGTGTCCCAATGCTTATAGTGTCCCCCAATGCTTATAGTGTCCCAATGCTTATAGTGTCCCCAATGCTTATAGTGTCCCAATGCTTATAGTGTCCCAATGCTTATAGTGTCCCAATGCTTATAGTGTCCCAATGCTTATAGTGTCCCAATGCTTATAGTGTCCCAATGCTTATAGTGTCCCAATGCTTATAGTGTCCCAATGCTTATAGTGTCCCCCAATGCTTATAGTGTCCCAATGCTTATAGTGTCCCCCAATGCTTATAGTGTCCCAATGCTTATAGTGTCCCCCAATGCTTATAGTGTCCCAATGCTTATAGTGTCCCCCAATGCTTATAGTGTCCCAATGCTTATAGTGTCCCAATGCTTATAGTGTCCCAATGCTTATAGTGTCCCAATGCTTATAGTGTCCCAATGCTTATAGTGTCCCCCAATGCTTATAGTGTCCCAATGCTTATAGTGTCCCAATGCTTATAGTGTCCCAATGCTTATAGTGTCCCCCAATGCTTATAGTGTCCCAATGCTTATAGTGTCCCCCATGCTTATAGTGTCCCCCAATGCTTATAGTGTCCCCAATGCTTATAGTGTCCCAATGCTTATAGTGTCCCAATGCTTATAGTGTCCCCCAATGCTTATAGTGTCCCCCAATGCTTATAGTGTCCCAATGCTTATAGTGTCCCAATGCTTATAGTGTCCCAATGCTTATAGTGTCCCAATGCTTATAGTGTCCCCCAATGCTTATAGTGTCCCCAATGCTTATAGTGTCCCACAATGCTTATAGTGTCCCCCAATGCTTATAGTGTCCCAATGCTTATAGTGTCCCCCAATGCTTATAGTGTCCCCCATGCTTATAGTGTCCCAATGCTTATAGTGTCCCCAATGCTTATAGTGTCCCCCAATGCTTATAGTGTCCCAATGCTTATAGTGTCCCCCAATGCTTATAGTGTCCCAATGCTTATAGTGTCCCAATGCTTATAGTGTCCCCCAATGCTTATAGTGTCCCAATGCTTATAGTGTCCCAATGCTTATAGTGTCCCCCAATGCTTATAGTGTCCCAATGCTTATAGTGTCCCAATGCTTATAGTGTCCCCAATGCTTATAGTGTCCCAATGCTTATAGTGTCCCCCAATGCTTATAGTGTCCCCCAATGCTTATAGTGTCCCACAATGCTTATAGTGTCCCAATGCTTATAGTGTCCCAATGCTTTTAGTGTCCCCCAATGCTTATAGTGTCCCCCAATGCTTATAGTGTCCCAATGCTTATAGTGTCGCCCAATGCTTATAGTGTCCCAATGCTTATAGTGTCCCCCAATGCTTATAGTGTCACAATGCTTATAGTGTCCCCCAATGCTTATAGTGTCCCCCAATGCTTATAGTGTCCCCAATGCTTATAGTGTCCCACAATTCTAATAGTGTCCCCCAATGCTTATAGTGTCCCAATGCTTATAGTGTCCCAATGCTTATAGTGTCCCCCAATGCTTATAGTGTCCCCCAATGCTTATAGTGTCCCAATGCTTATAGTGTCCCCCAATGCGTATAGTGTCACAATGCTTATAGTGTCCCAATGCTTATAGTGTCCCCCAATGCTTATAGTGTCCCCCAATGCTTATAATGTCCCCCAATGCTTATAGTGTCCAAATGCTTATTGTGTCCCAATGCTTTTAGTGTCCCCCAATGCTTTTAGTGTCCCCCAATGCTTATAGTGTCCCAATGCTTATAGTGTCCCCCAATGCTTATAGTGTCCCAATGCTTATAGTGTCCCCAATGCTTATAGTGTCCCAATGCTTATAGTGTCCCCAATGCTTATAGTGTCCCAATGCTAATAGTGTCCCCCAATGCTTATAGTGTCCCAATGCTTATAGTGTCCCAATGCTTATAGTGTCCCAATGCTTATAGTGTCCCAATGCTTATAGTGTCCCCCAATGCTTATAGTGTCCCCCAATGCTTATAGTGTCCCCCAATGCTTATAGTGTCCCAATGCTTATAGTGTCCCAATGCTTATAGTGTCCCCCAATGCTTATAGTGTCCCCCAATGCTTATAGTGTCCCAATGCTAATAGTGTCCCCCAATGCTTATAGTGTCCCAACAACCCCCAATGCTTATAGTGTCACAATGCTTATAGTGTCCCCCAATGCTTATAGTGTCCCCAATGCTTATAGTGTCCCACAATTCTAATAGTGTCCCCCAATGCTTATAATGTCCCAAAGCTTATAGTGTCCCAATGCTTATAGTGTCCCCCAATGCT